>JAPTYO010000036.1:749748-824764 GCA_036873135.1 Clarkia xantiana subsp. parviflora | reverse complement strand
GCGACTGGTTTTTGATTTTAAAATAATTATAAAAATTAGGGTTGACTTGCAATTCATGCTTACATTCAATTCCGCAATATCTAGACATGTCTATAGATTAGCGTTGCGAATTTACTAAGACAGCCCATGAGCTTCTTCAAGCCTTTTCTAACAGTCAAAAAATCACTAGCTAGAGGCAACATCTCGATTAGAGGTACCTATCTCGACTTCAAAAGTCATAAAGTCCAAGAGCTGAGAGCTAAATTGGGAACAGAACCTCGCCAGGAAATCCTTAGAGTAATACTCGACTCAAGACCTCCTCTTCATAAACGAAGTTGACGACTTAAGTCTCGGGGGCAAGTGTTGGGTTATGATTATAAGGATAAGCCAGTGGGAATTCGAGGAAATTTGACTCGGGACTTAAGGAAAATAAGTCGACGACTATTCACGTTAAGAATAGAGAGATAAAGATAAATGGTCAACGAGAATATAAAGGGAAGCCGACTCTCAAAGCAACTATCAAAGAAAGGCGACAAGACCACTCAAACCTCTCCTCTTAAGGAATGAGTCGAGTCGGCAGCCAAAGCACTATTAAGAAAACCCTTACTCTTAAGGAAAGGGACAGGTGACGACCTACTTGCCACCTACTCGATGAAGAAACCTTTACTCCTAAGAAAAGGACAAGTGACGACCTGCTTCAGCCGCCATGAAGAAACATTCCTCTTAAGAACGGTTAGGTGGCAACCTGCTTCAGCCGCCAAAGGAAAAGCCTTCTCAGCTAAGGAAGGATGAGGTTGCGACCTACTTGTCCCCTACTTATGCCGACTCTAGACAGAAACCCTCCCAAGTGGGTAGCCACCACTTAAAGTCGGTACTTTCCCCTTATAAATAGGGGAACACTTTCAATACTTTATTATCTTGATTCACATACACTTTTACAGTATTCTCTCATAAATCCGTTATTGACTTAAGCTTCAAAGTGGAATCAGGGGCCATCCCAACCCCTTTTCAGGTCCTCGCCTACTACAAGCACCCTAAAGGAAACTAAGTACCTCTGAGGTCGAGATAGACACCTAAATGAGTTAGCTACCGGCGAGACCTCAAAGTCCATTACCAGAAGCTCAGGGCCACGTCATCTTGATCCCAACACCTAATGTGACCCAACCCTAATTTCTTAGGTACATGGCCTACAATTAATGGGTTCCCAATTACGGCGGCCCATAACCCAAATGCTAACTGGTCATGTACACCTATAATTCTCTAACTCTTGTATTCACTAAGTAGCCACCAACATGATATTAGTTGAAGGTTGTGAATATTTGTACAGATGCCTTGGAGAAGTGTTCCTATGTGGAAACTAGACAATTGGAGAATGACAGTTGACCTAGGATACAACCCGGCACAGTTTTGTTACATGTTGATTAAAGATGGGAAACAACGTTCCGCAGGCGCTACAATACTCCTAAAAGAATAGTACCACGATGTCTGTCGTGTCCGCCGGTCGCACGGCATACCTCGTATGAACTATTCTGAAGCAGGGCTGGATCGAAGAACAAATAGTGATGTGTTGGTCGACAACATATTAATAGGCACCCTCCTATTCCGGCAAGTGGAGCTGTTAGCATTTGGAGATTGGGCCGCCGTAATTAGGAGCCCATTAATATGAGTCAGTTACCTAAGATAATTGGGTAATGTCACATTAGGGATTTTGGGCTAGGCCTAAAATCCCATTGAGAGGCCCAAATTGGGCCTCCCATAATCTATGGCCGGCCGAATTATGTACGATGGCAAAGTGGACTTATTAGATTACGGGGAGTAATCACTACGGATACTAAACCTATGGTACGTGCATGTAATCAGAATTACGCAGCGGAAGATTTGCACATACCTCAAGAAGAAAGTAACACTAGACCCAAGATCCTGCTGAATTTCGCGGTCATCCGCTCAGAACCTGTAGAACTTCTGGTGAAGGAAACCCTACGCGGTATAGCTCCACAGCAAAGCCTGTGATCGATTCTTGGCAAGGGACAGATCTCTGGAGTGTTTGCTCGAAGCAAATTAGCAACCCTTGAAGGTATTAGGTTCGGCTGAATTCTCTAGGTCTTAGTTGTGAGGGATTTCTCTCAAAACACAATTAAGGAAGAGTTGTGATTAGCCTTAATAAAACCCCTAACACCCTCTTTAAAAGTCCACTTTGTCCCCAACTCATTAATTCGGCCGGCCATGTATAAGTGAGGCCCAAATTTTGGGCCTCTCATGTCAATTAGGATATGGGTCTAGCCCAATTACCTTAATGTGACATTTACCCAATTTCTTAGGTAACGTATACATATTAATGGGCTACCAGTCACGGCGCCCAACACCATATGCTAAGAGCTCCCACTCGCCGAAATGGGAGGGTGCCTGTTAATGTATCGTCCTCCGAATCCGCATCATTTCACTCCTTCAATCTTGTCCTTAGCTTCCGAATAGTTCATATGAGGTTCTCCGTGCGACCGGAGGACACGACGGGCATCGTGCTACTTATCTGTTAGGAGTGTTGTAGCGCTCGCGGAACGTTGATTCCCTTTCTTCAATCAACCGGTCTAAAACATTTAATAGTGCCACGTTGTATCCTAGGTCAACTGTTAATTCTCCATTTACCTAGTTCCCACATTGGAATACTTCTCCAAGGCATCTGTACAAGTATTCACAACCTTCAACTAATATCCGGTTGGTGACCACCTAGTGAATACAAGAGTTGGTGAATTAAAAGTGAACATGACAATCCCCATCGCTCATACCCTTAGTCAAACCCAACCGGTTTCCATAACGTGGTCACTGGGCCTTTTTGTTCAGCACTACGCTCGTACGCCTGGAAGTGAGCATTGAGCCTGACCTTAGATATGTGTTCTGAGTCCATGAGGATACTTTGGGTGCCTCATCATAAGGCTCCTGGGATCAATCACACGCTCGAGGTTAAGAAGTCTACGCTCGTTTGAATATCGAGGATTCTATCTAGCACAACCGAGATGTGACCCCGTGGTCGAACATTTTCTACTGCAAGACGACCGAGCCTGTGTAACGAGGCTAGGCCCACATTCAACATAATTTGACAGGGGATTGCGTCTCCTACGACTTAGTTTATAGATCGCAAAATCTGATGTAATCAAACATTATGACGTCGATAAATCATAAACTCAATTCGCAATTCTCTCATTCATTAAATTGTAACTTTCAATCATCAAAATGTTATCTCTGATACAAGCTGTTGGATCGCGGTGGAACTCCGGCACGGCGCTTGACGGTGGTCCGAACTCCTTAGCTCCACGCAATCCTGCAAAGAGGGGATAGACCGGGCGGTGGCTCGGAATCCCTCTCCGATGCTTAAATGAGTATATGGCAAGAGTAGGCAAGTATGTATGTAAAAAAGATCTCTTAAACCTGGGGAGTTTCCACCCTTTTATAGGGGAAGTCCAACCCCAGTTACCTGATTTATCGCCTGGGCCGCTGGCCCATATCCCGCGTATCTCGCCTATTTATCCGTTACTCCGGATATATCGGCCCACGATCCCGCTACCTTAGCGGATGTGTATCTTGGCCTTATCCTTTGATCATAAGCCTCGACCACTGTCGGAGACTCCAGAGTTGTATCATCACCGCCCGGGGCCTCTCGCCATCATGACTTGGCCCATTCTTCTCCGAGGTTCTCCATCGAGGCCTGTTCACAGGCATCGTGGCCTATTCATAGGCGCATTCGTCGGGGGCTAGCTACTCAGCTAACCGTTCACTCCTCGGGTCCGACTCTGTCGGGACCTTTCTTCCTCGTGGCGCATCTTGTCGGGACCTTCTGTCTCGGCCCTTTGGGCCCGATCTAGGGCTCAGTGGGCTAGGTCGCCGTTTACTCGTCGTTAAGGGCCTAACGGCTACACCGGAATCCATCATTTGCCCCAAAGACATGAGGGACTTTTAAGTTCGTCGTGTCTTTAACTTCTGACCTCCCGATTAATCGGGGACCTTTGCCTTCTCGATAATTTTCTCCACGTGGAACTTCCTTCGGTGGCCTCCCCGATGCTTTGAGGGTAATCATTAACTTTGTTGAGAAAGCTCCTCGGTTTCTAGGCCCATTAAATGCGATGGGAGACGAGCCGTCTCCTTTGGGCTTTCCCGCCTGCTCCTCTGAAAAGTGCTTTTTCAGACGGTTACGTCACTGACGTCTCTTCTGTACTGACGTCTCCACACCTTCCACGATCCAGATTAACCCGTTCCATCTTCTACGGCCCATATCGAAATGTCCTTTCGCCTTCTTCGTCTCCTATAAAACCTCGATCACGAGGCACTGTTTTAGTTTCCTTACCGCCTCTTCTCTGCAATTCAAGATTTTCAAGCTTCAGTCTTCTCCAAGGTCTTCAATCTTTCCGATCAGTCTCTCCGACCACCGTCGAGTCACCTTCTCCGCCTCATCCCATCATGTCAGGTAAGACTTCTTCCGATTGCAAGTTCCTTTTTATTTTCGCTAATCTTCTTTGGCTTACGTCTTGGGGAGACCCACTACACTTTGCTGCCCTGGGTGGTTTTCAGACAGCGGATCCAACTCCGAGGGCAGAAATCAGGCGGGAGAGGATCGAGCTCGCCCGGAAGGTGGGAGACCTGCAACAACGGGTTCGGGAGCATGAGGAGCTGCTGCGCTCTGAGAAGCAGAGGTTCAATGATGAGCAACTGCAGCACTCCGCGGAGCGGGAGGGGCTCGTCCTCGAGAAAGGCCGTCTCGAGGAAGCCATCACGAGGTTGGAGGCTGAGAGGGCAGGATTTCCTGACCAACTAGCGGAGGCCAAGGTTCAAGGTCGCGAGGAGTATCGGGACTCCGAGGACTTCAAGGCTGATGCTACGCGGTTCTACCGCACTGAGGTCCACAACACCATGTTTGACATCATCGAGGAGCTTCACACGGCCTTCGGTGACACTATTGACCTCAAGAAGTCGGAGACTCTTGCCCCCTTCGCGGAGGAGTTTTTCAATTCTTCTGAGGGGGGTGATGGAACCCCTTCTGCCCCCGACTCTCCTCCAGCTGACCTCCAGGCAGAGTCTCGTGCTGTAGGGTCCGCGGATCAGCCTCCCGCGCAGGATTAGCCATAGATGCTTTGTCTTCATAATTCTTGTATTTTCTGCTTGTTTTCGGGCCTTCGCGCCTTGATGAATAAAAAAAACTTTTCTATCCACTCTCGTCTCGATTTATGCTTGCACTACTTAAAGCGCCTTAACTTGTAAAAAATGATCAAAAAATGATCAAGTGCGCCGCTCCCGACGACTTCACATGTCGAAACTTGATGTTGAAACTTGACACTTGATCGGGGCCTTACCACTCAAGGATCCTCGCCCCCGCCAGTTAAGGCGTTTTAGACGTGCCTTTTAAGACAACTTATGCGTCCAACTTGACGTCTTTGTCGGAGTGTTTCCACTTGAAGCATTCTGGCCTCTGCCACTTCGAGTAAATTCACGTGCCAAACTTGGCGTTTCCTCGGGACTATCCACTTAAGGGTCCTTGCCCCCGCTGCCTTGAATATCGAACTTGACGTTTTTCGGGGACTATCCACTTAAGGTTCCTTGCCCCCACTTCTTCGAGTAAATCAGACTTGACGTTTGTCGGGGACTATCCACTTAAGGGTTCTTGCCCCCGCTGCCTTGAGTAAATTTGCACATCAAACTTGACAATTTTCGGGGACTATCCACTTAAGGGTCCTTGCCCCCAGCTCTTCGAGAAAATCCGCACATCAAACTTGAGGTTTTTCGGGGACTATCCACTTAAGGGTCCTTGCCCCCACTTCTTCGAGTAAATCTGACTTGACGTTTGTCGGGGACTATCCACTTAAGGGTCCTCATCTCACGCCCTCTGGGCGATTTGTCGGAGCCTACCCACTTAAGGGTCCTCGGCCCACGCCCTCTGGGCGATTTTTCTCGGGAGCCTACCCACTTAAGGGTCCTCAGCCCACGCCCTCTGGGCGATTTATCAGAGCCTACCACTTAAGGATCCTCAGCTCACGCCCTCTGGGCGATTTTTGTCGGAGCCTACCCACTTAAGGATCCTCAGCTCACGCCCTCTGGGCGATTTTTGTCGGAGCCTACCCACTTAAGGGTCCTCAGCCCACGCCCTCTGGGCGATTTATCGGAGCCTACCCACTTAAGGGTCCTCAGCCCACGCCCTCTGGGCGATTTATCGGAGCCTACCCACTTAAGGGTCTTCAGCCCACGCCCTCTGGGCGATTTTTGTCGGAGCCTACCCACTTAAGGATCCTCAGCTCACGCCCTCTGGGCGATTTTTGTCGGAGCCTACCCACTTAAGGATCCTCAGCTCACGCCCTCTGGGCGATTTTTGTCGGAGCCTACCCACTTAAGGATCCTCGGCTCACGCCCTCTGGGCGATTTTTGTCGGAGCCTACCCACTTAAGGATCCTCAGCCCACGCCCTCTGGGCGATTTATCGGAGCCTACCCACTTAAGGGTCCTCAGCCCACGCCCTCTGGGCGATTTATCGGAGCCTACCCACTTAAGGGTCCTCAGCCTACGCCCTCTGGGCGATTTTTGTCGGAGCCTACCCACTTAAGGATCCTTAGCTCACGCCCTCTGGGCGATTTGTCGGAGCCTACCCACTTAAGGATCCTCAGCTCACGCCCTCTGGGCGATTTTTGTCGGAGCCTACCCACTTAAGGATCCTCAGCTCACGCCCTCTGGGCGATTTTTGTCGGAGCCTACCCACTTAAGGATCCTCAGCTCATTCTGCCTGACCCATCTCGACATAGGTAGGGTGAAATCGATAACAATTCGTCGGTAGCTAGTCCCATACGGGCGCAAATTTGTACGCATTTAAGCAACAATCCATTAATGCAAAACAAAGGCAATTTCGCTAGGCAGCAATTCAAATACATCAGAAAAAATGGGGGGACTCGCCCCCTTCTAAATATTCAAACGAAAAGCAATAACAAAGCAGAAATTCTTAAATGAAGATAAGATTGCTCGCCTGGACCGAGGCGAGCGACTCCAAAATGCCACCATGCTCCTTCCGCAAAGAGCCCCCACAGGATCAGCTGATGACCCTTCTCTTTTCCTGTCGAGCCCCCGATGACGTGCCTGCCGCGGACTCTGCCTCGGGTTTCTTTTTCTTTGGGGACCGATCTCGGGATCGGGACCGCGATCGAGATCGGGATCGGGATCGGCCTCGCTTCTCAGCAACAAACTCCTTGAGCTTACCCCTCTGGATCAGCTTCTCTATCTCCTTCTGCAGCTCCCGACAATAATCCGTGTCGTGACCGCTGGCTCGATGGAATCGACAATAGCGATCGGTTCGCGAGCCATAATATTCTCCTTCTTTCCGCGGGGGAAACCTGGCGATGCCCTGTCGCTCCATCACTGCCAGCACCTCTGCTAGGGAGCAGTTGAGAGGGGTGAGATGGGAGAGGTCCTCTCTCCGTTTTTCCCTCCTCGAGGGCTGCTTGTCTTCTCGTTGGTCGGAGCGGCCTCGGTTCCGACTGCCCTCGGATTCACCCTTCGACCTCCGGTCGTCCGCAGGCTTGGAGGACTGCTTCCCTTGTCTTGTCCTCGGATTCTCCAACTCCCCAGCAGCTATCTTTGACTCCTGCACATCGATCTGTTGCTTGACCCTTGCTTGCAGCGTCTCCATATTCCATATTGTCCTCGCCGCTGCGATGTGCATCATGTCGGAGCCGTAGGGAGCCGTTAGGTGGCTCAGGAATGTGCGGATGGTCTCGCCTTCCGAGATCTCCTCGTCTATCTCCGCGACGCTAGCCGTGTACCGCTGATAATACTGGGCTAGTGTCTCGTCGGGCCTCTGCACGACCTCCGCCAAAGACCTTACACTCTTCAGGAGGCGTCGCCGGCCTTGGTACTGCTGGATGAACTTCTTGTGCATGTCGCCCCAACAGGTGATGCTCCCTGGAGGCAGGCTGAAGAACCACGACATGACCCTCTCTCCCAACGTGATTGGGAATAATGCACAGACAACATCGTCGTTCGGGGCCCTGCCCATGCATGCCTGTACGTGCTTCTGCACGTGGCGGACGGGGTCTCTTTCGCCGTCATATTCCGGGATGGTCGGAATGTTCAACCCTGGCGGGGCCAGGGTGTCAATCAGTCGCGGGATGAATGGGTGACTGGCTCTGTCCCGCAGTTCCGACATCATCGGCTTCTGGTCCCCTGTGCATATGTTTACGATTTTCACTACCTGATCAACGGTGAGGGGACCGTTGAGGGCAAGGGTTCTGTGCTGGACCGGGCCTGGTCCGTCGATCACGATCCGTTCGGGCTGAGCGACTCTATTACCTTGGCCTCCCAGCTGGACTCGCTCTTGCTCTGCTCTCGGCGGTGGCGGTGGTGGTGGTGCCACCACGGGCTGCTGTCTGGCGGCGTCTCTCCGTTCGAGGAGGGCTTCCATAGCCGCCAAGAACATAGGCATGGCGGCTGCCACTGCCTGGGCCAAGTCCGGGTTCGGAGGAGCAACGGCGACTTCTCCCCTGTTCTCCTCAGTCTGGGGGACCTGCCCTCCTGGAGCTTCCTGACGTCCCTCCACCTGGGTAGCGTTGGTAGGGGGTGGAGGATCATCTTGAGCCTCGGTGCGCTCCGGCTGTCTTGACGTCTGTCCTTGCTTAGTTTGCCTAGCAGGTGCATACGAACAAAAAAGAGGTTACCTTGGCTTTTTGTTCAAGGTTCCCACAGACGGCGCCAATGTTGGATCACGGTGGAACTCCGGCACGGCGCTTGACGGTGGTCCGAACTCCTTAGCTCCACGCAATCCTGCAAAGAGGGGATAGACCGGGCGGTGGCTCGGAATCCCTCTCCGATGCTTAAATGAGTATATGGCAAGAGTAGGCAAGTATGTATGTAAAAAAGATCTCTTAAACCTGGGGAGTTTCCACCCTTTTATAGGGGAAGTCCAACCCCAGTTACCTGATTTATCGCCTGGGCCGCTGGCCCATATCCCGCGTATCTCGCCTCTTTATCCGTTACTCCGGATATATCGGCCCACGATCCCGCTATCTTAGCGGATGTGTATCTTGGCCTTATCCTTTGATCATAAGCCTCGACCACTGTCGGAGACTCCAGAGTTGTATCATCACCGCCCGGGGCCTCTCGCCATCATGACTTGGCCCATTCTTCTCCGAGGTTCTCCATCGAGGCCTGTTCACAGGCATCGTGGCCTATTCATAGGCGCATTCGTCGGGGGCTAGCTACTCAGCTAACCGTTCACTCCTCGGGTCCGACTCTGTCGGGACCTTTCTTCCTCGTGGCGCATCTTGTCGGGACCTTCTGTCTCGGCCCTTTGGGCCCGATCTAGGGCCCAGTGGGCTAGGTCGCCGTTTACTCGTCGTTAAGGGCCTAACGGCTACACCGGAATCCATCACAAGCCACTTTTAAAACCTACGCATTCCAAGCTGTTTAACCATGCTTTTCGAATGTCTCTCTGCGTAGTGGTTTATTTAATGGGTCCGTAACCACGTTGTTATTGGGCAAGTATTTTAGAGTGATTATGTGGTCTTCTACCTAAGATTCAGCGTAATTATATTTCATGTCAATGTGTTGCGATTTTCTAAGGTATTTGGATTCTTTAACTGCCGGAATAGCTGCCTCACTGTCAGAGTTTATCAAAAGGGGTTTTCCCCCATCGTTGACACCAGGTAGTACAATAAGAACCCTTTTTAGCCAGACTGTTTCTTGTGCATTCTAGGAGAGAGCAATGAATTTTGATTCCATCATAGACCGCGCGACACAGGATTGCTACTTGCTCGTCAATTTATTGGCGACATTAGTAATGAAGACAAACTTCTCCTGTGGTGGACTTATGATCATCCATATCGCCACCATGGTCGGCGTCACTAAATCCGGTCAATTCTAACTTCCAGCTCTCATTGCACAGTTCGTAGTTGGCAACACCTTTTCGAACAATTTCTTATATATATATATATATAATCTTTAATGTTGATTGCTAGGGTCTAATTGGAATCGTGCTATAATCCCATGGCGTAACTGATATCCGGACAAGTGCATAGCATGGCGTCCATGAGACTACCGACCATACTTATTTAATTTTGCACTTTACATGTGTTTACGCATTGCCTGGTTCTTCGAGTTGTTGCGTTTCAACCATGTGCACCCGAATACTTCCGGCGTCTTCACGATTTGGCATCTGGTATTTTGAACCTTTTCAACAGACCGATATTGTAGGTTTCTCGAGAAAGACACAATTCCCGGGCGGCACGATCTTTAGCATTTTCATGCCTAAGATGTACGTGACCTCTCCCTTGTCTTTCGTCTCTAATATAGATGTCAACCAGGACTATTGACTCATTCATAAAACTCACTTCGTTCATGGCGATGAGTATGTCTTCAACGTATTAATTTAAGATGACGTACTTAGACCTAGTGGTCTAATGATGCGCATACGTATCCACGTGAAATTCAAGTATCCGTTTCCAACAGTTTCCTCATGGAATCTGCGATACCATTGCCAAGACAATTGTTTAAGACTGTTATCGGACCTTTGGAGTTTACAAACTTTACATTTGTTAACATGAGTAATCAAACTCTCCAGTTGCTCCATATAGATCTCATTCTCCAAGTTTCCGAGGAGGAACGCAGTCTTTAACATCCATTAAGTGCAACTCGAGATCAAGACATGCAACTAAGACTGCGGTTTCATGCACAGTTAGTGAGTATGTTTTGTCAAAGTCCATTCCGTGAAGCAGGGTTTATCCTTTCGCATCTAGTCGGGTTTTCTATCACCTGACTTTTCCATCAGCCGTAAGTCTCTTTCAAGTACCCACTTTATCCTTGTGCCCTGTTGTTAGCAGGTAAATCAATAAAAGACTATAAATGGATTTCACTTAAGGCGTTCTCTATCTCAACTGTTTTCCTCCATTTCTCCACTTGAGGTCCTTCCAACATTTGTTAAACCCTTTCCGCTTCGTTAACATGTGCTAGAGTAGTGACCTTACTCTATTCGTTGGGATACTTCTTGGGAGAAGTTCGATGCCTTTGACTGTGTCTTGGCTCGTTAATTCCTCCTTTAGTCTGATCGAGACTCCCACTCGGAATAATGCCTCTTATCGGAGCATCACTCTTACTGGAAAGTTTGAACTTTACTCCCACTCAGAATAATGTTTCTTTTGGAAGCATTACTCCCACTAGGAACAAGAGCAATGCTAGAACCTTGACCTAGAATTTTCCTTGGACGACCTCTTGGTCTCGGGATTCTTCCTATGAGATTAATTCCTTGTTCGTTAAGATCTGGAACCGAGTTGGTCTAATTACTCCCACTGGAAATAATGGGTTGTCTTGGATGGTAGCTGTGGTATTATTGGATTTTCATCCAGCGGTTTAGCTATATGATTATCATGTTCAACTTGATTCGTCCTACAGCAACGGTGTGTAGTGGATCTCCCACTGGATTTATTATGAAAATGTCTCATTCTCATATACCTTGACATTCATGTGGTAGGGTTTTATTCCTTCCAATGGATTTATGTTTACCCATACTATATTACTCTAAGTGTATTTATCGATTTGAATGATATGCCAGACCTTTCGTGGCATTTTGAAGGAAAATCATTTTACTGACTTGATCCTTCTTTGTTTTTTAACTTATTTCAGAGACTTTATCCCATCTTTGAACCAGCATTTAGGCTTCTGTCTTATGTGATAGTTGATACTTTACAGGGTCGTGGTAGCTTTTGGAGCCTACCTCTTTCCGATGTAAACGTTATCAATAAATCATTCGTTAAGGGAAGCAAAAAAAATTTCAGCATTCTATCATTAAAAAACTTCGTCATTAAATTTGTACTTTGAAACAATACGTTTCGTCTTTCGAGGAACACGCGCGCGCGGCGCTTTTACCAAGTTTTAATCAATAGTTAAATCGTTTCGTTTCCAAAATTTAATTTAGTTTAATCCAATCCGTTTCGCACATGTTCATCATTACTGTTTATATCATTTAGTGGAGTACTAATAAATAAGAAAGATATAAATACATAATTTAATAAGCAATGCATCAAATAGTAATGAAGAGATCAAATTAGCCCAACGAAGATTGGTAATCATTACTCGGCCCAAACAATCGTCACATGCTTAAAATTGAAATGGTTCCTATGTTTCAAGGAACTTATTATCAATGAGTATTATAATGAAAAGCATAAAAGTTCTTAGCAAAATAAAGATAAAGTATTTCATTCAATCTTTATGTTCCGCGGCTTCCTTCTCAGGCTTGTGCTGGATCCGCTTCTCGATTCTGTAATCCAAAAAAAGGATAGATTGAATTAATTTCGAGCAAGAAGAATCCAAGAAGAACATATGAGGTTATCATTATTCTTCAGCATATACCTTGGGAGGATTGGTACAGGCAACATCAAGGTGTCCTTTCACGCCACACCTGAAGCACGTTCGAGTTTCCTCCTTACGTGCCTGCTTTTTCTTGCCACCGGTTTGTTTTCGTTTGAACTTCTTCTAAGTTTTGGTAGCCAACGACTTCTCCACCTTATTCTGAAGGTTCTTTTCTTTCTCTTGTTCTTACCCTTCTACTCAGCTGTTTGGGAGGATGCAAGGTGCATTTCCTATCTAGGCTTTTTCAGCCTTGAGGCGGTCCTCCTCCAGCTCGAGATGAACTCGCACTTTCTCGAAGTTATCGAGATGTGTAGCATGGGTGCATTTTCATGTTATTCCAAGAGTCGGGTAAAGAGCGGATCACACAATGGACCTTTTGTTCCTTAGTTAGGATTTCTCCTGCCTCTTTGAGTTCAGCAAACATGTTAGACATGTGCATTATGTGATCTCTCATTGTGTGCTTAGGATTCATCTTGTATGTGTCTAAAGCAATGTTTAATGACCGCTTCTGGGCAGTGGTGTAAACACCAAACCCTGCCTTAAGACCATCCCACAAGTCCATGGCAGACTCATAGTGATCATACCCATAGAGTATGTTATCCTCCAGCAACAACAATAAGGCGGAACGAATTTCCTGATCCTTTTTATCTTATTCATCATGGAATTCCTTCTGATTGTCCGTGAGTTCACCCTCCGGTCTGGCATGCTTTGAAGTCAAATGGTCCAAACCTCTCAGTTCAGTTATTACCATCTTTGCTCACTTATTCCAGATCTTATAGTTATTGCGATTCAACCCCACTCCCTTGTTCATTTGGGAGATCACATTGCTGATCGCAACCTTCTTATACTAACACACTAATAATCACACATAATCAGGGAGACAATAACATTTTGAGAAAGAATTGCATACATCAGATATCTATTAAGATGGACTACAAAAGATAATGATTCCTCAGTAATCTAAACCAACTGACCACCAGTAAACCAATGGAAGATGGGCTGTGAAAGAGTTCACATTATCGTCGTCTTCAATCTAATAGATCAGTCTCTTCAAAACGGTTTTAATCGCAAATACCGGAACATGAATTTTTAAAATGAGCATACCCAATCTTGGCTTTCCCAAGGCCCTTTTTATTTATAAAATGCTCCGACGAATTTACGCATGCATATAAAATTCTATCGTTCAAACAAATCATCATATGCAAGTAACATTCATCATCCAAACCACACTTCATGCTTACGCGTCATGCGTCTAATGTTCCGAGGAACTCATGCTAGCATACATAATTCTACTCTCTAAGTAAACTATTACATGCTACATCATCCTATACATTCAAGCATACGTGTCACACATGAACATTCCACATCAATCATACATATTTGGCGAATGGTTTCCGATTTTAAAACCTTTTTAAAACGTTAGGGGCTGATTTGCAATTGATGTTTATATTCAATCACGCAATTTCTAGACATGAATCCTTGGCAATTTCAACCATCACAACATGTCTATCCTAGTGCGCAAACTGATGGATATTGTTCTAAGATCCGGGCAATAATCTTCTTAAATCTGTCCCAGGTGAAATGGAAAAGTAGAATAAACCAACCCTCTTCAATGAAGTGGGGAACGACCTTCTCCTTATAGAGAGGGGACGATCCCCTCTCCATAAGGAGAGGGGAACGACCCTCTCCATGAAGAGGAGATCGTCCCTCTCCATAAGGAGGGGGATCGTCCCCTCTCCTATAGAGAGGGAGACGACTCTTCTTCCGACTTGTATAGGTTTTCGGTCTCTTGTCCTCTCCAAGTAGCGGAATGACGAAGACTCATTGACCCGAAATTAAATACGTGATCCCCTCTCCAAAAGGAAAGTATGTATAGACAACTTTTCATATAGAGACATTCAGTGGACCATAAATGCGTAGACCAGTTTCCATGTGGGTGATTCCCCATAAATATAACTTCATATCTCTTCTCAATTTTTACACATTGATTCAGATTACAATATATACTTCAGTTCTTAGATTATAATTTATGAGGACTGACTTATGCATCGGAGGGGGATTACCGGGCACAAGCCTGGTCTGTCCCTTTGTGCAGGTATCAGGTGTCGGTGGTGGAGTTCAAGCTCATTTCAAGATATCAAAATCGGACTAACAGATGACTCGTCTGATAGAGGGTCGAGTGTTCAAACCAAAGAACCGACGAACGGACAGTCGAGGTTAGTCGAAACCCAACATTTGCCTCCGTTTGTGGGAAACGATACATAATGTCATGGCGTGCCACTCTCATTCTAACACAACCTCTAACAACACTAAGGGGATGTGTAAAATATGCGGGGTTACAACCACCACCTGCACTTGACGATCAACCTTTTCCCGAAAAACAATCTAGTCGGGCCACTCATCAAAGGGTCTGTATGATGTGAGATTTATTAAAGACGAGGTACAATTGGGTCTTGAGAAGCAACTCTACGCATTCTCTAATCGCATGGGAACTGCAACGGCCCTCTCCAAGAATATATAACGCGTGGTCAACGACCCGCTTCCTCTATCAACGACCACTCTAATCAGTAGGTCCCCTAGTCTCCCAGCTTGGTCGACCTTCGTAATGGACCACTCACTCGATCGACCCATGTTAGGTTATAAGGTTTAGGTCAACGGATCGTCTACCTAATGCTTATCTCCCACTAAGATGGATCGGGTTGTCTGCTCTTCGGGTTGATCACTTCGCTTTATCGCCTTCTGCTTCCTCCTCTTGACCCTGCAAAAGGGGCAGTATCAAGCACGGAGAGGGGGGGGGGGTGGTGCTTGATGAGCCCTCTCCGATGCCTAAGTAAGTATGTCTCCTTAGAGAGAGAAAGCACAAATTCTAGACAGAAGCTAGAGCTAAGATTCACAAATTGCAAAGATGATCAAATGAATGGTGAAAGGGTTGTATTTATAGGCAACGGTGTCATTAAAGTGGCTTAATGACATCGTTAACCTCTAAACACAATTAATTAGTCCTTAATCACATAATTAAAACCTTAAGCATGGAGAGGTTTGCGGAAATAATCTAAGTATGGAGGTCGGGAAACGGTGTCAGGGCCCTTGGGGGCAGAGTAAAATCCGACCCCTAAGGGTAGGGGTTGGGTGTGGCCACCCAACCCCTCCGTAGGGGAGATCGGGTGTGGCCACCCGATCTCACCTAGGTGAGTTCGTCGTGTGGCCCGGACGAGTATTTTTGCCTCGTCCGGACCGTTGGAGTTTCGGCGGGGTGTTCGGGTCAAATTTTCGATTTATAATCGTTAACGGGGTGATGAAAACAATATGAATTGTAAGTCAACGGGTTCAAATTGGGCGTATATCCATCACATGCCCCCGAGTGAACCAATGGCCTGACCATTGATTGACTCTATTTTAGGATGGTATGACACGCGCAATTTGAAGCCGGAATTTTACCTTTTGTCGGAATCCTTACTTACCCATCGGCGTATGTCTCTGACCCTGCCCCCTGTCTTATAAGATAGAGGAATTGCAAACGTCAGAATAGCACGAACGCATGTCCTAGCACGTGCCCGTCTGAGATGGAAATAATAAATCCAATACATTCACGAGCTTATACTCGGAAAGTATGCATATGTATGGAGATGCAACATGAATACGGTTAAGTGAATTCATGCTTCAATTTCATGACGGGGTAAGCCTATGTGGAGAAAAATTTCAATTTTGGCCCAAATTTTTTCTAAGTATGGGATACTAGAAGATATGCTCATAGGATGTTAACTAGGATAGTAATACCCCTAACCTTAGTTAAAGAAGGAGAGGATAGTGGTTTTCTATCTAGGCCCTTAGATCTCATTTTAATCAATGGAGGGTTGAGATTATATCATCTAAAAAACCCTACACCCTTTTCATTATAAGGAGGAGTTAAGAAAATTACCTCATTTGAAAAAAGTTGTCATCTTTCCTTAATTTTCCCACACTTGGAGGCCAAGGGAGAAAATTTAGCACACCAAGGGAGGGGGCCGGCTGAAATTCCAACAAAGGGGCCAGAATTCCAGCCAGCAGCGCGGTGGCCGGCGAATCGGGACAACGGCACGGGGAGGTCCAACAAAGGACGACGACGTGATCCGGAGCGGACGGCGGCCAGCGGCGACGTCGTTCCAGGCGTGGCGAGGAGGCGAGGTACGGCGGAGGCGAGGTAGGCGGGGTGTGGCGACATCGGAGACTCCAGCGGCTGCTCCTTCCGGCGACGACGAGTGGGACCAGCTCCGACCCGGCTCCGGTGGCGACGAGACCTGATTTCCGGCGACTCCGAGGTTCAAATTCCGGACCTGTTTTTCACATCGGGTCGGGTTTTCCGAAGGTCCAATCCTTTTCCTTTTGTTTATTATACGAAATGCCAATACTTGATTTGCCGATATTTGATTGCCGATGCTTGCTATGTGATGATCGTTTGAACTTTTGATTCGTGATTGCCGTAGATAGTTGTTGATTCGGGAGATAGTTTTTTGCCGTTTGAACTATTCCCGCTCGAATTTGACGTTGTGGTGTCATTTTCATGTTGATTCCCGTCGAAGGGCATAATCGTAATTTTACCCGAAAGTCGGTTTTTGACCCGAATAAGGTTGTCCGATTTTGCCGTCGTAGTGTCCTTAGCATGTATTCGCTATCTTTGTTGGGTGCCTTTGAGCTTTTGGTTGTTGCTTGTCGGGTGCCGGGGTATGCCCGGATTTTCGGAGATTTCTTTGTCTTAATACCCGTCATGTTATGACAGGTGTAGTACTCGTGGTGGTGCCCTCGTACGCGAACTTGGCAGAAGCGCTACATCCTTCGCAGGATGAGTAAGTTTTTCTTTCACTCAGTTCGTCGCGTTACTTTCTTTCCTGACATTAGTTCAAAGTCGGATTCTGAGTCGGATACTGAGTTGGGGTATTGGTCGGAGTTTGATTCGAGCTCGGAATTTCTCACTGCCTTTGACTTAGGTCTTGCCCCCTTATCGGAGAACCACCTGACTAGGTTCGACTACAATGAGCATGTCACCCTAGGCGACATCTGTCCTTTAGACGAACCCTTATACCCCTTCCTTCCTTCCTTGGGGAACACACGTGAGACGGTGACAGAGCCTCCTAGGGGGAAGGTGGTCGTCTACCCTTCCCAGATTAGGTTCGGGTTGCGCCTCCCCTACTGTGATGAGCTCATAGAGCTGAGTAGATTCTTTAGGATCTCCCCGGTGAACCTTGCCCCCAATACTATTCGTGTCTGGGTGGGTTTCCGGGTGCTATGTCAGTGGTACTCCTGGAAGTACTCTTTGGTTTTGTTCCGGTGCTTCTTCCGATTTCAGTATCAGAAGAAAGTAGGCTTTGCGAGTTTTGTGACTCGCTATCCTTCCCTCAAGGATTCCCGATTTGCTGATTTCGGGTTGAGCGGGGTTGAGTGGAATGCTTCTCTTCGGCTCGTGACTCGGAGCGATAATTCGTCAAGCCATTGGGCTAAGAACTACTTCTTTATCACGGATCGATATGTTACCTGGCCGGTTCTGAATGTTGACCGATCGGACGGCTGGCCTGCCTTTGGGGAGTTCTCTTCTGTGGATTTGGAGACCATGAAGGCTATCTACGAGAGCCACCAGACCCAGTCTTACTGCCCTGTGTCCTTGGTGACCGAGACAGACCTCTATGAGGCAGGGATTATTTTGACTCCTCCCTCCGGGGGTTCGGTATGTTACTTAGTCTTCTCATCTATATTCATTTTTTGTTTCTCCCTTGTAGGTTGGTTTCACGGGAAAACGTATAACATGCAGGCCGCGCCTGCTGACTTGAGCAAGAGGAGGGCTCCCTCTAGCTCTGCTCCGAGGAAGTCTCCCAAGCCTGGGAAGACCACTGGGGCCTCTGGTATGCTTCTTTCTTTCTTCTCTTATGGTACACTTGTATTTTTTCTCATGTTGTTTTCCTTGTGTTGTTAGGACACTCTCCTTTGGTGACCGAGAGAGTTGTCTCTGTGGGCAAGGGCTCTGGGCCCTCCAAGTCCAAGTCCCGGAGGCCTGACTCTGAGGCCGGGGCCTCCGCTGTGAAGAAAAATAAGGTTGCGGATCCTCCTACCTCCTGCGTTCGTCCCCCGACACTACCTCGCGATAAAGAGATAGTGGTCGAAGAGGCGCCTTCCCGTGTTGACAAAGGGAAGCGACCTGCTGATGGTGGTGGAGTGGTTGCCGATTCTCCGTCCCCTGCCCCCCAGCCGAGGGCACGGTCATCAGGTTCGTTTAATTTCTATGTCATTGATGTTTTTATACTTATGTTTTTCTTTACTTTCCTTTCTTCGTATAGGTGGGCCTCCGGCTTTGAGTCGGAAGGACTTTGCGCGCCTCACTGACGAGGATATTGTGGGAACTGAGTGGACTCCCTTTGCTGGATTGAAGGAGTTCCACTTTGACAGCAGTTCCTCCTTGCGCATCCCGGAGGTTGGCATTCGGGTACTTCGCGGTGCCATTGCTCCCGGTGATCGTGCTCCTCAGCCCAAGTCCCCTAAGGAGACCCGACGCTTCATCCAGGGGGTGCTTTCTCGCTATGTCCCTGTGAGTGATGTTTCTCTTTCTTTTCTATTTTCACATGGTTGCTTGTCATATCACTTATCCCTTATCAATATTTCAGGGTATGTCCGACATGGTGAATATGTCATCTCTTGCGCTTGAGCTGTCAGATGAGAAGAAGGCCCTTGAGGATACCCAAGTATCCTTGAAGGCGGAGCTTGCCACTGCCGCCCAGAAGGCTCGGCTGTCTGACTTGCAGCTGCAGGAGCTTAGGGGCCAGGTAGCTCTTCTTGAGACTACCGTGGGGGGTTTGCGCCGCGGGGCTGATGTTGCATCGTCACTCCACGCTGAGGAGTTGACGAAGCTTGATGTGAGGTGCCGGGCGGAGGAGAGAGCTGTTGCAGTAACTGAGTACAAAGCTTCCCCTACCTTTGCTGCTGATTACAGCGTTCGGTTGAACCAGGAGATGAACCAATTCAGGGAGTATCTTGTTGATCGCATCTTTCGTATTGATCCCCAGTTTCCCGTGCATGATCTGGGTGATTTTGGGACATATGCCGCTGGTTACATGGCCGTTCTTAGGGGTCAAGCTGCTGTTGCTGAAGAGCCCACCCCCGCACAGGTGGATGCTATACCCGTGGACGTTGATAGTTCAGGCTCTTCTTCATCTTCATCGAGCTCTGTTAGTGGTTCCTCCTCAGAGGGTCAGGACCGTGAGGACTCCCCTGTGGCTTCTGGTTGATGAGTTGATATCTCTTTATCCTTGTATATACGACTTTGCCTTTACTCCCCTTTAATGGGTTGAGTGTCCCTCCCCTTGATGGGTCGAGTTCATTGTGGGATTGCTTTACTTGGGATGTTTTCTTGCTTTCCTTCTTTGCATGGTTGTGTTGGCAGTGTGTGGAACACTTGCCTTTAGTTGTGGTATGCATGGTAGTATGACTTGTTACTTTGATGGTTGCTTCATGCGCTTGTGTATATATCCCTTTGATCATGGACTCTTCTTTTGCTCATGCTTCCTATACTTAGCATTTCTTTTGTGTTTTCCGTCACCATTATACCTGTCATCTCATCAAGAATAAACATTAAGTACTCATCATATCTCTTTGCCTTGTAAAAAATTTTGTTTCATGGTATCCTTCTTTCTATGGTGTAATGATCTCTTCAGATACCCTCATAGGGGTGTAGTGAATATTTCACGAGATAGGCTCTCGGAGGGCGCTGGAGTTGGACCAAAGATACGCTCTTGGTGGGCGTCGAAATCTTTTCGCGAGATAGGCTCTCGAAGGGCACTTAGCGTTTCGCAGGATAGGCCCCCGGAGGGCACAAGTTAGACCAAAGATACGCTCTTGGTAGGCGTCGAAAAACTGTTCACGAGATACGCTCTCGGAGGGCACCAGTAGTTAAACCAAAGATACGCTCTTGGTGGGCGTCGAATCTGGTAGTTTTAGACCTACCTCAAGATACGCTCTTGGGGGCGTCGAATCTGGTAGTTTGAAATCTACCTCAAGATACGCTATTGGGGGCGTCGAAAGGCGTAGTTTTTAGAAACTACTCTCAAGATACGCTCTTGGGGGCGTCGAAGTTCGTAGTTTTTGGAAACCACTATCAAGATACGCTCTTGGGGAAGTCGAAGTTCGTAGTATGAAAACTACTCTCAAGATACGCTCTTGGGGGCATCGAGGTTCGTAGTATGAAAACTACTCTCAAGATACGCTCTTGGGGGCGTCGAATGTTGTTGACTTGGAAGTCATATCTGTGTAAGGATAACATAGTGATTATATCACCATCTTTTTTGAAAGAAATTGTTGAGTAACTTCTACTTTACTTGAGCATTCATGCTTTATATACATTTGGGGTGCCTTGGATGGATCAAGACACCCTTTGGAGGAATTCAAGGATAGTTGCAGAGTCGGAGTTACTTCTAGAGTACTCATTCTCAAAAGATGTTTTTGAAAACTTAAAGTGCTTAAACATGCAAAGTTCTGAATATTAAACTAAGGATATGGGGTGGCGAGTGTGTCCGTTGCAATGTATTCCTTTAGGTGTCCCTTGTGAATCATTTCTTCCACCTCTATCTTTAAGACCATGCAATTGTTGGTTTGATGTCCCCAGGTCCCATGGTACGCACACCAGCCCTGTGCATCTTTACCTAGGAAGGCCTTGCCCTCCTCCTTGCACTTTGGTAGGTCTTCTTTGAGGTATTGGTGAAAGATTTCTTCTATCTCCGCTGTAAGGGGTGTGAATTTGAAGTCTACACCCCCTCCAAGAATGTCATTCTCTTTTTCTTCTTCAAGGGTTCCTTCACATTGCTCTGCCTCTCTTGCAAATACCCTGTCCAGCCTCTCCTTGAGCTCCCTCATAGTGCTTGTCATGACCACCTCATAGAGCCCTCCATATGCTTCTATTGAGGTTGGATGCATGTTTCTAAGGAAGGCCCTTACGGCCTCGCTTCTTGTGATGTCCAAGCTTGCACCATAGTTGAGGAATCTCCTAAAGTAGCTTGACATGGACTCCTTTGGCATTTGCTTGATGTCGTCTATATAGTGGACACCCCTGGCAACCTTACCTCTCTGTTTCTTCTTAGCCAATCCTCAAAGAACTGCCTACTCAGACGGAGTGTAACTCCCTTTTTCATCCTTCCCTGCCTTAGCCTTTTCATCCCCTTCTCTTTGCCTTGGATGGCCCCCCTCATGACCATGGCCACTGCATCTGACTTGTGTGATCCATGTCTCATGGAGTTGACATAGCACTGTCTTGCGGTGCGGTGATCACTCAAGACTTCTCCAATTCTGTTTTCGGTGATATACTTCAGCTTCTGATGCACGGTAGATGGGACAATTTCATATGGATTTATGGTTGTCCTTCCTAAGATCCCGTTGTAGGCTCCCAGGCTTTCAACCACCATAAAGTTGACGTTCACTCTAAGCTGTGTCCATCCCTCGCCCATGGTCACTGGCAAGGTTATCATTCCTAGGGGGTAACTTGTTGCCCCTGAGAAACCAACCAAAGGGAAGTTGACTGGCCTGATATCTGCTTTTGTCTTTCCTATTTCCTCCAAGACCCTTAAGCTTAGGAGGTCCGCCGAGCTGCCCCCATCTACCAGTATTCTTTTTACATCGAAGTTGTCGATGTCCAACGTGATGACCAACGCATCATCGTGCGGGAAGACAATATGACTCTTGTCTTTCTCCGAAAATTCAATCTTCAATTCCTCACCTTCTCGCGGCCTCTTCCTCCATTTCGGTACTGAGCTTAGCTTTGATGCATAGACCTCCTTAGGATTAGCTGTTGGGCCACCTGCTGCCACTCCTCCATAGATCATATTTATAGTCCCCCTCTTGTTGAGTGGTGGATTATAATCAACCTTTTCTTTGCCCTTATCTCTCTGTGATGGTCCTGGCTGGGTGCCATTGCCACCATGATCCACAAATTGTTTCAGCTCCCCTCTCTGGATGATGTTGTTGATACTCAGCTTTAAGCTAAAGCATTCGTTCGTGTCGTGCCCATAAGCCTCATGGTTATCACACCATCTGTCCTTGTGTGTTCCTACCATTGGGGCTCTCCATCTTCCGGGGGGTGACCACAACTTCTGATTTCTCATCTCCCTCAGGACAACTGCTGGGGTTGTGTTCAATGGAATGAACTTAATAACATTTATCTCTCTAGCCTTCAACGGCTCGCCCATTTGGTTTCTTTGCTGAGGCGGACGCCATTCTTGTTGCCTTATGGGTTGTGGAGCCTCAGGTGGCTTTCCTCTATTCTGCTTTGTGTTGTCCTCCTTCGCTGCCTGAATCTTGGCTTTCTTACTCACCCTATGCCTCTCTATGTCTATGTGAGTTTTCACTCTCCCTGCCAACTCTTCTAATGTACTTGCAGGTTTTTTGGCCATCTTCTCTGCCAATGTAGACCCAAATCCACCAAGGTTTCTAATGAAGGCTCTTATTATTTCACCCTCGGTGATGTCGCCTTGTATGTCTGCTATGTTCTGATTGAACCTTGTGTAGTAATCAACTAGAGATTCATCACCTTCTTGCTTCACATCGTCTAGGGAGCCTGTCCCCTTTAGCAGCTTCCTTTCTCCTAAGTATCTCTGCAGAAACTTAGCCTTTAGCTGTGCCCATGAGTGGATGCTCTCACTGGGCAGACTGAAAAACCAATGCGATGCCACCCCTGCCAGGGTGTTTGGAAATAAGAGGGCCTTGTATCGCTCATCAGTTGTTCTCCCGAATAGGGAGGCTTCGTGCTGCTGGATGTGCTCCAAAGGGTTTCCCTTGCCATTGTATTTGGCTATCTGTATTGAGTGCAAGGAGTCAGGCACCTTGTTCATTTCCAACTCCCTCGTGAAGGGGTGGTTTGTGTTGTCACTCAGGCAGAGTAGTCCGTTCCTCTTGGACTCGCTCATCTTCTTCGCTATCATGACTTCTATCTCCTCCGGGTTTATCATCACCGACGTTGGAGTATAGTCTCTCTGATATCCTCCATAGTTGTAAGCTGGGCTTACTGGGATCCCTTGTCCATGCTGGTACGGACTGTAGGCGTATCCCTGATATCCCTGTTGGGGTACTTGGTAGAATTCCTGCCTTCTTGGCGGTCTTGCCTCTCTATCTGCCCCCAGCGGGGTGTATGCTCTGGCATCTTGATGTGGCTGTTGCTGCCTTGGTGGCACGAACTGCTGCCTTCCCTCTGGGGGTGGCCTTTGGTCACTTCTCCTTTGTTCTCCTCGCTGCCCTGTTGGAGGGTGCGAGTAGTGCTCATTCTCATGGCCTTGTTCTTCCTCAGGTATCTGTTCTTCCTGCTGAACCTGTTCTTCATCATACTCATGTCGCCTTCCTTCCCTGTTCCTCAAGGCTTCCCTATAGGCCAGTAACTCATCTAGAGCGTTCATTAGTCCTGGAGTCACTGTCTGTGCTCCCTGTGAATGTATTGGCCTTGTATAGGTAGTGTAAGCTTGATTGTTCCTCTGAGTCGGCATTCCGTATGGATACCCCTGAGGCTGGGCCTCGTAGTAGTACCCCTGCGGAGGTGCCGTGTTCTGAGATGGCATTCTTGCTTGCCCCCTCTGTGCATGTGGCCTTCTAGCCAATTGTGTAGAAGCTGTGGAAGACTCAGCCCCAGCTGGGCGTGAAGGTCCTCCCCCTGGTTGTTGGGCTAGGGTGCTTCTGGGGCTACTTGAGGTTCAGGATGTGCAGGACTTTTTCCTGGGTTAGGCTGCCTTGCTGGAGGCATAGGTTGATCTTCTTGCCTATTGCCCCCAGGTGGGCGAGTCTCTCTAGATGGTTGGCTATTCGCCATAGCTCTCGTGATTGCCAGGCTTTCTGTTCAAAACCCACGGACGGCACCAAGTGTTAGGTTATAAGGTTTAGGTCAACGGATCGTCTACCTAAAACTTATCTCCCATTAAGATGGATCGGGTTGTCTGCTCTTCGGGTTGATCACTTCGCTTTATCGCCTTCTGCTTCCTCCTCTTGACCCTGCACAAGGGGCAGTATCAAGCACGGAGAGGGGGGGGGGGGTGGTGCTTGATGAGCCCTCTCCGATGCCTAAGTAAGTATGTCTCCTTAGAGAGAGAAAGCACAAATTCTAGAGAGAAGCTAGAGCTAAGATTCACAAATTGCCAAGATGATCAAATGAATGGTGAAATGGTTGTATTTATAGGCAACGGTGTCATTAAGGTGGCTTAATGACATCGTTAACCTCTAAACACAATTAATTAGTCCTTAATCACATAATTAAAACCTTAAAGCGTGGAGAGGTTGGCGGAAATAATCTAAGTATGGAGGTCGGGAAACGGTGTCAGGGCCCTTGGGGGCGGAGTAAAATCCGACCCCTAAGGGTAGGGGTTGGGTGTGGCCACCCAACCCCTCCCTAGGGGAGATCAGGTATGGCCACCCGATCTCCCCTAGGGGTGATCGGGTGTGGCCACCCGATCTCACCTAGGTGAGTTCGTCGCGTGACCCGGACGAGTATTTTTGCCTCGACCGGACCGTTGGAGTTTCGGCGGGGTGTTCGGGTCAAAGTTTCGATTTATAATCGGTAACGGGGTGAAGAAAACAATATGAATTGCAAGTCAACGGGTTCAAATTGGGCGTATATCCATCACACGGACAACTCACCTGTGTGTGAAAACGTTTTTTTGGGATGCGGACGACCATCCTTTAGCGCAAGTGCACCTCATGATCGACGAACTTCCAAAGGCTGACGACCCTCGGAGTGGAAAATCCCAAAGCATGGTCCATCCCGAAGCTATGGAAAACCCGGGCGCGGTCGACCTAAAGCTACGGACGCCCATCGGTGCGGAGACTCCCCGGACGCGATCGACCTTCCTCTGTTTGATTATCGCCTCTTCAACAACTGAAGAACGACCAAGTCCAAATCTCCAACAAGTATGCACTGGTGACCTGAAGCCGTGTTTGATTTCGTGAGTATCTCAGTTTTTGGGCACGTACCTCATACCTCCCCACATATATATGAAGCTAAAGTATATGTGGGAATAACTGTACTGAGCAATATGAGGAATGAAGAGAGACGATGAAGGGATCCCCGTACAAGGAGCCTTCACTGAATTCCGAGCTCGTGAACACCTAATCCTCTTTAATAAAGGGGTCAACCCATTCACAGTGTATGGGCCTGTATAAACACCCATGGCAAAGACGAACCCATAGCGACCGATCCTTCCACCCTCCGATCCAGTCTCGTCGAAATCGAGCCATCACTCTAACCGCAATGGAGCGACATCGTTAGAGAACACATCAATTCACTCACTTCCAAGACAAGGAACTGCAACATAGGGAACATAGGTGAAGGTTCCATACCAGCCGGTTTCTCACGAGCAAACATCGCCACCATGGTCGAATCGGGCGGTCGGATGGACGTGTGTGGAAGAATCCGATCGAAGTTTCAGAGTACTCCAGGTCGAAGCTTATCTTTAGCTTCACGACCGGCCCGTTCATCTTCGTCGTACGGTCGAGATCCACCGGTGGAGAACTTTTGTTGGTTTTAGTTGACTTTATGCTAAGCACATATGATACATTAAGTTATCATAAGCACAGGGACCGCATCTACTTTCTTCGGTCATGGTCAACGACCTTCTCCTCGGACATGGTCAACGAGAAATAACCTTGCTTGAACCGATGAATCGATAAAGGCAACTATTTTCGAACTCCATTAGTGAGTTAGGTCGATGCCCCAACTCAATTGGAGAGTTTGGGTCGATGACCCAACTCTACCGTCCGGACGTCCTCCTCCAATTATGGGTCATCGCCAACGATAGTTGTCCCACTAAGCGATTCTCATGAAACTTGGATTGGATAAGATTGGGGTCATCAGTTGTTTAGAATAAAAGAGGTCGTCTCATATTTGGGTCAACGACACTACTGCTGATTGAACAATGTGATAGGCATGGTTTAGGTGCATAATGACGTGACGCGAGATATTTTCTTTTTCTCATTTTGAATTTAGGTGCAGGAATTGAACCTTTAAGCCATATAAACATTTGACTTGGGTCATCTTCGTTTCTCTTTGCAAACTTTTATTTAATAATAATAATCTTAGGTGTGAAATATGTATGGATCTATTCTTGCTAAGAGATGAGAATCACTAGGAAGCTTATACCTAGGGTGTCATTTATTTAATAATAATAATCTTAGATGTGAAATATGTATGCATCTATTTTGTTGTATGTATCGGGAAACTCAGGTGACTTTGATTGTAATGGCTTAGAGCTAATTATCTCTGTGTGTATAATTATGACAATGCAAATAGAAAGAAAGCTCCAAAATCATAATTGCTCGGAATGTTGCTGGTAGTCTCTATGCGGATGGAAAGGTAATATATTTAAATTTGCTAATTCATATCTTAGCTACTTATTTGAGAGCGGAACCATATTATTAGCTGATTCATATCTTAGCTACATATGCATCATGCATTCGTGTGTCAACTCGAATGTGTAGAATAGTTAAATAAAATAATCGATTTCAAACTTCAAAGAGTTCGAACCTTTGCTATCTGTTGGTTACCCCACCCTGAAGACCTCATTAATTTGTGACTAAAAAAATCAGCACTCCACCTCCTTTATCAATCAAGGAAACTAGGTATTCAACGGCATCAAAACATAGCAATATCAGAAACGTAGATAGAGGTAGCATGATAGTAATAACAGACATCAATTCACACAAAATATTAGAAGCAAAGTAAACTTGTTAACCTCATATCTGCCCGCCCCGGCCCCGGCCCCAAAAATCTTCATATTTTTTCACCAGTTTCCTTCGGCACCTCGCGATTAGAGACGGCCTCATTAATACTCTCTTCAATTGAGGACAGCATTACCTTCATGTTCTCGAGGTTGTCCTCATTAGCTTCATCCAGAGAGAGGACATCAGCTGCAGCTTCTAACCAGAAATGAATTGCATCATCGAAGCTGTCAATTTCAGCTGGGGTAGCACCCTTTCTCCAATCTTCATACATCACCACGATCTTCTTCATGTCAGCAACTAATTCGTCCTCTATCCTTAACATCGCATTTAGCCTTTCCTCATCTTCTAATGATAGCAACGTCTCAACATGACTCATTGCCATGATCTTTACTTGACTTGTTAACTCAAGCCCATACACTTGTGGAAGAATAACTTTTCGGCTCCTCTTGAAGTCACCGTTCGTCATATCATAGAAATGCAATGAAAAAGAATCCACATATTGGTTGTTCCTCACGTAACCAAATTCAAGCACAGCAAATATTAGTTCCCCATCAGTGGTGCTGCCGGCTAGTTGATATTTTGGATACTCAACCTCATCATCATGACGAGTAAACTGTAATCTCCATTCTTGATTTTCGAAGTTCTCCATAACCCACAATTGAAGAGGGGGCTGATCTTCATAAGGATTTTTAACATCCGTTATAGAAACAGGGTAATCAATCATACCGACCTTTCCTTGGAAATCTACCAACCTCCATGCATAAGGATCACGGCTGAATCCTTTAAGCCCCACAGCCTGAAAACTCTCTGTTCTACAATTAAATGCTACCATGTAAAACCCATTTAGCCCTTTAGAAGCCCACTTAATCCAACCTTTGTAGTAGATCACTCCATCGATATAAATTTCATAAAAGCTATTGAAATTACGAGAATAGAAATGAGGGCCATCTTCTATCATCCTCCAAGAATCATCACCTATCGTGACAACACGGTACTCACTCTCCAGACCGATAGAAGCAGAATGTAGCAACTTGTGCTTACCTTCAACGGGGTCGAATCCGAGGGAAACATCCTGCCTGGGGATTGATGTCGGATCAACTGGTGAAAAAGCAGATGAAAGTACAGATCGTTTGTTGATGCTAGGGTTTCCGATTCGTATCAGCTCCTTGGAACATTGGCTGAATATCAGGCCCTCCACAGATTGGCAATCTCCAGGCAAGATATGAAGAATATAATCGGGATCTAGGACTTTGACTGGCATTGTTACTGAATGCCTGAAAACCAGAGAGCTGTCGTCGTTCTGTTGCTCTGGCGCCGCTATGAACACATACCGGGATTTGCCACAGGTTACCGTGACTAAGAGATTCGGCTCCGATGTAGAGCGAGCAGCGTGGGAATCCACAAACGCCTTAGAAGAGATGATTGATAGAAATGTTTTACCCACACATTTGAATCGGCATATATACTTCGCCGGCAGCCAGGTGAAGATGCTGTGTATGATATCATCGTTGATTTCGCTACGTTGAGATTGAGCACTCATCTTCTTGAATTAGGGCTTCTTTGATGAGGAGGATCTTCACAGAGTGCCGTCTCCGGAAGAAGGAAGAAGCGTCTTGCTAGAAAATCCCAAATCCGCGAATGCGAAAAATAGGTCTTAGAAGAAGGGACCGGCTATTTTGTGATCAGATACACTCGATCACAAAATAGAAGAATCCGATATTGTATAGGTAGGTCCGGTGCGGTTCTACATAACTCGGCCACGTTTGAATCGAGTTGAGACTATCTCGATTTTTTTTTTAATGAAAAATTCCAATTTATTGTTATATCTATTATATATAATGGGTTTACTAATCGAGTGGAACTCAAATATGTCGAGTTTGGATGCAATTGCGATCAGAACTCGATCGATTTCAATCTGTGTGTAGTTTTTAGTCAAGTTGGTTTAATCTTGATCAATCGATACTCTATTTGACTCGATTTGTTTACATCAATTTCTATCTAAGTAAAAAATAATCATTCAAAGTACATTACATAAACTATTTCACGCTTTACTTTTCAAATAAACACAGAATTCTTCTCACACCTTTTTTTTTATTAATTGTTTTATTAGATAGATAAATAAGTGTGGTTAAGTGGGTCTCTAAGCAAAATAAATGAGACCGTCTATTTGACGTACACCATATTTAGGGGACTTGCTACCATCATATGAAAGCAACCATGCTTTTGTAAAAGAAATAAAAATTAAATTATAGAAAACGGTTTGGTAAAACGAAACGGTTTTCCACCCATAGACACAATCCGATATTATTTTTTAACAGGTGTTATTCACGCCGTTAAGTGTTGCTGTACTAGTGAACCACCGTAGTAATTTTCCAACTTGTAATTGCCGGTGAAAAATTCACCGAAAGTAGAGGCAAAAGGAGAAGAGGGCCCTCTGACACTGACAACTTCAAGTACAAACGATTTCCATTTTTTTACTTATGTTGTTTCATTCTTCCATAATTGCCATTTATCAGATTAGACAATGTAGTTATAAATTATTATTTTTACCACTAAATGTAGTAATAAATAAATAATAACTTAATAATAGATAAAACATCGTGAAAAAAAACAAACAATACAACATTAAAACTAGCTAGAGTCTCCCATGAGATTAAGGGTAAAACCAATTCATCCAGCCGTACCGATTATATATATATATATATATTTTAATTCTGCTAGGCATTTATATTTTTGGTCCGATTTCCTTTAGTAAAAAAATGGACAAAAGAATATACGATATAAAATAAATAGTTTCCATGGAAGCAATGAAATAAAATATTAAATAAAAGTAGAAAAATAAATTCATTGAAAATGTATGTTTTACAATTTATATTAACTAGATATATAAATTATTAATGAAGATTAACTAATAATATATATATATATATATATATATATATATATTTATTTATATCATATGTAGTTAGATAATTGTTTCAATCTCCACATACTTTTAATTTTAAAGACCGAAAACAAAACAATAATAAAAAAAACCAACAAAAAACAAGACCAGAAATTTTCGCTTCCAGAATTTTTTTTTTGAGTTATGCTCGGTTCGATTCTTATTTTTTCGAAATCATTGAGCATGTATGAATCATTTAAATTTTAAATTTTAAATTTTAAATTTTAAATATTATGATTAAGTATCTTCTTGCTTTAGAGTTTATTTACTTATAGTATTTTTTTTAAAAAAAAAATCTCATTGATTAAATAAAATAATAACACATGATAAAATTGATAATTATAATATTTTAGCATAATTTAAATCTTTTCTGTGCCTAAAGTCGCAGTCAACAATAAAAAATATATACTACATATTATTTTGATATATTAAATTAAAAGATAAGATTGCTTTAATAATACTATAAGAATTTATATAAGTAGGATATCGTGTAAAGCGTGTGTTTAATAATTTGTTTAATTTAAGAATTTATGCTTAAGTTATTTATAAATTCTTATGTTATAGTTTATATCTGAGAAATTATTAGTTGAATCTGTCCGTCATATCAGTGTATGGACCAACCAATGAATGAGAGAAACAATATAAATGTACTCAAAATAAATAATTTTGAGTAACATGTGATTACAACATACTAATTTTTCATAATTAATCCAACCTTATTTTTTCCTAAAACAATAATTTATCTTAATAACTAAAAAATAACTTATATATATATATAATAGAAGTGTTACTAGTTTTTTTTTTTTAATTTTTAAAACACGATTGGACGTGATGAACCATAGATGGCAAGTTTCAATTTGTGATCTAGGGTCAACCATGTCCAATTGGTAATAGAAAAAAAATTTCACAAAACTAGTGACACTTGTATTATATTTATACATGAAAAAACATATTTTTTAAATATATATGATAAATTATTTTTATCAGCTTAAAAAAGAGATATGAGTTATTTAACAAAACTTATTAGGTTATAATCATATGTTAACTAAAGTTATTTCAAGGCAAAAAAAAAAAAAAAAAAAAAAAAACAAAGTTATTTATTTAAAGTATATTTATATTGTGTCTTTTATTCATTAGCTAGTATATACGCTGAGATGATGTACTAGGTCTATCTATTAAATTTATGTATTTTTTTAATGAGGTTTACGATTTAATATTTAAGAAAAACTATTGAAGTATTTAATTTGAGTTCTCATTCTAATTTATATTCAATAGGATAAATTCTAGAAAATTATTTTATAAGAATGTGTAAGAGTGTGAGAGAAGCTTGAGGGTGGAATTGTAAATTCAAAGTTCATAGACGACTTGGATTCTTCTACATTAGTCTACCTGCCTACTTCTGTCTAAAAAAAACCTATCGCTGGATCCGGATTTTACCCCTATTGGATCCAAAAAAAAAATTCAAATACCTCAAATCGAATATAAACAAAAAAATTCAAAAATGCAAATTAATCCCTTCTACACTTCCGTTGTTGTGTCTATCTCTCTCCTAGCCCTTTGGGTCCCAGCCCAAAAGCACAAATGTTTTTATATCATTTTAGGGATTCCGCATATTTAGTTGATACGTGGCGAGCTTCTATTTGACGTTCTACCAGTATTTTGTTTGTATAACCACTTTTTCTATAAAATATATATATATTTACAAAAAAAATTCAATTTTTTTTTTCTAAATTTAAAATGTATTTGAAGACAATTTTGGGGACTTCCTACCATGTTTCATTCTTGATGAAAAGAGCTCGTCCGGGTTCCGATCTTGGCGGCCTAACATCGAGACGCGTTTCTCCTTTCTTCCTAGCAATGTCGATCCTTGTCTCGTGCCTTGCCTACCTGCACAAAGGGCAATGCCAGAGAGGAGGGGGGTGTTTATGGCGAACCCTCTCTGATGCCTAATTAAGAACGTAATTTTAGAGAGATAAAGCTAGAGAGAAGTCAAAGCTCCAGTGTCTCAATCCGAGATTTAGTTGTAAATGAAGGACCTAGGCCACTATTTATAGAGTTTTGGATCCAGGCACCGGAGGGACCCACATTTTGAGTAGGGCCCGCGCAGAGATTAAGAGAGTGGTAGGGTATATGCGCGCCCTGGATGATGACGTCCGAGGGTCGGGGGCCGACGCATCGGCCCTATAATCACCGGACTAGTCCGGGCATTGCGCAACAGGACTAGTCCGGTTTCTCCGGAAATGTCTGTAGCAACCGGAGTATGTCCCATTAGCGCGTACCCTTAGAATTAAAGGGACTTACCTCGAGGTCAGTGGGGCGACCGTGTTTGAGCCTTGATGAGGTCCAATCGGGTGTATATCCATCATTTTCCCCCGAATCAAGAATTTGTTTACCACTACTTGACTCTTTTTACATAGAAGGATTAGACGCCCGATTGTACCTCGGCTGCTGGTTTACCTTTGAATATTCATATGGAATGGTCGTCCCTTTTGTTTTGGGGAGTGTGACATATATCGTTGTTGTACTCATAGAAAATTTCATAAATGATTATTCATAAACGTCCTATCATGTGATTACGTGTATGCAACTGGTGACATGCTGTCATGATAAAATTATATCAATGCATGTGAACTGTTGGATCACGGTGGAACTCCGGCACGAACTTGACGGCAATCCGAGCTCCTTTGCTCCACGCAACCCTGCACGAAGGGAATAGACCGGGCGGTGACCCAGAATCCCTCTCCGATGCTTAAATGAGTATCTTGGCAGGCAAGGTAAGCGAAAGTATGTGTGTATGAAACTGTATCTCAATCTGGGATAACTTCTACCCTTTTATAGGGGAAGAGCTATCCCAGTTACCTGATAAACCGCCCAAGCAGTTAGGTCGTATCCCGCTTATCTCGTCCACTTGCCCACCTTCCTCTTATCTCGGCCCACTCTCCCACTACTCTGATAGTGGGCGTGTTTCTCGGCCCTGTCCTCTGATCACAAGTCCCGACCACTATCGGGGACTCCAGAGTTATCTTATTGGTCACCGCTCGGGGCCCTTCGTCATCGTGACTCGGCCTATCCTTCTCCAGGATTCATTATCGGGGCCTGCTCACAGGCATCGTGGCCTACTCAGAGGCATATTATCGGGAGCTAACAGCCCACTTATCGGGTCCGACTCCATCGGGACCTTTCTGTCTCGAGACTCATCTTATCGGGACCTTTCGCATCGGTCCTTTGGGCCTGTCTTAGGGCCCAGTGGGCCAACTCGTCGTTTATTCGCCGTTAAGGGCCTAACAGCTACGCCGAAACCCATCATTTGCCCCCAAGACATGAGGGACTTATAGTTCATCGTGTCTTTCAACTCCGGACCTCCCGATTTCACTATCGGAGGCTTTTGTCTTGTCAATAATTCCCTTTGCATGGAACTGCTCTTTTGTGACTCTCCGATACTTCGAGGTTAATCATTAACTTCGAAAGACTCCTCGGTTCTCCGGCCCATTAAATGCGATGGGATGTGAAACGACGTCTTGGGCTTTCGTGCCTGCTTTTTCTGAAAAAGCATTTTTCAGGCCGTTACGTCACTAACGTCTCTTTTCGCTCTGCCACCCTTTCATCTTCGACGATCCAGATCGAGTCGTTTCATCTTCAATGGCTCAGATTGGAACGCCTCTTCGACTATCTCATCTTCTATAAAACCCTAAACCTTAGGCATTGTTTCAATTTCCTTACTGCTCCATTTCGGCAATTCTCCCAAGCTTTCGAATTTCGGTTTTCTTCAAGCTCTCTGCTTTCCAATCAGCCTTTCCGGCCACCGTCGAGTCCATCTCCTCGCTTCAATTCACCATGTCTGGTAAGATTGTCTTTCCGATTGCAAGCTTTCCTTTATTTTTGATCCTCTTTTACTTGCATTCTGTGGAGACCCAATACGCTTTCTTGCCATGAGCAATTTTCAGACAGCGGATCCAACTCCGATGGAAGAGTGGCTTTCCACTTCGATTAGCTTCCCAATGAGATCTCGCCAACTGCCTACGACGCGGCCCTCCGGGAAGGGTGTATCATGCAGACTTGAGAACCTCGCTTCCCATACGAACGCCACCGTCCCTCACGGGAGCACTAGGTTACCCTCCCTGAGGAAGGGGAAGTGTATGTCTCTACGGGACAGATATCAGCAGGGCTCCGATTCCCCTTCTGCGGGAATCTGGTTGAGATGTGCACATATTACAAGACGCATCCGACCACTCTCACCACCCACGCTATCCGTACCTGGAATGCCTTCCAATTTCTCTGCCACCGAGAGAAGTGGGTCTACAGCCTTCCGATCTTCCGGTCCTTCTACCAGTTGAAGTGCAATAAGGCTGGAATCTGCGCCTTCTACCCCCGCATGCCGAAGTTTACACAGGCTCAGCTTTCTAGGTTTGGCTGGACTGACGACACCTGGAAAGTTGTCAAGGGTCGGAACCTCATCTCCGACTCGGGGCCTGACAACAGCTGGTGGAAGAAGAACTTCTTCTTCATCAAGAATAGTTCCATTCCATGGCCCCGATGGGCGGTTGAGGCGGACCCTGCCCCTGCTCCCCACGCCTACTCTGCTGAAGATATCGAGACCCTTCAGCTTATCCAGCTCTATTGTTGGGGGGAATCTTTCACCCCTTTTGATGCTAACTGCCTCACGGAGCGGGATCTGGTGGTCATCAGGGTCCGACTCCTCGATCTAGGCTCCGGGGGTCAACTTACCGACGGCTCCGCTGGCCCTGTTCTTTGGGTAAAATTTCTGATTTTCTTTCCCTTTTCCATTGTTTGCAGCTAAGAGGTCCCGGCTGACCAATCTGCTCCTTAAGCAGGGGGAGACGGATGCTGTCCAAAGGGTGGCGCGGAAGAGGAAATCAGCCAAGAAGGCTCCCGCTCTGTCGGGATCTCCCTCGGAGAGGAAACGAGCCCGAGTGGAGAAGATGGACGAACTCTTCGGCGTCAAGACTGCTGAAGAAGGTAAGAAGGTCCGCCGGGCCATTCAATTATATAGGTCATTGGTCCCGGAGGAGTTTATCCCCGCCGACAAGGAGTCTCGGATTCGAGAAATCAACTGATTCTCCAAGGGGAAACACCCCACGTCCTCAAAGCGGGCTACTACAACTTCCTCGGGAAAGACCAATTTATGCCCCGCCAACTTATCTGGTGTCCCGACGACGAGCTACTAGCTGACTTTATTCGTCCCGCAACTGCAGGTCCCGCGGAAGCTACGACAGGTCCCGTGGAAGCTACGACTCGGAAGGAGTCGGTGACGGAGGATACCTCAACGCCCGACCAATTTCGCCCAGTGATCAGACTGGATGCTTCCCCTCCTCCCGAGGAGCAGGATGAAGGCCAAGGCCTGATTTGCCGTCGGAGAAAGCGGAGCCTCTCGAAACCTGCTCCGGAGGAAGTGCTCCCGACTTCTCCTGTGGAATTGCACTCTCCAGTGCTAAGCCCAACTCCGGAGCCTCCGACGGAGTCTCCTGATGCCGTGGGAGCTCATGTCCCCGACGACTCGTACGTCGTACCCCTTCTCCCGCTGGACGGGAACTTCTACCCCATCTATACCCCTGACCAGAAGACGGTTCCCTGGAACCCAGTCGAGTCTTTGCAAGGGGTCCCGCTCCAGCGAGGATGTCTTCAAGAGGACTTAGCCCTGCATCTGCTGGCGGGCTCAGTTCCGCCATCTCTCCGGCATCCGATCTCCCTGGCCGATGAAGACATCGACCAGGACCTCCGTGGTATGGCCGTCCGCCGGGTAAACGTAAGACTACGTCTTTGCTTTTGATTATACTAGGTAAACCATTATCGGACACTGACCTTTTCTCTTTTCCTCAGGAAACTTCGGACCGGCAACGTTGCTACGGGTACATCCTCGCCCTGCGGGAGGCTTTGAAGGCAGAGCGTGCCAGATCGGACCCTGCCAAACTGGCCAAGCTCCAGGAGGATCTTGCTGCTTCACAGGCGGCAAGGGAAAAGATAGCTAGGGAGAAGGCTCAGCTCGGTGAGAAGGCCATGGACCTGCAAAAGCAGGTTCACGAGCATGAACGGCTGCTGCGTCACGAGCAAGAGATGTTCAACAATGAGCAACTGCGGCACGCCGAGATCGGGACAGGCTCGTCTTTGAAAAAGGCCTTCTCGAGGAAGCGAACGCGAAGCTGGAGGCTGAGAAGGCCGAATTTCCTGCCCAACTGGCTGAGGCGAAGGCCCAAGGTCGCGAGGAGGGTCGTGAGGAGTATCGGAACTCCGATAACTTCAAGGAGGACGCCGTGGTGTACTGCAACGCCGAGGTGGAAAGCACTTTGCTCGACGTCGTCGAGGAACTTCACATGGCCTACGGCGACGCCATCGACCTCAAGAAGTCTGAGACCCTCGCCCCCTTCACGGATAAGTACTTCAACCTCTCCGAGGAAAGTGATGGGGCTCCTCCTGCCCCCGACTCTTCTCCAGCCAACCTCCAAGGATCTGATCCTCGAGCCACAGAGCCTGCGGACCCTGCTCCCTCCGAAGCCACCGAGGACCATCCTTCCGCCAAGGATCAATTATAATGCTTTATTTCTTAGATCCTTGTAATCTCTTCCTCCCTGTATCAACTATCAGGCCTTCGAGCCTTTATAAAAAATTTCTTTTCATCTGTTTCAGTCCCGATTATCGTTGCACTACTTAAAGCGCCTTAACTCGTTATTCAAAACGATCCGGTGCATCACTTAAGACGACTTCGCACATCACTTAAGATGCTTTTCGGGACCTCTCGCCCCCGCCAGTTAAGGCGTTTTAATCGTGCCCTTTAAGGCAATTTCGTACGCCACTCATGACGCTTTTCGAGACTTTACCACTTAAGGCTTTTCGTCTTTGCCGTTCAAGGCGATTTCATACGTCTCTTAAGACGCTTTTTCGGGACTTTACCCCTTAAGATTTCTTGTCCATGCCACTTGGGGCAAATTTTTACGTCGAACACGACGCTTTTCGGGACTTCTCGTCCCCGCCAATTAAGGCGAATTCGTACGTCTCATCAGACGCTTTTTCGGGACTTCTCGTCCCCGCCACTCCGGGCGATTTCGTACGTCTCATCAGACGCTTTTTCGGGACTTTACCACTTAAGGTTTCTCGTCCGTGCCACTCAGGGCAAATTTTTACGTCGAACACGACGCTTTTCGGGACTTCTCGTCCCCGCAAATTAAGGCGAATTCGTACGTCTCATCAGACGCTTTTTCGGGACTTCTCGTCCCCGCCACTCCGGGCGATTTCGTACGTCTCATCAGACGTTTTTTCGGGACTTCTCGTCCCCGCCACTCCGGGAGATTTCGTACGTCTCATCAGACGCTTTTTCGGGACTTCTCGTCCCCGCCACTTCGGGCGATTTCGTACGTCTCATCAGACGCTTTTTCGGGACTTTACCATTTAAGGTTTCTCGTCCATTCACTCGCATCACTCAAGACGACTTAAGAACGCTTAGAATACATCTAAGAATAGTCTGATCGGAAGCAACCTCTTTATTCATTGATGGCTAAAACATCTCGCACCACTTAAGGCGACTTTATTACATCGTGCACCACTGAAGGCGACTTAATATCAAACATGGCACTTCTTCAAGTGTTCACCACTAAAAGAAAGCTTCAACTTCTTGCCATCGAGGTCCTCCAACTTGTACGCATTCATGGCTGCATCCCCACGACCTTGTAAGGTCATTCCCATTTTGGAGACATCTCATTCATCCGATCCAAAAGGGTGAACTCGTTCCGACGCCAAACCAGCTCCCCGACAAAGAATTGACGGGACTTGACTCGCCGGTTATAATATCTGGCCGTCGCCAAACGCATCCGAGCTTGGACTTCATCGGCTTCTCGCCTTTTCTCCTCGAACAAGTCCAACTCCAAGCGTCTCATTTCATCATTCGTCAGGAGTTCATAATATCTCGCCCGATGGGACGCCACGGCTATCTCCACGGGAGCAACTGCCTCCGTGCCATACACGAGGCCAAACGGAGTCTCCCCAGTTGATCGTTTGGGTGTTGTTCTGACAGCCCAAAGCACATTTTCCATCTCGTCGAGCCATTTGCCTTTCAAGGCATAGACCCTTTTCTTCAGGCCATCCATCACGATTTTATTGGCAGCCTCCACCTGTCCATTAGTCTGAGCATGATGAACAGAGGCTGTCCGATGTTCGAAATTCAGCTCCTCCAGATACTCCTTCATTTGAGCCCCATTGAACGGAGGACCATTGTCGCTGATTAACACCTTGGGGACCCCATATCTGGACACGATATGGGTCTGAAGGAACTTGACGACGTGATTCCCCGTCGTCTTGGCCAACGCCTTGGCTTCTATCCATTTCGAGAAGTAATCAATTGCAACTATCAAATATTTGCACTGACCTTTTGCTTGCGGGAGAGGTCCCACCAAGTCGATGCCCCACTGCGCGAAGGGCCATGCACTCTTGATGGACGTCAGATTGGCTGCGGGGGCCACAATATTCGGGGTGTACCTCTGGCACGCATCGCAAGATTGGACTAGCACTGCTGCATCCTTGCCCATCGTAGGCCAGTAATAACCCAAGTTCAACGCCTTCCTCACAATGGATCGAGCCCCTTCATGACAAGCTGCGACCCCTTCGTGTAGCTCCCTTAGGACTCGGTTTGAATCAGGCTCCGCCACACATTTCAGGTAAGGAGTTGAGAAATACCCCTTCTTGTACAGCTGATTATCCATGACCACGTAGTTAACCGCGATCCGACGTATTCTGTCAGCCAGGACTTTATCATCGGGGAGTGTCCCCGTAGTCAGGTACACAACTATCGGGGTCATCCAGGTGGGTTCGGGCTCCTCCTCTGACCTTGCATATATGGCACACACCTCCGATGGATCAATGGTTGAGAGGATCACCTTCTCCAAAAAGTGCACCTTCCGACTCTCCTCAAGAGGTGCCCCCAAGGCAAACTTGCTCAGAGCATCAGCTTCCGCATTTTCCTCCCTCGGAATTGCCTCGATGTCAAAGCTTTTGAAATTCTCTTTCAAAACTCGCACCTCGTGGAGGTACTTTCTCATCACCGGACTCTTTGCTTCATACTGCCCCCGGACCTAATTCACGATCAGGCTGGCATCGCACTTCACCTTCAAGTGAGCTACTCCCGTACCTTTCGCGATCTTGAGGCCCGTGATGAGAGCTTCATACTCAGCCTCGTTGTTGGTTGCCCTAAACGTCAGAGCCAACGCATATCGAAGTGGCTCGCCTCCACCGGGCGGAATCAGTACGAACCCCGCACCTGATCCTTCTGAACTTGAGGAACCATCCGTGTACATTTCCCAAGTATTTTCTTCATTTGGCTGTTCTGATTGCTCTGCCATTCCCGGCTGTTCGGCTATCAGAGCCTCTGTCCCCACCGTGGTTGCCCCCTCTGCAGGGCCCGCTTCTTCAGGATCGGGGGCTGTAGACTCAACTATAAAATCCGCCAACGCCTGGCCCTTTATAGCCGTTTTCGGAGCGAAGTGGAAACGAAACTCACTAAGCTCAGTTGTCCATTTCACCAGCCTCCCCGACAGATCAGGCCGATTCAAAAAATGCTTCAAGGGTTGATTCGTCAACACCGTGATCTCATGCGCATGGAAGTAAGGCCGCAACTTCCGAGCAGTAATTATTAACGCAAAGAGATACTTCTCAACCACGGGATAATTCAATTCAGATTTGGCGAATGCCTTGCTTACATAATAAACTGGGACTTGGCTTCCCTCAACAGCTTTTACTAAAACAGAACTGATAGCAAACTCAGAAACAACCAAATAAAGGTAAAGCGGCTCGCCTAGGACTGGTTTCGCCAATGGCGGGAGAGTGCGAAGGTGTTGCTTGAGTGCCTGGAATGCCTCCTCACACTGGGCAGTCCACTCGAACTTCTTGTTGGCCCTCAACACTTCAAAAAATGGCATGGACCTATCACTCGCCTTAGATAGGAAGCGATTCATCGCAGCCAACCGGCCATTCAGCACCTGCACCTCCCGATGATTTGTCGGAGACTGCATCTCCTCGATTGCCCGCAGCTTCTCGGGGTTCACCTCAATACCTCTCTGGCTCACCATGAAGCCCAAAAATTTCCCGGAATGTACCCCGAAGGCGCACTTAGTCGGATTCAAGCGCACCTGATGAAGCCTTATCCGCTCAAACGCCGTTGCCAGGTTGCCAACATGGTCCTCAGCTTGTCGGGACTTGACCAACATGTCATCCACATAAGCCTCCATGGTTTTCCACAACATGTCTCCGAACAGCTTGTTCACCATCCTTTGATAAGTCGCTCCAGCATTGATTAAACCGAAGGGCATGGCGTCGTACTGGAAGATTTCGCTGTCAGCGTAAAAGGCGGTGTGAGGGGCATCCTCCTTGGCCATCTTTATCTGGTTGTAACCAGAATAAGCATCCATGAAGCTCAGCAGCTCATGTGCCGATGTGGCGTCTACCAGCTGGTCGATCCTCGGGAGCGGATAACAATCCTTCGGACAAGCCTTGTTCAGAACACGGAAGTCGACACACATCCGCCACTTCCCATTACTCTTCTTCACCAGCACTGGGTTAACAACCCACGTCTGGAATCGGATCTCCCGAATGAATCCAACGTCGAGCAACCTGCCCACCTCCTGCTGGATCGCAACTCTTATATCTGCGCCCATCGGGCGTCTCTTCTGCGCGATTGGCTTAATCGCGGGATTAATCCTCAGCTCATGCTCGATCACGTCGGGGCTGATTCCTGGCATGTCACTCGGGGACCAGGCAAACAGTTCCTTGAACTCTTTCAGCAACGCAATCAGCTCTCGGGCCCTTTCATCAGACAAGGCAGACCGGATCTTCACTTTTCTTTGAGGCCCATCAATCTCGACCTCTTTCAAGTCCTCCATGGGGGCGGGACGCCCATACTCCTCCCTGGGGTCCGCGTCAGTCTGGAGGACTGCCATTGCCTCCCTTCTCCTCCTCCGAGTGGCATTGACATAACATCTCCTCGAGGCCACCTGATCACCTCTGACCTCCCCAACTCCGTGGTCAGTCAGGAACTTCAGCTTCTGGTGGACAGTCGAGGCAACTGCCATCAGAGGATTGATGGTGGTCCTCCTGATGATCGCGTTATAAGTCCCAGCGGACTCTACCACCACAAACTCTACCTTTCTCCTCTCCATCTTCCACCCACTACCGAATTCCACCGGTAAGGTGATCACGCCTAGAGGATATGAGGTGGAACCAGAGAACCCCACCATCGGAAAGTTCACCGGCCTCAGGTCCTTCTTCGTTTTTCCCATGGCATCTGTTGGATCGCGGTGGAACTCCGGCACGGCGCTTGACGGTGGTCCGAACTCCTTAGCTCCACGCAATCCTGCACAGAGGGGATAGACCGGGCGGTGGCTCGGAATCCCTCTCCGATGCTTAAATGAGTATATGGCAAAAGTAGGCAAGTCTGTATGTAAGGGAAAAAAACGTATCTGAACCTGGGGAGTTTCCACCCTTTTATAGGGGAAGCACATCCCCAGTTACCTGATTAATCGCATGGGCCGCTGGCCTGTATCCCGCGTATCTCGCTCATTTAACCACCTTCCGGATATCTCGGCCCACAATCCCACTGTTAGTGGGCGTGTATCTCGGCCATTATCCTCTGATCGCAAGTCCCGACCACTGTCGGGGACTCCAGAGTTATCGGTCACCGCCCGGGGCCTCTCGCCATCATGACTTGGCCCGTCCTTCTCCAGGATTCTTCATCGGGGCCTGCTCACAGGCATCGTGGCCTACTCAGAGGCGCATTTATCGGGGGCTGGTTGTTTAGCTAGTCGTTCGCTCCTCGGGTCCGACTCTGTCGGGACCTTTCTTCCTCGTGACGCATCTTGTCGGGGCCTTCTATCTTGGCCCTTTAGGCCTGATCTAGGGCCCAGTAGGCTAGGTCGCCGTTTACTCGTCGTTAAGGGCCTAACGGCTACGCCGAAACCCATCATTTGCCCCCAAGGCATGAGGGACTTATAGTTCGTCGTGTCTTCCAATTTTTGTCTTCCCGATTAATCGGAGGCTTTTGCCTTCCCGACAGTTTCCTCCACGTGGGGCTTCTTCTGATGACCTCCCCGACGCTTCGAGGGTAATCATTAACTTCATGCAGAAGGATCCTCGGTTCCCAGGCCCATTAAATGCGATGGGAGACAAACCGTCTCATTTGGGCTTTCGTGCCTGCTCTTCTGAAAAGTGCTTTTCAGACGGTTACGTCATTGATGTCTCTTCTGAATCAACGTCCCATACATTCAATTGACAAACAGGCCACCCCTGAGGTCCGTATCGAACCTAGATTGGACGAATATCCTATCTTAAAATAGAGTCAAGCATGGGTTCTGAACCACTACTTGACTCGGGGGCAAGTGATGGATATCTGTCCAATTCGGGTTCGTATTTACATTTCGGGTCTCGTAAAACTTCGGAAAACCACAGTAACGGGTCGAGGTACGCCTTGTGGCAATCCGGAGCTCCGGATCGCCCGGGGCAATCCGGACCATGCCGGTCCGCCGACATGGTCCGGATCATCGGTATTACTGCGCAAATCGTTCGACTATATTTTTACCAAGTTAAGAGAGAAGTCAGTGCATACAAAGCCTTTATGACACAAAGGACCCATGCTGTCGTACAGGGCCCCTGTTGTCGTACATGACCCATACTGTCGTACAGGGGCCCCTATGACGGACAAAGACCCTGTTGTCGGTAACTATTTTAAACCGGTATCGAACCGCATAAAACCGGGTACGGTTCTTAGGACCCCTATAAATAGGGACCTAAGCCTCCCATTTTCATTATCTAGATTTTTCCTCATCTTGGCAAAAAGTGCTCTGACCTCTCTCTAGAAACTACTTTCTCTCTCTAGAATATATTATAACTTGAGCGTCGGAGAGGGCACAACCGGCGACCCCCCCTCTCCTCGCCGGTTATCGTCCTTTTGCAGGGCCCGGAGCTAAAGAGTCTAGACTTGAGGAATTCAGACGTTGTTCGGGGATCGAGGTTCGCGGATCGTGCCTGAGAAACAGAAGTGCACAACCCGAATCCAAAGTCCGTTCGAGCCAAGTTCAGCCCGAAGCTACCTAAGCAGAATCGAACTAAACACTTACCCATTGGTGTACGTCTCTGACCCTGCCCCCTGTCTTATAAGATAGAGGAATTGCAAACGTCAGAATAGCACGGACACGTGTCCTAGCACGTGCCCGTCTGAGATGGAAATAATAAATCCGATATAGTCACGAGCTTATACTCGGAAAATATGCATATGTATGGGGATGCAACATGAATACAGTTAAGTGAATTCATGCTTCAATTTCATGACGGGGTAAGCCTATGTGGAGAAAAATTTCAATTTTGGTCCAAATTTTTTCTAAGTATGGGATACTAAAAAATATGCTCATAGGATGTTAACTAGGATAGTAATACTCCTAACCTTAGTTAAAAAAGGAGAAGATGGTAGTTTTCCATCTAAGCCCTTAGATCTCATTTTAATCAATGGAGGGTTGAGATTATGTCATCTAAAAAACCCTACACCCTTTTCATTATAAGGAGGAGTTAAGAAAATTACCTCATTTGAAAAAAGTTGTCATCTTTCCTTCATTTTCTCACACTTGGAGGCCAAGGGAGAAAATTTTGCAAACCAAGGGAAGGGGCCGGCCGCAATTTCCAAGACCAGAATTCCGACCAGCATCGCGGCGGCCGGTGGACGGGACGACGACACGACTCGAGGAGGCCGGCGAGCGGAGACGGTGCGGTGGAGGCGGGGCTGACCAATCGCGAGCTCTGGTGCGTGGCGGGCTGCTCGACGGAGGTAGCGACGCGGGGAGGTCCAGCCAGAGGCGGCGGCGTGGCTCCAGCTGGGCGGCGGACGGAGGCGACGTAGGAGGGACGGGACTGGTCTGTCGCGGGCTCCGGTGCACGGCGGACAGCCAGGCGGAGGCTCCGGGTGGCTACGATATCGCCGCCAGCGGAGGAGGGGGTCAGGTCCAGCTGCGACGGGCGGTGGCAATGCGCAGCGGCTCCGACACGGCGCAGGACGGCTTCCGGTGAAGGCAGGACTGATTTCCGACGATCTCGGAATTTGAATTCCGGACCCGTTTATCCAATCGGGTCGGGTTTTCCGAAGGTCCGATCCTTTTCCTTTCGCTTTTCACATGAAATGTCGATACTTGAATTGCCGATTTTGATTGCCCATGCTTGATTGCCGGTGTTTGGTATGTGATGATCGTTTGGATTCGTCGATTTTTTCTTGAATATGTGATTGCCGTAGATAGCCGTTGATTCGAGAAATGTTTTTGGCCGTTGGAAACTATTCCTGCTTGAATTTGACGTTGTGATGTCACTTGCATGTTGATTCCCGTCGAAGGGCATAATCGTAATTTTGCCCGAGAGTCGGTTTTTGACCCGAGTAAGGTTGCCCGATTTTGCCGTCGTAGTGTCCTTAGCACGTATATGTTACTTTCGTTGGGTGCCTATGAGTTTTTGGTTGTTGCTTGTCGGGTGCAGGGGTATGCCCGGATTTTCGGAGATTTCTTTGTCTTAATATCCGTCATGTTATGACAGGTGTTGTACTCGTGGTGGTGCCCTCGTACGCGAACTTAGCAGAAGCGCTACATCCTTCGCAGGATGAGTAAGTTTTTCTTTCCCTTTGTTCGTCGCGTTACTTTCTTTCCTGACATTAGTTCGGAGTCAGATTCTGAGTCGGATACTGAGTTGGGGTATTGGTCGAAGTCTGATTCGAGCTCGGAATTTCTCACTGCCTTTGACTTAGGTCTTGCCACCTTATCGGAGAACCATCTGACTAGGTTCGACTACAATGAGCATGTCACCCTAGGCGACATCTGTCCTTTAGACGAACCCTTATACCCCTTCTTTCCTTCCTTGGGAACACACGTGAGACGATGACAGAGCCTCCTAGGGGGAAGGTGGTCGTCTACCCTTCCCAGATTAGGTCCGGGTTGCGACTCCCCTACTGTGATGAGCTCATAGAGCTGAGTAGATTCTTTAGGATCTCCCTGGTGAACCTTGCCCCCAGTGCTATTCGTGTCTGGTTGGGTTTCCGGGTGCTATGTCAGTGGTACTCCTGGAAGTACTCTTTGGTTTTGTTCCGGTGCTTCTTCCGATTTCAGTATCAGAAGTAAGTAGGCTTTGCGAGTTTCGTGACTCGCTATCCTTCCCTCAAGGATTCCCGATTTGCTGATTTCGGGTTGAGCGGGGTTGAGTGGAACGCTTCTCTTCGATTCGTGGCTCAGAGCGATAATTCGTCAAGCCATTGGGCTAAGAACTACTTCTTTATCACGGATCGATATGTTACCTGGCCGGTTCTGAATGAAGACCTGTCGGACGGCTGACCTGCCTTTGGGGAGTTCTCTTCTGTGGATTTGGAGACCATGAAGGCTATCTATGAGAGCCACAAGACCCAGTCTTACTGCCCTGTGTCCTTGGTGACCGAGACAGACCTCTATGAGGAAGGGATTAGTTTGACTCCTCCCTCCGGGGGTTCGGTATGTTACTTAGTCTTCTCATCTATATTCATTTTTGTTTCTCCCTTGTAGGTTGGTTTCACGGGAAAACGTATAACGTGTAGGCCGCGCCTGTTGACTTGAGCAAGAGGAGGGCTCCCTCTAGCTCCGCTCCGAGGAAGTCTCCCAAGCCTGGGAAGACCGCTGGGGCCTCTGGTATGCTTCTTTCTTTCTTCTTTTATGGTATACTTGTATTTTTTCTCAAGTTGTCTTCCTTGTGTTGTTAGGACACTCTCCCTTGGTGACCGAGAGAGTCGTCTCTGTGGGCAAGGGCTCTGGACCTTCCAAGTCCAAGTCACGGAGGCCTGACTCTGAGGCCAGGGCCTCGGCTGTGAAGAAGAAGAAGGCTGCGGATCCTCCTTCCTCTGGTGCTCGTCCCCCGACACTACCTCGCGACAAAGAGATAGTGGTCGAAGAGGCGCCTTCCCGGGCTGATAAAGGGAAGCGTCCTGCTGGCGATGGTGGGGTGGTTACTGATTCTCCATCCGCTGCCCCCCCAGCCGAGGGCACGGTCATCAGGTTCATTTACTTTCTATTTCAGTGATGCTTCTATACTTGTGTTTTTCTTTACTTTCCTTTCTTCGTGTAGGTAGGCCTCCGGCTTTGATTCGGAAGGATTTTGTGCGCCTTACTGATGAGGATATTGTGGGAGCTGAGTGGACTCCCTTTGCTGGATTGAAGGAGTTCCACTTTGACAGCAGTTCCTCCTTGCGGACCCCGAAGATTGGCATTCGAGTGCTTCGCGGTGCCATCGCTCCCGGTGATCGTGCTCCACAGCCCAAGTCCCGTAAGGAGACCCGGCGCTTTATCCAGGGGGTGCTTTCCCGCTATGTCCCTGTGAGTGGTGTTTCTCTTCCTTTTCTATTTTCTCATGGTTGCTTGTTATATCATTTACCCCTTATCGATATTTCAGGGTATGTCCGACATGGTGAATATGTCATCTCTTGCGCTTGAGCTGTCAGATGAGATGAAGGCCCTTGAGGATAGCCAGGTATCCTTGAAGGCGGAGCTTGCCACTGCCACCGAGAAGGCTCGCCTATCTGACTTGCAGCTGCAGGAGTTAAGGAGCCAGGTATCTCTACTTGAGACTACCGTGGGGGGTTTGCGCCGCGAGGCTGATGTTGCATCGTCACTCCTTGCTGAGGAGTTGACGAAGCTTGAGGCGAGGTGCCGGGCGGAGGAGAGAGCTGTTGCAGTAGCTGAGTACAAAGCTTCCCCTGCGTTTGCTGCTGATTACAGCGTTCGGTTGAACCAGGAGATGAACCAATTCGGGGAGTACCTTGTTGATCACATCTTTCGTATTGATCCCCAGTTTCCCGTGAATGATCTGGGCGATTTTGGGACATATGCTGCTGGTTACATCACCGTTCTTAGGGGTCAAGCTGCCGTTGCTGAAGAGCCTGCCCCTACACAGGTGGATGTTATACCCGTGGACGTTGATAGTTCTGGCTCTTCTTCATCTTCATCGAGCTCTATTAGTGGTTCCTCCTCAGAGGGTCAGGACCGTGAGGACTCCCCTGTGGCTTCTAGTTGATGAGTTGATATCTCTTTATCCTTGTATATATGACTTTGCCTTTCCTCCCCTTTAATGGGTTGAGTGTCCCTCCCCTAGATGGGTCGAGTTCCTTCTGGGATTGCTATACTTGGGATGTTTTATTGCTTTCCTTCTTTGCATGGTTGTGTTGGCAGTGTGTGGAACACTTGCCTTTGGTTGTGGTATGCATGGTAGGGTGACTTGTTACTTTTGATGGTTGCTTCATGTGCTTGTGTATATGTTCCTTTGATCATGGACTCTTCTTTTGCTCATGCTTCCTATACTCAACATTTCTTTTGTGTTTTCCTTCATTATTAAGTACTCATCATATCTCTTTGCCTTGTAAAAAAATTATGTTTCATGGTGTCCTTCTTTGTATGGTGTAATGATCTCTTCAGATACCCTCATAGGGGTGTAGTGAAAATTTCACGAGATAAGCTCTCCGAGGGCATAAGTTAGACCAAAGATACGCTCTTAGTAGGCGTCGAAAACTGTTCACGAGATACGCTCTCGGAGGGCACCTGTAGTTAGACCAAAGATACGCTCTTGGTGGGCGTCGAATCTGGTAGTTTTAAACCTACCTCAAGATACGCTCTTGGGGGCGTCGAATCTGGTAGTTTGAAATCTACCTCAAGATACGCTCTTGGGGGCGTCGAATTTGGTAGTTTGAAATCTACCTCAAGATACGCTCTTGAGGGCGTCGAAGGGCGTAGTTTTTAGAAACCACTCTCAAGATACGCTATTGGGGGCGTCGAAGTTCGTAGTTTTTGGAAACCACTCTCAAGACACGCTCTTGGGGGCGTCGAAGTTTGTATTTTTTGGAAACCACTCTCAAGATACGCTCGTGGGGGCATCGAAGTTCGTAGTTTTTGGAAACCACTCTCAAGATACGCTCTTGGGGGCGTCGAAGTTCGTAGTTTTTGGAAACCACTCTCAAGATACGCTATTGGGGGCGTCGAATGTCGTAATTTGAAAACTACTCTCAAGATACGCTCTTGGGGGCGTCGAATGTCGTAGTTTGAAAACTAGTCTCAAGATACGCTCTTGGTGGCGTCGAAGGTGTTGTTGACTTGGAAGTCATATCTGTGTAAGGATAACATAGTGATTATATCACCATCTTTTTTGAAAGAAACTGTTGAGTAACTTCTACTTCACTTGAGCATTCATGCTTTATATACATTTGGGGTGCCTTGGATGGATCAAGACACCCTTTGGAGGAATTCAAAGATAGTTGCAGAGTCGGAGTTACTTCTTGAGTACTCCTTCTCAAAAGCTGTTTTTGAAAACTTAAAGTGCTTAAACATGCAAAGTGCTGAATATTAAACTAAGGATATGGGGTGGTGAGTGTGTCCGTTGCAATGTATTCCTTTAGGTGCCCCTTGTGAATCATTTCTTCCACCTCTATCTTTAAGACCATGCAATTGTTGGTTTGATGCCCCCAGGTCCCATGGTACGCACACCAGCCCTGTGCATCTTTACCTAGGAAGGCCTTGCCCTCCTCCTTGCACTTTGGTAGGTCTTCTTTGAGGTATTGGTGAAAGATTTCTTCTATCTCCACTGTAAGGGGTGTGAATTTGAAGTCTACACCCCCTCCAAGAATGTCATTCTCTTTTTCTTCTTCAAGGGTTCCTTCACATTGTTCTGCCTCTCTTGCAAATGCCCTGTCCAGCCTCTCCTTGAGCTCCCTCATTGTGTTTGTCATGACCACCTCATAGAGCCCTCCATATGCTTCTATTGAGGTTGGATGCATGTTTCTAAGGAAGGCCCTTACGGCCTCGCTTCTTGTGATGTCCAAGCTTGCACCATAGCTGAAGAATCTCCCAAAGTAGCTTAACATGGACTCCTTTGGCATTTGCTTGATTTCGTCTATATAGCGGAAACCCCTTTCAATGGAGTCCCTTGTTCTCTTTCCTTCTTCATTCTCTAGTTGCCAAGGTATGCTTGTTACCCTTGTAACCTTACTTCTCTGCTTCTTCTTAGACAATCCTTGAAAGAAATGCCTACTCAGACAGAGTGTAACTCCCTTTTTCATCTTTCCCTGCCTTAGCCTTTTCATCATCTTCTCTTTGCCTTGGATGGCCCCCCTTATTACCATGGCCACTGCATCTGACTTGTGTGATCCATGTCTCATGGAGTTGACATAGCATTGCCTTGCGGTGCGCTGGTCACCCAAGACTTCTCCAATTCCGTTTTTGGTGATATACTTCAGCTTCTGATGGACGGTAGATGGGACAATTTCATATGGATTTATGGGTGTCCTTCCTAAGATCCCGTTGTAGGCTCCCAGGCTTTCAACCACCATAAAGTTGACGTTCACTCTAAGCTGTGTCCATCCGTCGCCCATGGTCACTGGCAAGGTTATCATTCCTAGGGGGTAACTTGTTGCCCCTGAGAAACCAACCAAAGGGAAGTTGTCTGGCTTGATATCTGCTTTTGTCTTCCCTATTTCTTCCAAGACCCTTAGGCTTAGTAGGTCCGCCGAGCTGCCCCCATCTACCAGTATTCTTTTTTTACATCGAAGTTGTCGATGTCCAACGTGATGACCATTGCCACCATGATCCACAAATTGTTTCAGCTCCCCTCTTTGGATGATGTTGTTGATACTTAGCTTTAAGCTAAAGCATTCATTCGTGTCATGCCCATACGCCTCGTTGTTATCACACCATCTATCCTTGTGTGTTCCTACCATTGGGGCTCTCCATCTTCCGGGGGGGTGACCAGAACTTCTGATTTCTCATCTCTCTCAGGACAACTGCTGGGGTTGTGTTCAATGGAGTGAACTTAATAATTGATCTCTCTAGCCTTCAATGGCTCACCCATTTGATTTCTTTGGTGAGGCGGACGCCATTCTTGTTGCCTTATGGGTTGTGGAGCCTGAGTTGGCTTTCCCCTATTCTGCTTTGTGTTGTCCTCCTTCGCTGCCTGAATCTTGGCTTTCTTACTCATCCTATGCCTCTCTAGGTGTATGTGAGTTTTCACTCTCCCTGCCAACTCCTCTAAGGTACTTGCAGGTTTTTTGGCCATCTTCTCTGCCAATGTAGACCCAAATCGACCAAGGTTTCTTATGAAGGATCTTATTATTTCACCCTCAGTGATATCTCCTTGTATGTCTACTTTGTTCTGATTGAACCTTGTGTAGTAATCAGCCAGAGATTCATCACCTTCTTGCTTCAAATCATCTAGGGAGCCTGTCCCTTTGAGCAGCTTCCTTTCTCCTAAGTATCTTTGCAGATACTTAGCCTTTAGCTGTGCCCATGAGTGGATGCTCTCAGTGGGTAGACTGAAACCAATGTGATGCCACCCCTGCCAGGGTGTTTGGAAATAAGAGTGCCTTGTATCGCTTGTCAGTTGTCCTTCCGAATAGGGAGGCTTCGTGCTGCTGGATGTGCTCCAAAGGGTCTCCCTTGCCATTGTATTTGGCTATCTGTATTGTGTGCAAAGAGTCTGGCACTTTGTTCATTTCCAACTCCCTCGTGAAGGGGTGGTTTGTGTTGTCACTCAGGCAGTGTAGTCCGTTCCTCTTGGACTCGCTCATCTTCTTCGCTATCATGGCTTCTATCTCCTCCGGGGTTATCATCACCGGTGTTGGAGTATAGTCTCTCTGATATCCTCCATAGTTGTAAGCTGGGCTTACTGGGATCCCTTGTCCGTGTTGGTACGGACTGTAGGCGTATCCCTGATATCCCTGTTGGGGTACTTGGTAGAATTCCTGCCTTCTTGGAGGTCTTGCCTCTCTATCTGCCCCCAGCGGGGTGTATGCTCTGGCATCTTGGTGTGGCTGTTGCTGCCTTGGTGGCACAAACTGCTGCCTTCCCTCTGGGGTGGCCTTTGGTCATTTCTTCTTTGTTCCTCTCGCTTCCCTGTTGGAGGGTGCGAGTGGTGCTCATTCTGATGGCCTTGCTCTTCATCAGGTATCTGTTCTTCCTGCTGAACCTCTTCTTCTTCATACTTCTGTCGCCTTCCTTCCCTGTTCCTCAAGGCTTCCCTATAGGCCAGTAGCTCATCTAGAGCGTTCATAGTCCTGGAGTCACTGTCTGTGCTCCCTGTGAATGCATTGGCCTTGTATAGGTAGTGTGAGCCTGATTGTTCCTTTGAGTCGGCATTCCGTATGGATACCCCTGAGGCTGGGCCTCGTAGTAGTACCCCTGCGGAGGTGCCGTGTTTTGAGATGGCATTCTTGGTTGCCCCCTCTGTGCCTGTGGCCTTCTAGCCAATGGTGTAGAAGCTGTGGAAGACTCAGCCCCAGCTGGGCATGAAGGTCCTCCCCCTTGGTTGTTGGGCTGGGGTGCTTCTGGGGCTACTTGAGGTTCAGGATGTGCAGGCCTTTTCCCTGGGTTAGGCTGCCTTGCTGGAGGCATAGGTTGTTCCTCCTACCTATTGCCCCCAGGTGGGCGAGTCTCTCTAGATGGTAGGATATTCGCCATAGCTCTCGTGATTGCCAGGCTTTCTGTTCAAAACCCACGGACGGCGCCAAGTGTTAGGTTATAAGGTCTAGGTCAACGGATCGTCTACCTAAAACTTATCTCCCACTAAGATGGATCGGGTTCTCTTTGCTTCGGGGTGATCGCTCTTCTTCGTAGCCTTCTGCTTCCTCCTCGAGACCCTGCACAAGGGGCAGTATAAAACACGGAGAGGGGGGGGGGTGGTGCTTGATGAGCCCTCTCCGATTCCTAAGTAAGTATATCTCCTTAGAGAGAGAAAGTACAAATTCTAGAGAGAAGCTAGAGCTAAGATTGCATAAATTGCCAAGATGATCAAATGAATGGTGAAAGGGTTGTATTTATAGGCAACTGTGTCATTAAGGTGGCTTAATGACATCGTTAACCTCTAAACACAATTAATTAGTCCTTAATCCCACAATTAAAACCTTAAAGAATGGAGAGGTTGGCGGAAATAACCTAAGTATGGAGGTCGGGAAACGGTGTCAGGGCCCTTGGGGGCGGAGTAAAAATCCGACCCCTAAGGGTAGGGGTTGGGTGTGGCCACCCAACCCCTCCCTAGGGGAGAACGGGTGTGGCCACCCGATATCACCTAGGTGAGTTCGTCGCGTGGCCCAGACGAGTATTTTTGCCTCGTCCGGACCGTTGGTGTTTCGGCGGGGTGTTCGCGTTAAAGTTTCGATTTATAATCATTAACGGGGTGATAAAAACAATACGAATTGCAAGTCAACGGGTTCAAATTGGGCGTATATCCATCAGTTGTAATTCTTGTCTTTAGCACAATTCTCAAAAGATCCGTCGCAGGGACGTGTTCCTCGAGCGATTCTAAGTTCTCTATGCCGAGTACGACCGTATCAACTCTTTCTTGTGATAAAGGAAATAGAGTTGAAAGTCGTGCGGTGGCGTCTTCTGCCCCCCGGTCGAGGGACCGGCCCAAGGAGGAGCATTCCTCCCATTGAGATAAGCGTTGTTTACTTCTTCACACTTGAAGTTTGAACTTGAAGATGGCTGATTTTTGATGTACGCATTGCTATTTGTCACTCTCATGTTGAAGAGTTATGTCACATTGAAATTGAAACACCCATTCTTTCCGTGTTTTTGTGAGTATGGTGACATTGTATTTGATGTTGACATTATGAATTCTTTGCCTTAGTTCCTTGGAGATGATGTTATCTCTTGGTTGGTATCAGGTTGTCTACTTCCAACCTGTTGAACCCTTTGTGAACGGGTTGATGTTATTTTGAGGTGTTTGATAAATCTTTGTTTGCATGGTATTCTGTCACTTGGACCTGTTTTCATCAATAATAAACATGTGATAACGTGTTAGTAATATTTCATACCTTACGCTATCTTTATTGTCCGTATGTATTGGACTTGTATGATAGGATTGAACTCCTTGTTGTGATGTATAGAACATATGATGTTGCGACTTGCGCATTGCATGGTGTTACTAGCGCCCCTGTTGAAAAAATTTCCAAGGCATGGCATGTTATGTACACTTGGTACTTGTAGCATTGCAGATAGTAATGTACTTGGCACTTGGCCTTTGACATGTAGCAGTATCGTCTTGACGAGGCGAGACTTAAGTTTATACCGTCTCTTAGTTCCACTCTAAGGCGACGTTGTACAAGACTCGACTTGTAAGTTTGGTGAGTTTTGTAAACAGGTGTATGCACCTGCAAGCGTTTTTGAGTGAACATGAAGCTATCCTATAAAGGAATGTATCTTCATAGTGTATGGACCCTTAAGAGGGTACACATACTTTGTAGATATACGGGGTTGTCATCAATTAAGAGGACTTCCGCCACGATGGGGTGATCAGTCCCATATTGTATTTGCCGCGTCCTGTTTTATTCAGGGAATGGCTATGAACATGAGGATTTGCCCTAAAGAGGATTTCACTGCATGCCATTTTTTAGAAGTAAACATGTGGGTCTTCAGCATGTTACTTTTGATAAGAGTAAACATGGGGGTTGCCCTCACAAGGAGGATGTCGCAGCATGTTACTTTGTAGTTGTAAACATGTGGGTCTTCATCATGTTTTTTGTATTTGTGAACATGTGGGTCTTCATCATGTTTTTTTGTAGTTTGAACATGTGGGTCTTCATCATGTTTTTGTAGTTGTGAACATGTGGGTCTTCATCATGTTTATCCAAGATATTGCCTGTTGCTGACGCCTTTGAAATAGTCGTCATAGTAGGGAAATTTTATGAGTCCCTTGTTGAAGATAATGCACGAGTTGTTATTGCGACATATATATTGACTATATATAGTGCGATGGCTTTGTGTTGCTGGCACCTTTTTGAGACAGACGCCTTTTCTGATGGAGAGATAAACTTCCTTGTTGGTGTAGATAATAGGTATGTCGGCATTGTATGCCATAAGTTCTTCCTTGAACATAATGTTCAACTTGTATTGTTGAAGTAGATATTATGCGCACAGGTTGCTAACTGGCGCAATTTCAATGTAATACTCATAGTGTAGTATGTACCTACGAACAAGATTGTGCCTTGTCAGATAGCTGCAATGCTTGTTGATGGATATACGCCCAATTTGAACCCGTTGACTTGCAAATCGTATTGTTTTTATCACCCCGTTAATCATTATAAATCGAAACTTTGACCCGAACACCCCGCCGGAACACCAACGGTCCGGACGAGGCAAAAATACTCGTCCGGGCCACGCGACGAACTCACCTAGGTGAGATTGGGTTGGCAAACCCGATCTCCCTTAGGGGAGATCGGGTGGCCAGACCCGGTCTCCCCTAGGGGAGATCGGGATGGCAAACCCGATCTCCCCTAGGGAGGGGTTGGGTGGCCACACCCAACCCCTACCCTTAGGGGTCGGATTTTTACTCCGCCCCCAAGGGCCCTGGCACCGTTTCCCGACTCCCATACTTAGATTATTCCCGCCAACCTCTCCATGCTTTAAGGTTTTAATTGTGTGATTAAGGACTAATTAATTGTTTTTAGAGGTTAATGATGTCATTAAGCCACCTTAATGACACTGTTGCCTATAAATACAACCCTTGCACCATTCATTTGATCACCTTGGCAACTTATGCAATCTTAGCTTTAGCTTCTCTCTAGACTTTATACTTTCTCTCTCTAAAGAGACATACTTACTTAGGCATCAGAGAGGGTTCATCAAGCACCACCCCCCTCTCCGTGCTTGATACTGCCCTTTGTGCAGGGTCCCGAGAAGGAAGCAGAAGGCTACGGAGTAGAGTGACCAACCCGAAGAGTAGAGAACCCGATATCATCTTAGTGGGAGATAAGCTTTATGTTAGCGATCCGTTGACTCAGATCTTATAACCTAACACTTGGCGCCGTCTGTGGGTTTTGAACAAAAAGCATGACTACCACAAGAGCAATGACGAGCAACATACCATCTAGAGACAAATACCCACCTGGGAGCACCTCAGGCAAACAATCATGGAGGACCATCACGCCCAGCTAAAGCTGAGTCTTCCCCGGCCATGACCCCTATGGCTCAGAGACCACAGGGCAAGGGGGCAACAGAGAGGGTCATCCTATGGATACCAATACACAGTACCCCTACATAGGTACTATTATGGAACACACTCTCAGGAGTATCCATATGCAAATTTGCAATACCAACACAAGGCACGCCAGGAAACAAAAACCAGGCTCATACCACAAATCCAAGGCATATGTATTAACGAGGAGCACAAGGAGTGACTCCAGGATTCATGAAGGCATTAGAAGAGTTGTTAGACTATAGAGAGGCAATATACCCAAGAGGAGCGACATCCACAAGTAGAGCAGTGCCAATAAGAAGAACAACATCCACATGAGGATGAGTACCATAAAGAAGAGCAATACTCGCACCCCCCAACAGGGCAGCGAGAAGGTCAAGGAAGAGATGAACAAGGGCCACCCCCATAGGAAAGGCAACAATTTGTGCCTCCAAGGCAACACCAACCACAGCAAGAGGCAGGGACATACACCGCACTAAGGGAGGACATGCAAGTCAGACCACCAAGGATATAAGAGTTTCAACATCCACCCCAGCAAGGTACACATACAGTCCGTATCACCATGGACATGACTAAGGAACATTCCAAAGAAATATCAAAGTAAGGGACATCGTCCCAACTACCCAACAAGGCAATCGCCTAGTCATGATACATCACGACGGTTCCAATCCCTCATGCATGACAACCCTCGGTACGCATCCCCCTAGGACAGGGGGGTAGTCGGAAAGACAAGGTTTTGAACAGGGGACTCATAGACTACCACACCATGTTATTACATAGCTACTACAATGGGAAGCCTCACGGAGAGATGCAGCAGAGAGAGATCACACATAGTGTACACGGAGGATACGCCTCCACCTAGTCCGCCTTGCAAGGATGCGACCTTATATTACTGAAGTGGAAGGAATACACACAAACTAATGGAGGAAGACATTTATAGACAACTCGATAGTGGATCGGCATCTACAATCTCGATTGTCGACATTTTGTGCCAAAGATGGAAATAAAGCCTAGGTACGTCAACAACTCGATGAAGATTGGTGACTACAATCTCGATTTTCGACATTATGTGCCCAAGATGACAATTAAGCCTAGGTACGTTGACAACTCGATAGAAGATCGGCGTCTACAATCTCAATTGTCAATATTATGTGCCCAAGATGGCAATAAAGCCGAGCTACATCTACAAATCGATAGAAGATAGGCGTCTACAATCTCGATTGTCGACATTATGTGCCCTAGATGCCAATAAAGCCTAGGTACGTCTTAAACTCGATAGAGGATCAGTATCTAAAATCTTGATTGTCGGCATTATGAGCCCAAGATGACAATAAAGCCTTGGTACGTCGACAACTCGATATAAGATCGGCGTCTACAATCTTGATTGTCGATATTATGTGCCCAAGATGGAAATAAATTCGGGGTACGTCGAAAACTTGATAGAAGATCGGCGTCTACAATCTCATTTTTCAAAACTATGTGCCTAAGATGGCAATAAAGCCAAGGTACGTCAAAAACTCGATAGAGTATCTGCATCTACAATCTCGATTGTCGACATTATGTGCACAAGATGGAAATAAAGCCTAGATACGTCGACAACTCGATGAAGATAGGCGTCCACAATCTCGATTGTCGACATTATGAGCCTAAGATGGCAATACAGCCTAGGTACGTCGAAAACTCGATAGAAGATCGGCGTCTACAATCTCGATTGTCGACATTATGTGCCTAGTATGGCAATAAAACCTAAGTACGTCTTAAACTCGTTAGAGGATTTGAATCTACAATCTCGATTGTCAACATTATGTGCCCTAGATGGCAATAAAGCATAGGTTCGTCGACAACTCGATGAAGATCGACGTCTAAAATCTCAATTTTCAACATTATGTACCCAAGATGGAAATAAAGCCTAAGTACTCGATAGAATATCGGCGTCTACAATCTTGATTGTCGAAATTATGTGCCCAAGATGGAAATAAGGCCGTGATACGTCGACAACTCGATAGAATATCGGCGTCTACAATCTCAATTTTCAAAACTATGTGCCCAAGATGACAATAAAGCCTAGGTACGTCAAAAACTCTATAGAGTATCTGCATCTACAATCTCGATTGTCGACATTGTGTGCCCAATATGGCAATAAAGCCTAGGTACGTCGACAACTCGACGAAGATCGGCGTCCACAATCTCGATTATCGACATTCTGTGCCCAATATGGAAATAAAGCCTAGATACGTCGACAACTCGATAGAAGATCGGCGTCTACAAAATCGATTGTCAATATTATATGCCCAATATGGCAATAAAGCCGAGCAAGGTTTACAATTAGATAGAAGATCGACCTCTACAATCTCAATTGTCGACATTATGTGCCCAAGATGGCAATAAAGCCTAGGTACGTCTAAAAATCGATAGAGGATCTGCACCTACAATCTCGATTGTCGACATTATGTGCCCAAGATTGCAATAAGGCCTAGGTACGTCGATAACTCGATAAAGATCAGTGTCTCAAATCTCGATTGTCGACATTATGTGCCCAAGATGGCAATAAAGCCTAGGTACGTTGACAACTCGATAGAACATCAGCGTCTACAATCTCAATTGTCGACATTATGTGCCCAAGATGGCAGTAAAGCCGAGGTACATCGACAACTCGATAGAAGATCGGCGTCTACAATCTCAATTGTCGACATTATGTGCCCAGGATTAAAATAAAGCCTAGGTACGTCGACAAATCGATAGAAGATCGGCGTCGCCAATCTAGATTGTCTACATTATGTGCAAAAGATGGCAATAAAGCCTAGGTACGTAGACAAATCGATAGTGGATCGGCATCTACAATCTCGATTGTCGACATTTGTGCCAAAGATGGAAATAAAACCTAGGTACGTCAACAACTCGATGAAGATTGGTGACTACAATCTCGATTTTCGACATTATGTGCCCAAGATGACAATTAAGCCTAGGTACGTTGACAACTCGATAGAAGATCGGCGTCTACAATCTCATTTGTCAATATTATGTGCCTAATATGGCAATAAAGCCGAGCTACATCTACAAATCGATAGAGGATAGGCGTCTACAATCTCGATTGTCGACATTATGTGCCCTAGATGCCAATAAAGCCTAGGTACGTCTTAAACTCGATAGAGGATCAGTATCTAAAATCTCGATTGTTGGCATTATGTGCCCAAGATGACAATAAAGCCTTGGTACGTCGACAACTCGATATAAGATCGGCGTCTACAATCTTGATTGTCGATATTATGTGCCCAAGATGGAAATAAATTCGGGGTACATCGAAAACTTGATAGAAGATCGGCGTCTACAATCTCATTTTTCAAAACTATGTGCCTAAGATGGCAATAAAGCCTAGGTACGTCAAAAACTCGATAGAGTATCTGCATCTACAATCTCGATTGTCGACATTATGTGCACAAGATGGAAATAAAGCCTAGATACGTCGACAACTCGATGAAGATAGGCGTCCACAATCTCGATTGTCGACATTATGAGCCTAAGATGGCAATACAGCCTAGGTACGTCGAAAACTCGATAGAAGATCGACGTCTACAATCTCGATTGTCGACATTATGTGCCCAGTATGGCAATAAAGCCTAAGTACGTCTTAAACTCGTTAGAGGATTTGAATCTACAATCTCGATTGTCAACATTATGTGCCCTAGATGGCAATAAAGCATAGGTTCGTCGACAACTCGATGAAGATCGACGTCTAAAATCTCGATTTTCAACATTATGTGCCCAAGATGGAAATAAAGCCTAGGTACTCGATAGAATATCGGCGTCTACAATCTTGATTGTCGAAATTATGTGCCCAAGATGGAAATAAGGTCGTGATACGTCGACAACTCGATAGAATATCGGCGTCTACAATCTCAATTTTCAAAACTATGTGCCCAAGATGACAATAAAGCCTAGGTACGTCAAAAACTCTATAGAGTATCTGCATCTACAATCTCGATTGTCGACATTGTGTGCCCAATATGGCAATAAAGCCTAGGTACGTCGACAACTCGACGAAGATCGGCGTCCACAATCTCGATTGTCGACATTCTGTGCCCAATATGGAAATAAAGCCTAGATACGTCGACAACTCGATAGAAGATCGGCGTCTACAAAATCGATAGTCAATATTATATGCCCAAGATGGCAATAAAGCCGAGCTCGGTTTACAATTAGATAGAAGATCGACGTCTACAATCTCAATTGTCGACATTATGTGCCCAAGATGGCAATAAAGCCTAGGTACGTCTAAAAATCGATAGAGGATCTGCACCTACAATCTCGATTGTCGACATTATGTGCCCAAGATTGCAATAAGGCCTAGGTACGTCGATAACTCGATAAAGATCAGTGTCTCAAATCTCGATTGTCGACATCATGTGCCCAAGATGGCAATAAAGCCTAGGTACGTTGACAACTCGATAGAACATCAGCGTCTACAATCTCGATTGTCGACATTATGTGCCCAAGATGGCAATAAAGCCGAGGTACATCGATAACTCGATAGAAGATCGGCGTCTACAATCTCAATTGTCGACATTATGTGCCCAGGATTAAAATAAAGGCTAGGTACGTCGAGAACTCGATAGAAGATCGGCGTCGACAATCTAGATTGTCTACATTATGTGCAAAAGATGGCAATAAAGCCTAGGTACGTAGACAACTCGATAGTGGATCGGCATCTACAATCTCGATTGTCGACATTTTGTGCCAAAGATGGAAATAAAGCCTAGGTACGTCAACAACTCGATGAAGATTGGTGACTACAATCTCGATTTTCGACATTATGTGCCCAAGATGACAATTAAGCCTAGGTACGTTGACAACTCGATAGAAGATCGACGTCTACAATCTCAATTGTCAATATTATGTGCCCAAGATGGCAATAAAGCCGAGCTACATCTACAAATCGATAGAAGATAGGCGTCTACAATCTCGATTGTCGACATTATGTGCCCTAGATGCCAATAAAGCCTAGGTACGTCTTAAACTCGATAGAGGATCAGTATCTAAAATCTCGATTGTCGGCATTATGAGCCCAAGATGACAATAAAGCCTTGGTACGTCGACAACTCGATATAAGATCTGCGTCTACAATCTTGATTGTCGATATTATGTGCCCAAGATGGAAATAAATACGGGGTACGTCGAAAACTTGATAGAAGATCGGCGTCTACAATCTCATTTTTCAAAACTATGTGCATAAGATGGCAATAAAGCCTAGGTACGTCAAAAACTCCTCGAGTATCTGCATCTACAATCTCGATTGTCGACATTATGTGCACAAGATGGCAATAAAGCCTAGGTACGTCGACAACTCGATGAAGATAGGCGTCCACAATCTCGATTGTCGACATTATGAGCCTAAGATGGCAATAGAGCCTAGGTACGTCGAAAACTCGATAGAAGATCGGCGTCTACAATCTCGATTGTCGACATTATGTACCCAAGATGGCAATAAAGCCTAGGTACGTTGATAACCCAAGATCGGCGTCTAAAATCTCGATTGTCAATATTATGTGCCCAAGATGGAAATAAAGCCGAGCTACATCTACAAATCGATAGAAGATCGGCGTCTACAATCTCGATTGTCGACATTATGTGCCCAATATGGCAATAAAGCCTAAGTACGTCTTAAACTCGTTAGAGGATTTGCATCTACAATCTAGATTGTCAACATTATGTGCCCTAGATGGCAATAAAGCATAGGTTCGTCGACAACTCGATGAAGATCGACGTCTAAAATCTCGATTGTCAACATTATGTGCCCAAGATGGAAATAAAGCCTAGGTACTCGATAGAATATCGGCGTCTACAATCTTGATTGTCGAAATTATGTGCCCAAGATGGAAATAAGGTCGTGATACGTCGACAACTCGATAGAATATCGGCGTCTACAATCTCAATTTTCAAAACTATGTGCCCAAGATGACAATAAAGCCTAGGTACGTCAAAAACTCTATAGAGTATCTGCATCTACAATCTCGATTGTCGACATTGTGTGCCCAATATGGCATTAAAGCCTAGGTACGTCGACAACTCGATGAAGATCGGCGTCCACAATCTCAATTGTCGACATTCTGTGCCCAATATGGAAATAAAGCCTAGATACATCGACAACTCGATAGAAGATCGGCGTCTACAAAATCGATTGTCAATATTATATGCCCAAGATGGCAATAAGGCCGAGCTAGGTTTACAATTCGATAGAAGATCGGCGTCTACAATCTCGATTGTCGACATTATGTGCCCAAGATGGCAATAAAGCCTAGGTACGTCTAAAAATCGATAGAGGATCTGCACCTACAATCTCGATTGTCGACATTATGTGCCCAAGATTGCAATAAGGCCTAGGTACGTCGATAACTCGATAAAGATCAGCGTCTACAATCTTGATATTCGAAATTATGTGCCCAAGATGGCAATAAAGCCTAGGTACGTCGACAACTCGATAGAACATCAGCGTCTACAATCTCGATTGTCGACATTATGTGCCCAAGATGGCAGTAAAGCCGAGGTACTTCGACAACTCGATAGAAGATCGGCGTCTACAATCTCAATTGTCGACATTATGTGCCCAGGATGAAAATAAAGCCTAGGTACGTCGACAACTCGATAGAAGATCGGCGTCGACAATCTAGATTGTCTACATTATGTGCAAAAGATGGCAATAAAGCCTAGGTACGTAGACAACTCGATAGTGGATCGGCATCTACAATCTCGATTGTCGACATTTTGTGCCAAAGATGGAAATAAAGCCTAGGTACGTCAACAACTCGATGAAGATTGGTGACTACAATCTCGATTTTCGACATTATGTGCCCAAGATGACAATTAAGCCTAGGTATGTTGACAACTCGATAGAAGATCGGCGTCTACAATCTCAATTGTCAATATTATGTGCCCAAGATGGCAATAAAGCCGAGCTACATCTACAAATCGATAGAAGATCCGTGTCTACAATCTCGATTGTCGACATTATGTGCCCTAGATGCCAATAAAGCCTAGGTATCTCTTAAACTCGATAGAGGATCAGTATCTAAAATCTCGATTGTCGGCATTATGTGCCCAAGATGGCAATAAAGCCTTGGTACGTCGACAAATCGATATAAGATCGGCGTCTACAATCTTGATTGTCGATATTATGTGCCCAAGATGGAAATAAATCCGTGGTACGTCGAAAACTTGATAGAAGATCGGCGTCTACAATCTCAATTTTCAAAACTATGTGCCTAAGATGGCAATAAAGCCTAGGTACGTCAAAAACTCGATAGAGTATCTGCATCTACAATCTCGATTGTCGACATCATGTGCCCAAGATGGCAATAAATCCTAGGTACGTCGAGAACTCGATGAAGATAGGCGTCTACAATCTCGATTGTCGACAATATGTGCCCAAGATGGCAGTAAAGCCGAGGTACATCGACAACTCGATAGAAGATCGGCGTCTACAATCTCGATTGTCGACATTATGTGCCCAGGATGGCAATAAAGCCTAGGTATGTTGACAACCCAAGATCGGCGTCTAAAATCTCGATTGTCAATATTATGTGCCCAAGATGGCAATAAAGCCGAGCTACGTCTACAAATCGATAGAAGATCGGCGTCTACAATCTCGATTGTCGACATTATGTGCCCAGTATGGCAATAAAGTCTAAGTACGTCTTAAACTCGTTAGAGGATTTGCATCTACAATCTTGATTGTCAACATTATGTGCCCTCGATGGCAATAAAGCATAGGTTCGTCGACAACTCGATGAAGATCGACGTCTAAAATCTCGATTTTCGACATTATGTGCCCAAGATGGAAATAAAGTCTAGGTACGTCGACAACTCGATAGAATATCGGCGCCTACAATCTTGATTGTCGAAATTATGTGCCCAAGATGGAAATAAAGCCGTGATACGTCGACAACTCGATAGAAGATCGGCGTCTACAATCTCAATTTTCAAAACTATTTTCCCAATATGACAATAAAGCGTAGGTACGTCAAAAACTCTATAGAGTATCTGCATCTACAATCTCGATTGTCGACATTGTGTGCCCAATATGGCAATAAAGCCTAGGTACGTCGACAACTCGACGAAGATCGGCGTCCACAATCTCGATTATCGACATTCTGTGCCCAGTATGGAAATAAAGCCTAGATACGTCGACAACTCGATAGAAGATCGGCGTCTACAAAATCGATTGTCAATATTATATGCCCAAGATGGCAATAAAGCCGAGCTAGGTTTACAATTAGATAGAAGATCGACGTCTACAATCTCAATTGTCGACATTATGTGCCCAAGATGGCAATAAAGCCTAGGTACGTCTAAAAATCGATAGAGGATCTGCACCTACAATCTCGATTGTCGACATTATGTGCCCAAGATTGCAATAAGGCCTAGGTACGTCGATAACTCGATAAAGATCAGTGTCTCAAATCTCGATTGTCGACATCATGTGCCCAAGATGGCAATAAAGCCTAGGTACGTTGACAACTCGATAGAACATCAGCGTCTACAATCTCGATTGTCGACATTATGTGCCCAAGATGGCAATAAAGCCGAGGTACATCGATAACTCGATAGAAGATCGGCGTCTACAATCTCAATTGTCGACATTATGTGCCCAGGATTAAAATAAAGGCTAGGTACGTCGAGAACTCGATAGAAGATCGGCGTCGACAATCTAGATTGTCTACATTATGTGCAAAAGATGGCAATAAAGCCTAGGTACGTAGACAAATCGATAGTGGATCGGCATCTACAATCTCGATTGTCGACATTTGTGCCAAAGATGGAAATAAAACCTAGGTACGTCAACAACTCGATGAAGATTGGTGACTACAATCTCGATTTTCGACATTATGTGCCCAAGATGACAATTAAGCCTAGGTACGTTGACAACTCGATAGAAGATCGGCGTCTACAATCTCATTTGTCAATATTATGTGCCCAAGATGGCAATAAAGCCGAGCTACATCTACAAATCGATAGAGGATAGGCGTCTACAATCTCGATTGTCGACATTATGTGCCCTAGATGCCAATAAAGCCTAGGTACGTCTTAAACTCGATAGAGGATCAGTATCTAAAATCTCGATTGTTGGCATTATGTGCCCAAGATGACAATAAAGCCTTGGTACGTCGACAACTCGATATAAGATCGGCGTCTACAATCTTGATTGTCGATATTATGTGCCCAAGATGGAAATAAATACGGGGTACGTCGAAAACTTGATAGAAGATCGGCGTCTACAATCTCATTTTTCAAAACTATGTGCCTAAGATGGCAATAAAGCCTAGGTACGTCAAAAACTCCTCGAGTATCTGCATCTACAATCTCGATTGTCGACATTATGTGCACAAGATGGCAATAAAGCCTAGGTACGTCGACAACTCGATGAAGATAGGCGTCCACAATCTCGATTGTCGACATTATGAGCCTAAGATGGCAATAGAGCCTAGGTACGTCGAAAACTCGATAGAAGATCGGCGTCTACAATCTCGATTGTCGACATTATGTACCCAAGATGGCAATAAAGCCTAGGTACGTTGATAACCCAAGATCGGCGTCTAAAATCTCGATTGTCAATATTATGTGCCCAAGATGGAAATAAAGCCGAGCTACATCTACAAATCGATAGAAGATCGGCGTCTACAATCTCGATTGTCGACATTATGTGCCCAATATGGCAATAAAGCCTAAGTACGTCTTAAACTCGTTAGAGGATTTGCATCTACAATCTCGATTGTCAACATTATGTGCCCTAGATGGCAATAAAGCATAGGTTCGTCGACAACTCGATGAAGATCGACGTCTAAAATCTCGATTTTCAACATTATGTGCCCAAGATGGAAATAAAGCCTAGGTACTCGATAGAATATCGGCGTCTACAATCTTGATTGTCGAAATTATGTGCCCAAGATGGAAATAAGGTCGTGATACGTCGACAACTCGATAGAATATCGGCGTCTACAATCTCAATTTTCAAAACTATGTGCCCAAGATGACAATAAAGCCTAGGTACGTCAAAAACTCTATAGAGTATCTGCATCTACAATCTCGATTGTCGACATTGTGTGCCCAATATGGCAATAAAGCCTAGGTACGTCGACAACTCGACGAAGATCGGCGTCCACAATCTCGATTGTCGACATTCTGTGCCCAATATGGAAATAAAGCCTAGATACGTCGACAACTCGATAGAAGATCGGCGTCTACAAAATCGATTGTCAATATTATATGCCCAAGATGGCAATAAAGCCGAGCTAGGTTTACAATTAGATAGAAGATCGACGTCTACAATCTCAATTGTCGACATTATGTGCCCAAGATGGCAATAAAGCCTAGGTACGTCTAAAAATCGATAGAGGATCTGCACCTACAATCTCGATTGTCGACATTATGTGCCCAAGATTGCAATAAGGCCTAGGTACGTCGATAACTCGATAAAGATCAGTGTCTCAAATCTCGATTGTCGACATCATGTGCCCAAGATGGCAATAAAGCCTAGGTACGTTGACAACTCGATAGAATATCAGCGTCTACAATCTCGATTGTCGACATTATGTGCCCAAGATGGCAATAAAGCCGAGGTACATCGATAACTCGATAGAAGATCGGCGTCTACAATCTCAATTGTCGACATTATGTGCCCAGGATTAAAATAAAGGCTAGGTACGTCGAGAACTCGATAGAAGATCGGCGTCGACAATCTAGATTGTCTACATTATGTGCAAAAGATGGCAATAAAGCCTAGGTACGTAGACAACTCGATAGTGGATCGGCATCTACAATCTCGATTGTCGACATTTTGTGCCAAAGATGGAAATAAAGCCTAGGTACGTCAACAACTCGATGAAGATTGGTGACTACAATCTCGATTTTCGACATTATGTGCCCAAGATGACAATTAAGCCTAGGTACGTTGACAACTCGATAGAAGATCGACGTCTACAATCTCAATTGTCAATATTATGTTCCCAAGATGGCAATAAAGCCGAGCTACATCTACAAATCGATAGAAGATAGGCGTCTACAATCTCGATTGTCGACATTAGGTGCCCTAGATGCCAACAAAGCCTAGGTACGTCTTAAACTCGATAGAGGATCAGTATCTAAAATCTCGATTGTCGGCATTATGAGCCCAAGATGACAATAAAGCCTTGGTACGTCGACAACTCGATATAAGATCTGCGTCTACAATCTTGATTGTCGATATTATGTGCCCAAGATGGAAATATATACGGGGTACGTCGAAAACTTGATAGAAGATCGGCGTCTACAATCTCATTTTTCAAAACTATGTGCCTAAGATGGCAATAAAGCCTAGGTACGTCAAAAACTCCTCGAGTATCTGCATCTACAATCTCGATTGTCGACATTATGTGCACAAGATGGCAATAAAGCCTAGGTACGTCGACAACTCGATGAAGATAGGCGTCCACAATCTCGATTGTCGACATTATGAGCCTAAGATGGCAATAGAGCCTAGGTACGTCGAAAACTCGATAGAAGATCGGCGTTTACAATCTCGATTGTCGACATTATGTACCCAAGATGACAATAAAGCCTAGGTACGTTGATAACCCAAGATCGGCGTCTAAAATCTCGATTGTCAATATTATGTGCCCAAGATGGAAATAAAGCCGAGCTACATCTACAAATCGATAGAAGATCGGCGTCTACAATCTCGATTGTCGACATTATGTGCCCAATATGGCAATAAAGCCTAAGTACGTCTTAAACTCGTTAGAGGATTTGCATCTACTATCTCGATTGTCAACATTATGTGCCCTAGATGGCAATAAAGCATAGGTTTGTCGACAACTCGATGAAGATCGACGTCTAAAATCTCGATTGTCAACATTATGTGCCCAAGATGGAAATAAAGCCTAGGTACTCGATAGAATATCGGCGTCTACAATCTTGATTGTCGAAATTATGTGCCCAAGATGGAAATAAGGCAATGATACGTCGACAACTCGATAGAATATCGGCGTCTACAATCTCAATTTTCAAAACTATGTGCCCAAGATGACAATAAAGCCTAGGTACGTCAAAAACTCTATAGAGTATCTGCATCTACAATCTCGATTGTCGACATTGTGTGCCCAATATGGCATTAAAGCCTAGGTACGTCGACAACTCGATGAAGATCGGCGTCCACAATCTCGATTGTCGACATTCTGTGCCCAATATGGAAATAAAGCCTAGATACGTCGACAACTCGATAGAAGATCGGCGTCTACAAAATCGATTGTCAATATTATATGCCCAAGATGGCAATAAGGCCGAGCTAGGTTTACAATTCGATAGAAGATCGGCGTCTACAATCTCGATTGTCGACATTATGTGCCCAAGATGGCAATAAAGCCTAGGTACGTCTAAAAATCGATAGAGGATCTGCACCTACAATCTCGATTGTCGACATTATGTGCCCAAGATTGCAATAAGGCCTAGGTACGTCGATAACTCGATAAAGATCAGCGTCTACAATCTTGATATTCGAAATTATGTGCCCAAGATGGCAATAAAGCCTAGGTACGTCGACAACTCGATAGAACATCAGCGTCTACAATCTCGATTGTCGACATTATGTGCCCAAGATGGCAGTAAAGCCGAGGTACTTCGACAACTCGATAGAAGATCGGCGTCTACAATCTCAATTGTCGACATTATGTGCCCAGGATGAAAATAAAGCCTAGGTACGTCGACAACTCGATAGAAGATCGGCGTCGACAATCTAGATTGTCTACATTATGTGCAAAAGATGGCAATAAAGCCTAGGTACGTAGACAACTCGATAGTGGATCGGCATCTACAATCTCGATTGTCGACATTTTGTGCCAAAGATGGAAATAAAGCCTAGGTACGTCAACAACTCGATGAAGATTGGTGACTACAATCTCGATTTTCGACATTATATGCCCAAGATGACAATTAAGCCTAGGTATGTTGACAACTCGATAGAAGATCGGCGTCTACAATCTCAATTGTCAATATTATGTGCCCAAGATGGCAATAAAGCCGAGCTACATCTACAAATCGATAGAAGATCCGTGTCTACAATCTCGATTGTCGACATTATGTGCCCTAGATGCCAATAAAGCATAGGTATCTCTTAAACTCGATAGAGGATCAGTATCTAAAATCTCGATTGTCGGCATTATGTGCCCAAGATGGCAATAAAGCCTTGGTACGTCGACAAATCGATATAAGATCGGCGTCTACAATCTTGATTGTCGATATTATGTGCCCAAGATGGAAATAAATCCGTGGTACGTCGAAAACTTGATAGAAGATCGGCGTCTACAATCTCAATTTTCAAAACTATGTGCCTAAGATGGCAATAAAGCCTAGGTACGTCAAAAACTCGATAGAGTATCTGCATCTACAATCTCGATTGTCGACATCATGTGCCCAAGATGGCAATAAATCCTAGGTACGTCGAGAACTCGATGAAGATAGGCGTCTACAATCTCGATTGTCGACATTATGTGCCCAAGATGGCAGTAAAGCCGAGGTACATCGACAACTCGATAGAAGATCGGCGTCTACAATCTCGATTGTCGACATTATGTGCCCAGGATGGCAATAAAGCCTAGGTATGTTGACAACCCAAGATCGGCGTCTAAAATCTCGATTGTCAATATTATGTGCCCAAGATGGCAATAAAGCCGAGCTACGTCTACAAATCGATAGAAGATCGGCGTCTACAATCTCGATTGTCGACATTATGTGCCCAGTATGGCAATAAAGTCTAAGTACGTCTTAAACTCGTTAGAGGATTTGCATCTACAATCTTGATTGTCAACATTATGTGCCCTAGATGGCAATAAAGCATAGGTTCGTCGACAACTCGATGAAGATCGACGTCTAAAATCTCGATTTTCGACATTATGTGCCCAAGATGGAAATAAAGTCTAGGTACGTCGACAACTCGATAGAATATCGGCGTCTACAATCTTGATTGTCGAAATTATGTGCCCAAGATGGAAATAAAGCCGTGATACGTCGACAACTCGATAGAAGATCGGCGTCTACAATCTCAATTTTCAAAACTATTTTCCCAATATGACAATAAAGCCTAGGTACGTCAAAAACTCTATAGAGTATCTGCATCTACAATCTCGATTGTCGACATTGTGTGCCCAATATGGCAATAAAGCCTAGGTACGTCGACAACTCGATGAAGATCGGCGTCCACAATCTCGATTGTCGACATTCTGTGCCCAATATGGCAATAAAGCCTCGATACGTCGACAACTCGATAGAAGATCGGCGTCTACAAACTCGATTGTCAATATTATATGCCCAAGATGGCAATAAAGCCGAGCTAGGTTTACAATTCGATAGAAGATCGGCGTCTACAATCTCGATTGTCGACATTATGTGCCCAAGATGGCAATAAAGCCTAGGTACGTCTAAAAATCGATAGAGGATCTGCACCTACAATCTCGATTGTCGACATTATGTGCCCAAGATTGCAATAAGGCCTAGGTACGTCGATAACTCGATAAAGATCAGCGTCTAAAATCTCGATTGTCGACATTATGTGCCCAAGATGGCAATAAAGCCTAGGTACGTCGACAACTCGATAGAACATCAGCGTCTACAATCTCGATTGTCGACATTATGTGCCCAAGATGGCAGTAAAGCAGAGGTACTTCGAAAACTCGATAGAAGATCGGTGTCTACAATCTCAATTGTCGACATTATGTGCCAAAGATGACAATAAAGCCTAGGTACGTCGACAACTCGATAGAAGATCGGCGTCGACAATCTAGATTGTCTACATTATGTGCAAAAGATGGCAATAAAGCCTAGGTACGTAGACAACTCGATAGTGGATCGGCATCTACAATCTCGATTGTCGACATTTTGTGCCAAAGATGGAAATAAAGCCTAGGTACGTCTAAAACTCGATGAAGATTGGTAACTACAATCTCGATTTTCGAAATTATGTGCCCAAGATGACAATTAAGCCTAGGTACGTTGACAACTCGATAGAAGATCCGCGTCTACAATCTCAACTGTCAATATTATGTGCCCAAGATGGCAATAAAGCCGAGCTACATCTACAAATCGATAGAAGATCGGCGTCTACAATCTCGATTATCGACATAATGTGCCCTAGATGCCAATAAAGCCTAGGTACGTCGACAACTCGATGAAGATAGGCGTCCTCTATCTCGATTGTCGACATTATGAGCCTAAGATGGCAATACATCCTAGGTACGTCGAAAACTCGATAGAAGATCGGCGTCTACAATCTCGATTGTCGACATTATGTACCCAAGATGGCAATAAAGCCTAGGTACTTTGACAACCCAAGATCGGCGTCTAAAATCTCGATTGTCAATATTATGTGCCCAAGATGGAAATAAAGCCGAGCTACGTCTACAAATCGATAGAAGATCGGCGTCTACAATCTCGATTGTCGACATTATGTGCCCAATATGGCAATAAAGCCTAAGTACGTCTTAAACTCGTTAGAGGATTTGCATCTACAATCTCGATTGTCAACATTATGTGCCCTAGATGGCAATAAAGCATAGGTTCGTCGACAACTCGATGAAGATCGACGTCTAAAATCTCGATTGTCAACATTATGTGCCCAAGATGGAAATAAAGCCTAGGTACTCGATAGAATATCGGCGTCTACAATCTTGATTGTCGAAATTATGTGCCCAAGATGGAAATAAGGTCGTGATACGTCGACAACTCGATAGAATATCGGCGTCTAGAATCTCAATTTTCAAAACTATGTGCCCAAGATGACAATAAAGCCTAGGTACGTCAAAAACTCTATAGAGTATCTGCATCTACAATCTCGATTGTCGACATTGTGTGCCCAATATGGCAATAAAGCCTAGGTACGTTGACAACTCGATGAAGATCGGCGTCCACAATCTCGATTGTCGACATTCTGTGCCCAATATGGAAATAAAGCCTAGATACGTCGACAACTCGATAGAAGATCGGCGTCTACAAAATCGATTGTCAATATTATATGCCCAAGATGGCAATAAGGCCGAGCTAGGTTTACAATTCGATAGAAGATCGGCGTCTACAATCTCGATTGTCGACATTATGTGCCTAAGATGGCAATAAAGCCTAGGTACGTCTAAAAATCGATAGAGGATCTGCACCTACAATCTCGATTGTCGACATTATGTGCCCAAGATTGCAATGAGGCTTAGGTACGTCGATAACTCGATAAAGATTAGCGTCTAAAATCTCGATTTTCGACATTATGTGCCCAAGATGGCAATAAAGCCTAGGTACGTCGACAACTCGATAGAACATCAGCGTCTACAATCTCGATTGTCGACATTATGTGCCCAAGATGGCAGTAAAGCCGAGGTACTTCGACAACTCGATAGAAGATCGGCGTCTACAATCTCAACTGTCGACATTATGTGCCCAGGATGAAAATAAAGCCTAGGTACGTCGACAACTCGATAGAAGATCGGCGTCGACAATCTAGATTGTCTACATTATGTGCAAAAGATGGCAATAAAGCCTAGGTACGTAGACAACTCGATAGTGGATCGGCATCTACAATCTCGATTGTCGACATTTTTTGCCAAAGATGGAAATAAAGCCTAGGTACGTCAACAACTCGATGAAGATTGGTGACTACAATCTCGATTTTCGACATTATGTGCCCAAGATGACAATTAAGCCTAGGTATGTTGACAACTCGATAGAAGATCGGCGTCTACAATCTCAATTGTCAATATTATGTGCCCAAGATGGCAATAAAGCCGAGCTACATCTACAAATCGATAGAAGATCCGTGTCTACAATCTCGATTGTCGACATTATGTGCCCTAGATGCCAATAAAGCCTAGGTATCTCTTAAACTCGATAGAGGATCAGTATCTAAAATCTCGATTGTCGGCATTATGTGCCCAAGATGGCAATAAAGCCTTGGTACGTCGACAAATCGATATAAGATCGGCGTCTACAATCTTGATTGTCGATATTATGTGCCCAAGATGGAAATAAATCCGTGGTACGTCGAAAACTTGATAGAAGATCGGCGTCTACAATCTCAATTTTCAAAACTATGTGCCTAAGATGGCAATAAAGCCTAGGTACGTCAAAAACTCGATAGAGTATCTGCATCTACAATCTCGATTGTCGACATCATGTGCCCAAGATGGCAATAAAGCCTAGGTACGTCGAGAACTCGATGAAGATAGGCGTCTACAATCTCGATTTTCGACATTATGTGCCCAAGATGGCAGTAAAGCCTAGGTACATCGACAACTCGATAGAAGATCGGCGTCTACAATCTCGATTGTCGACATTATGTGCCCAGGATGGCAATAAAGCCTAGGTATGTTGACAACCCAAGATCGGCGTCTAAAATCTCGATTGTCAATATTATGTGCCCAAGATGGCAATAAAGCCGAGCTACGTCTACAAATCGATAGAAGATCGGCGTCTACAATCTCGATTGTCGACATTATGTGCCCAGTATGGCAATAAAGTCTAAGTACGTCTTAAACTCGTTAGAGGATTTGCATCTACAATCTTGATTGTCAACATTATGTGCCCTAGATGGCAATAAAGCATAGGTTCATCGACAACTCGATGAAGATCGACGTCTAAAATCTCGATTTTCGACATTATGTGCCCAAGATGGAAATAAAGTCTAGGTACGTCGACAACTCGATAGAATATCGGCGTCTACAATCTTGATTGTCGAAATTATGTGCCCAAGATGGAAATAAAGCCTTGATACGTCGACAACTCGATAGAAGATCGGCGTCTACAATCTCAATTTTCAAAACTATTTTCCCAATATGACAATAAAGCCTAGGTACGTCAAAAACCCTATAGAGTATCTGCATCTACAATCTCGATTGTCGACATTGTGTGACCAATGTGGCAATAAAGCCTTGGTACGTCGACAACTCGATGAAGATCGGCGTCCACAATCTCGATTGTCGACATTCTGTGCCCAATATGGAAATAAAGCCTAGATACGTCGACAACTCGATAGAAGATCGGCGTCTACAAAATCGATTGTCAATATTATATGCCCAAGATGGCAATAAGGCCGAGCTAGGTTTACAATTTGATAGAAGATCGGCGACTACAATCTCGATTGTCGACATTATGTGCCCAAGATGGCAATAAAGCCTAGGTACGTCTAGAAATCGATAGAGGATCTGCACCTACAATCTCGATTGTCGACATTATGTGCCCAAGATTGCAATGAGGCCTAGGTACGTCGATAACTCGATAAAGATTAGCGTCTAAAATCTCGATTTTCGACATTATGTGCCCAAGATGGCAATAAAGCCTAGGTACGTCGACAACTCGATAGAACATCAGCGTCTACAATCTCGATTGTCGACATTATGTGCCCAAGATGGCAGTAAAGCCGAGGTATTTCGACAACTCGATAGAAGATCGGCGTCTACAATCTCAATTGTCGACATTATGTGCCCAGGGTGAAAATAAAGCCTAGGTACGTCGACAACTCGATAGAAGATCGGCGTCGACAATCTAGATTGTTTACATTATGTGCAAAAGATGGCAATAAAGCCTAGGTACGTAGACAACTCGATAGTGGATCAGCATCTACAATCTCGATTGTCGATATTTTGTGCCAAAGATGGAAATAAAGCCTAGGTACGTCAACAACTCGATGAAGATTGGTGACTACAATCTCGATTTTCGACATTATGTGCACAAGATGACAATTAAGCCTAGGTACATTGACAACTCGATAGAAGATCGGCGTCTACAATCTAAATTGTCAATATTATGTGCCCAAGATGGCAATAAAGCCGAGCTACATCTACAAATCGATAGAAGATCCGTGTCTACAATCTCGATTGTCGACATTATGTGCCCTAGATGCCAATAAAGCCTAGGTATGTCTTAAACTCGATAGAGGATCAGTATCTAAAATCTCGATTGTCGGCATTATGTGCCAAGATGGCAATAAAGCCTTGGTACGTCGACAAATCGATATAAGATCGGCGTCTACAATCTTGATTGTCGATATTATGTGCCCAAGATGGAAATAAATCCGTGGTACGTCGAAAACTTGATAGAAGATCGGCGTCTACAATCTCAATTTTCAAAACTATGTGCCTAAGATGGCAATAAAGCCTAGGTACGTCAAAAACTCGATAGAGTATCTGCATCTACAATCTCGATTGTCGACATTATGTGCCCAAGATGGCAATTAAGCCTAGGTACGTTGACAACTCGATAGAAGATCGGCGTCTACAATCTCAACTGTCAATATTATGTGCCCAAGATGGCAATAAAGCCGAGCTACATCTACAAATCGATAGAAGATCGGCGTCTACAATCTCGATTGTCGACATAATGTGCCCTAGATGCCAATAAAGCCTAGGTACGTCGACAACTCGATGAAGATAGGCGTCCACAATCTCGATTGTCGACATTATGAGCCTAAGATGGCAATACAGCCTAGGTACGTCGAAAACTCGATAGAAGATCGGCGTCTACAATCTCGATTGTCGACATTATGTACCCAAGATGGCAATAAAGCCTAGGTACGTTGACAACCCAAGATCGGCGTCTTAAATCTCGATTGTCAATATTATGTGCCCAAGATGGAAATAGAGCCGAGCTACGTCTACAAATCGATAGAAGATCGGCGTCTACAATCTCGATTGTCGACATTATGTGCCCAATATGGCAATAAAGCCTAAGTACGTCTTAAACTCGTTAAAGGATTTGCATCTACAATCTCGATTGACAACATTATGTGCCCTAGATGGCAATAAAGCATAGGTTCGTCGACAACTCGATGAAGATCGACGTCTAAAATCTCGATTGTCAACATTATGTGCCCAAGATGGAAATAAAGCCTAGGTACTCGATAGAATATCGGCGTCTACAATCTTGATTGTCGAAATTATGTGCCCAAGATGGAAATAAGGCCGTGATACGACGACAACTCATAGAATATCGGCGTCTACAATCTCAATTTTCAAAACTATGTGCCCAAGATGACAAT
>JAPTYO010000036.1:242467-268374 GCA_036873135.1 Clarkia xantiana subsp. parviflora | reverse complement strand
AACCTTCATAGTAGCCTCAAGAACATCTTGGATAGACTCCAAGGTCGTAAACCATCTTCCAAAGGTGTCAAGCTCACGACCGACGTAAACTAGGTGAGAACCAAGGTTAACCACAGAGATATACCTACAAAAGAAATAATGAAGTTAGCATGGAGAGATAACAAAGGAAAAGGATGCACAACAAAATACTCACAGGAGCAAAATGGGTCAAAGCAGCCTTCACACAATGATGAATAACATCAAGGTCGAAGGGGGAGGCGAACGATCAGCAGGAGGAATAAGAACATTCATCAAAGGAATCGCCACCTCCGGAGTGGAAAGAGAAGCAGACACGTCAAACAGTTGCCGATCAGTGGTCTGAAAGGGAAACCAGGAAGTACCCCTAGTATCACCCTCGACGGGACGGATAAGAACCTCAGGACAGATCAAAGGAAGTTTCACCCTACCTAAAAGAAGCAACATAAGAGATGTAGAATATAACAAGCTTACAAAGGAAAAAGTTAATCTTAACAATTACCTGGTACGGGCACCCTATCATCAGAAGGACCGGAGGTGGAGATATAGCCTGAGTATAGGAAGAGCCGTCAGTATCAACAAAGTCGTCATCGATCCATGGAGGAGTGAGAGAGCCATCAGCAAAACCTCAATAGGAACCTCCACTTCCTCTTGCATCGGAGAGCCGTCGACAAGGTTCCCAATAGGATCCTCAGCACCTTCAGGCCTTGGAAGAACAGGAGAACCATCCATGGAATCCTCGGTAGGAGCATAAACTTCCTCAGGCCTGGGAAGAACAGGAGAATCATCCATGGAATCCCCTGTAGGAGTATCAACTTCCTCAGGCCTGGGAAGAAGGGGAGAATCATCGATGGAACCTTGGGCAGGACCCTCAACATCCTTAGGCTGTGGAAGGAAGGGGGAATCATCATGAAAGCCCTCAACAGGAACCTCACCCTCTTTATGGCAAGAGGAGGACCTGGAAGGAGAAAACAACAAATTCACCTTTAGAACCTTAGAACCCGGGGTCTCCACCTCCAAGGAAGATCTCTTAGATCTAATCTTGGCAAGAATCTGCACAGCGGAGATAGAAGGAGACCTCCCTGAAAATCAACAAAATGCTGAGTGAGAAGAAATAAGTACAAAAGCATAAAAAATCAAAAGCAATACAATCGATGCCTTACCAGAAGAATGCCTCACAGCCCCAGAAGATAGTGACATGGTAGCAGGGGGATCAACCACGGGTAGAGGAGCGGGAGGAACAATGGGAACCTCCTCAACCAAAGGGGCACCATCTGAAGACTCATCCTCCGCCTAAAACATCGAAACTCAATAAATGAAACCGACGCTGAAATAAAAGTTGAAACCAATAAAATTACAAGGTCACTTACCCAGCAGGGAGCAGGAAGGATCGTCTTAATCCCGCAAGCACATAGATCCTCCTCCGAAAACTGACGCAAAGGTTCATAAGACCCAGTGGTATTCGCGAAATATATAAGCTTCAAAGCCTGCCTTTCGGAAACTGAGAGCTCGGAAAACTCGGGGCGCTCATCCTTCAGAACAGGAGAATCCAGAGACCAGGTGACATCGAGGCCTTCAACAAAGAAGTAATACTTCTCCCAATGCCCACTACCGTTCTCAAAAGCAATGACAAAACGGCGATCCTTATCCCACTTTGTCTTACCCAAATCCTTAAATCCGGGACGGTTCAACAAAGGATACCGAACGATAAGAGAATGAAAACCCGACTCCCCACCATTCAGAATACGGTAAAAACAGCGAAAGAGAGTAAGGGAGTAAGCCCACATCTGGTGATGGCATAACACCCTAACACCAACCCAAGCCCGAATAGCAGAGGGAGCAAGACTAAGGGGAGAAATCCGATAATACTTGCAAAGCTCCAGAAGCTCAGTACATAGAGGGAAGTGCAACCCCGCCTTAATCTGGTGAACATACCCAACAGACATCCCGACCGGAGGAGGAGTAACAGAAGTCAGACGACAACGGAACGACAAAGCAAAAGGATAAAACCTGTTAGGGTATAAGGTCTGAGTCAACGGATTGCTAACTTATAACTTATCTCCACTAATATGATGTCGGGTTCTGTGCTTCTCGGGGTCTTTCATCCAGCTTCGTACTCTTCCACTTCCTTTTCTCTATGCTCCTCGCTACCCTGCAAGAGGGGCAGTATCAAGCACGGGGGGGGGGGGGGGGGGGGGGGGTGCTTGATGAACCCTCTCTGATGCTTAAGTCAGAATGTCACTTTTAGAGAGATAAAGGTAGAGAGAAGTCAGAGCTAAATTGCCCAAGTAATCAAGATGATCAAATGAATGGTGGAGTGGTTGTATTTATAGGCAACGGTGTCATTAAGGTGGCTTAATGACATCGTTAACCTTTAAAAACACTTAATTAGTCCTTAATCATGTAATTAAAACCTTAAAGCATGGAGAGGTGGGTGGAAATAATCCAAGTGTGGGAGTCTGCGGATGTTGTCGGGGCCTTTGGGTCGGGTGGAAAATCCGGCCCCCAAGGGTAGGGATCGGGTAGGTTCACCCAACCTCCCCTAGAGGGGAGGGGGTGGCCTACCCGATACCTCCTAGGAGGGATCGGGTTGGCCAACCCGATCTCTCCTAGGAGAGATCGGGTTTCCGATCACTCCTAGGAGGAGTCGAGTTGGTCCCCCGATCCCTCATAGGAAAGATCGGGTGTGGTCACCCAATCTCACCTAGGCGAGTCGACGGTCCGGTCCGGGCGAGTGTTTTGCCTCGTTCACACCGTTCATTTTTTGGCGAAGTGTTCGGGTCAAAGTTTCGATTTATAATCATTAACGGGGTGATAGAAATAATACGATCTACAAGTCAACGGGTTCAAATTGGGCGTATATCCATCACATGCCCCCGAGTTAATCAATGGCCTGACCCTTAGTTAACTCTATTTTAGGATGGTATGACACGCGCAATTTGAAACTGGAATATTACCTATTGTCGGAATCCTTACTTACCCATATGTGTCCTTCTCTGACTCTGCCCCCTGCCTTCTAAGATAGAGGAATTGCAAACGTCAGAATAGCGCGGACACGTGTCCGTCTGAGATGGAAATAATAGATCCAATATCGTCGCGAGCTTATACTCGGAAAATATACACATGCATGGGGATGCAACATGAACATCGTTATACGAGTCTACTCTTCGATTTCATGACGGGGTAGGCCCATGCGGGGAAAATTTTTAAGTTTGGTCCAATTTTTTTTCTAAGTATGGGATACTTAGAAAATATGCCTATAGGATGTTATCTTGAATGAACATGGATATATCATGAACATGAGGATGTGTACTAACATGCATGCAAGTAGGAATACAAGTATGGGAGTGGGTGCAGACATGCTGCGGTTGTGGACATGGTGTATGCATGAATAAATGGCAGCCATGTACATGGACGTCTAAATGTTTGAACACATGAGAGTGTGTACGTGGGTATGCATGTGAGTGCAAGCATAAACATGTATGCATGCATGTATGGATAGGTTGTGAGTATAAGCATGAGTGATGGCATTGGCGTACTCGTAGATTTAAATCATGAATATGAGCATAAGTGCAAGGGGAGAGTATAAACCTCCCCTTTGCCCGAGGGTGCGAACTCTGCCACTCGATGGGACACAATGTTCTGCCTCCCTCGTACTAGCGCGAGCATTGTCCTTTAACCTCGACCCTCGACATGTGTAACATTTTTCCTTCCTTCGTTGGAGCGTGTGTATAGCTCTTTGACCCTTGTCCTATCATTTGTTCCACATAAAAGTGAGGGTGAAAATGCTTACAAGCTTTCTTCTTACCCGCCGCGAGCGAAGGGTTTTATTGACATGTGTTAAGGGTTGACCCTTCCTTCGATTGTGTTGGAGTGTTGCTCCATTTGGGGAAGCTAAAAGTTCGCCCTCTTTGAGATGCTCTGGGATTTGTTCCCTTGGTTAGGTCCCTTGGGTTGTGATTTGGCTTCCGTAACTTGATTGATGTTAAGGTTGCCCCCGTAGTAGGCGTACCTCGCCCCTCCATGAGTAAGGGTCGATCCTTGCGTCGGTCGCTCGTATAGATGACTCACTTTTGGGAAGCTTTCTTCTTCGGACAAGGAGACCTTGAAGATCGTTTTCCAAGGAAGTTAGACCAAATCTCACTGTCCTGTGTCTTGGGTGTCCGAGGTGGACTCGTATGAGGCGGGGACTCGCATGACCCCTCCTTCCATGAGCTTGGTATGTCATTAATCCTCTTTTTTCCATTCATCTTCTGTTTTTTCTTTGTAGGTTGGTTTCGTGAAAAATTGTGTGGTGTGTCGGCAGAGCATCCCGAACGCATCGTTGATTTGAGTAAGAGGAAGGTATCCTCTAGCTCTGCTCATAAGGCCAAGAAATCTTCTAAGTTAGGGAAAGCCGCAGAGGCTTCCCGCATGTTCTTTTTCCATTATCTTTTCTTTATGATATACTTATGACCGTTCTCATGTTGCTCCCTTCTTGTTGTTAGAGCTTTCGCCCCGGGTTAACGAGCGGGTTCTTGTGGTGGACAAGAGTTCAAGTCAATCTAAATCCAAGGCGCGGAAACCTGACTCTGAGGTCGGGCCCTCGGCTGCCAAGGAGAAGGAAACCGCGAGAGACTCTCCTCCAAGTGCCCCCTTGCCGACTCCCTCTTGTGATAAGGAGGTAGTGGTTGAAGAGGCTCCCTCTTTGCTTGACAAGGAGAAGCAATCTGTGGATGGCGATGGGGTGATCATAGGTCTTGATGTCTCTCCTCCATTCTCTGCCCCCCAGCCGAGGGGCCGAGTCTCTAAGTTTATTTCATCTTCATTTAGGTTTTACCACTTTGAAGGTGCATTTGGCATATGTATTGGGTTATGTTATTAACCCTTGCTTTGAAGATTTTGCATTTGGTGATGGGTGTGATCATCGCCTTTCATTGAGCTTCCTTTCTTTTGCCATAGCTCTGATTAAGATAGCAAATTCTTGCTTGAGAGTTTGGTGGAAACTTCTCTTGAGTTAGCCTCTACTAGTATCATAGTTGTGATCGTTGTGGGGATCGTTTTTTTATATGCCCCCAATAGTGCTTGTCGTGATTCTTTGCTTTATGGTTGATTTCATGAGATATGGAGGTTGTCTTCATAATGAGGACGTCTCCTACCTAGTATCATCCAGGGGGTTGAAATATAAGTGCATACCTTTGATGAGCGTATGAAGGGTGTTGTTTTTCCCTTTTTCTCGAATCTCCTTTTGAGGTTAGGTGTTGGCTCTTTAGGTTTGTGGTGGACTCTATGGTCTTTTTGTTTTGTGTGGATATGATAACCACCTCTTGGTGTGTGGACATGATAGCCACTTCGCAGAGTGTGGACATGGTAGCCACTTAAAGGTATGTGGACATGATAGCCTCCTCGGGGTATGTGGACATGATAGCCACTTCAGGGTATGTGGACATGATAGCCACTTCGTGATGTGTAGGAGTGATAGACCTTTTGTAGTGTGTGGACATGATAACCACTTCGTGTTATGTGGACATGATAGCCACCTCTTAGTATGTGGACATGATAACCACTTCGTGATATGTAGGAGTGATAGACCTTTTGTAGTGTGTGGACATGATAACCACTTCACGTTATGTGGACATGATAGCCACCTCTTAGTATGTGGACATGATAGCCACTTCGTGATGTGTAGGAGTGATAGACCTTTTGTAGTGTGTGGACATGATTACCACTTCGCGTTATGTGGACATGCTAGCCACCTCTTAGTATGTGGACATGATAGCCACTTCGCGTTATGTGGACATGATAGCCACCTCTTAGTATGTGGACATGATAGCCACTTCGCGTTATGTGGACATGATAGCACATCACTATGTATGGAGTTGTGCTTTAGTATTCCTTTCTCATTTGAGAGCCTTCATTGCTATAGTTGCCTTTTGTTTAGGCTATGTTTGTTGGGTTAGGTCCCGATGTCTCGTCTTGCCAGATGTTGTATCCTTTATGCTTTTTGGATGTCTCCTTCATGAGTTGTGCTCGACTATGTTCAAGTCTGATACGAGGATAGGTCACGCGAGGGCGACATGCAAGACAATAAGGTTTGTCAGAGGTTGCTTTATACGACTTGTAAGGCAATTCCTCTTCTTGATGGGTAGAGTTTATTTTGAGAGCCTTGAACTTTGGATTTCATGGCTTTGATATCCTTCTTGGTGGTGTTGGGTTCCTTTGAGATACTTCTCTTGACTTGTGATATGGATGGTAGGATAACTTGTTACTTTTCATGATAACTTCCCGTGCTTGTTTATGTGATCCTTTGGTCATGGACTCTTCATTTGTGTATGCTTTCCTTCACTTATCCTTCTTTAATGTTTTCCTTCATTATTATACCTGTCATCTCTTCAAGAGTAAACATTAAGTATTCATCATATCTCTTTGCCTTGTGAAAAATTGTTTCATGGTATTCTTCTTTGTATGGTGCAATGATCTCTTCAGATACCCTCATAGGGGCGTAGTGAATATTTCACGAGATAGGCTCTCGGAAGGCACCTGGTGTTGGACCAAAGATACGCTCTTGGTGGGCGTCGAAATCTTTTCGCGAGACAGGCTCTCGGAGGGCACTTAACGTTTCACAGGATAGGCTCCCGGAGGGCACAAGTGTTAGACCAAAGATACGCTCTTGGTGGGCGTCAAAATCTGTTCACGAGACAGGCTCTCGGAGGGCACTTAACGTTTCACAAGATAGGCTCCCGGAGGGCACTAGTTAGACCAAAGATACGCTCTTGGTGGGCGTCGAATCTGGTAGTTTGAAATCTACCTCAAGATACGCTCTTGGGGGCGTCGAATCTGGTAGTTTGAAATCTACCTCAAGATACTCTCTTGGGGGACGTCGAATCTGGTAGTTTGAAATCTACCTCAAGATACGCTCTTCGGGGCGTCGAATCTGGTAGTTTGAAATCTACCTCAAGATACGCTCTTGGGGGCGTCGAATCTGGTAGTTTGAAATCTACCTCAAGATACGCTCTTGGGGGCGTCGAATCTGGTAGTTTGAAATCCACCTCCAGATACGCTCTTGGGGGCGTCGAAGGTCGTAGTTTTTGGAAACCACTCTCAAGATACGCTCTTGGGGGCGTCGAAGGTCGTAGTTTTTGGAAACCACTCTCAAGATACGCTCTTGGGGGCGTCGAATGTCGTAGTTTGAAAACTACTCTCAAGATACGCTCTTGGGGGCGTCGAATGTCGTAGCTTGAAAACTACTCTCAAGATACGTTCTTGGGGGCGTCGAATGTCGTAGTTTGAAAACTACTCTCAAGATACGCTCTTGGGGGCGTCGAATCTGTTCGCGGGATAGGCTCCCGGAGGGCTCAGAATATTACTTTACCTTGTGTCACTCCCCATGTAGGGTGTGTCTTTGATACGCCTTTTGGATCTTTACTTGAGTTTTCTTTCTATGTTATTGCTTGTTACCACGCTTTTTCTTCAGTGTGGGAGATCACCTTTCGAGGGCGATGTTTGTGTGTTGCCAACTTAGGACGAGTTCGTACAGAGAGTTGAGGATGTTTTCCTCTTATGTGACCTCTTCTAGGAGAAGTGGTATTGCATGCTCTTGTGATCTTCTGCTTCTAATCTCTTCTTTTACACTTAGGTGGACTACCAAGCACTTGTTCGTTTGGTGCCCCCCAAGTTGCTTGGTGGTCATACCGCCTTTCATGTTTGGCCGTTGAAGGCCCCTCGTTCATTTTCTTGATTGGGTACCCCCTATGTTTGGGGCTCCCTTGTCTGCTTGTTTGGATGCGATGTGTGTCCTTTGTAGGACTTACTCTTTCTCATGCTTGCCTGTTTCAGTCATAGGCATGGTTTAGATAATGCCTTTTCCGGATGTATCTCTTAAGGTTGGGGGAGGGAAGCTTTTGCTTAGGGTGGGTGGGGGTGATTTTCATTCTCTTGGTAACTAGGATGTGGCAGTGTTTGTATCCTAGGGGTACTTTTAAACTCTTTCCCCCGTTCTTTGTGTTTTTTAGAAAAAACACTTTTGCGATGATGGTCGAGTAGGAGTAACGTATCTTGGAAGGGGTTGTATTTAGGTTGAATAGCTTTCTCATAGCATGGTTGTCTCGAGTTGTTAGTCTCGAAGGTGTCAGACTAGTCAATCTTATCCACGCCCCTTGCTCGGGTATGGGGGGGGGGGGGGTCTGACCGGGCTGTAATAATCTTCTTGAAGTGTAGTGGTACTTAGTGTGCTTCGCAGTTTCCTTTACACTGAAGCATTTTTCAATGCTTTTAGGGAGTGTCACATTGGTTATGCTCCTCCCACCTTGAATCTTGATTATAGACTTCCTTTGAGTTAGGACTTGCGCCTAAAGAATATTTTACTTTAGGTTTGCATGTGATGATCCATGATTTTCCATGGGTTTGCCCCCGTATTGGCTATTCCTTGTTTGATAACTTCATTAGAGGCTGCATTTGTATTGCGTACGTATACTTGTTTGAGGTGTGTTAAGCTGACGAGTCCCTCCTTTTTCCTTTTGTTATAACCTTCATTCATCACGTGTTCGGCGTATGGCCTTAAAGGCGGGATATTTTTCTAGTTCCCCCTCTATCGAGGTTCTCCTCTTGATGGGATGCCAGAGTCAAATGTCTTATCATTCGCAGACAAGGTGTTTGATCAGGATGATCGTCTAGTTTGAGGGTCGATCTTGAAACCTTACTCCCCAAGCTTTTGAGCTCTTCTTCGGTTGATCTTGTAGAACTATTATCATGCCCTAAGGCTCTTGATAGGAGATGTATCTCCTTTTTCATATTCTAGTTGTTGCACTATCTCTTTTGCTAATCTTGCATCTTTAGAGTTTCTCTCTTGGTGCATGACTTCAATGGCAGGATTTTCTACCGGTGCCTGTTCTGTTAGGAATTGTATCCTTGGTTGCCTTCCTTTCTTGTAAGATGGAGAAGGAGTGTCTATGAACACTCAAATGTGTCGTACTTGGTAGAGGTATGCGCCTAATCTTTAGGGCGCTGTCTTGAATCTTCGTGTACCTATCTTTGATAAACATGTTATTCATTGCATATATAATACAGAGTCCAAGGATCTCCGGGTTAGGATCATATTTTGAGAACAGAGACATAGTCATCTATTAGATAACCTCTCTATCTAGGGAGTTCATTTTTGCAAGGATAAATGCAAGGATACTTGTAAGGATACTTGTTCCATCCTTGTTCCAGATTCATCTTGTAGTGTTGTGTCCCCAATGGGTATGTTGATTGTTTAGTTCGCTTCTACTTGAGTAGCTTCAGGTTGAACTTTTCGCGAACGGGCTTCGGGTTTTCGGTTGTGCACCTTGAACCTTTGGGCACGATCCTCGAACCTCGAACCACGAACGAATCTTGATCTCCTCGGACTTGACTTGTCGGCTCTGGGCCCTGCAAAAGGACAATAACCAGCGGGGAGAGGGGGGGGGTTTGCTGGTTGCGCCCTCTCCGGCGCTAGAGTAACAAATAGAATTCTAGAGAGAGAAAGTGATTTCTAGAGAGAGGTCAGAGCACAATTTGCCAAAATGAGGGAATTCCAGCTCCTTAAAATGGGAGGCTTAGGTCCCTATTTATAGGGTTCCTAAGAACCGTACCCGGTTTTATGCGGTTCGATGCCGGTTCAATTGGTAAAATAGTTACCGACATCGATGCCCCTGTACGTCATCAAGGCCCCTCAACGTCATCAAGGCTCTTGTACGACATCAAGGGTCTTGTACGACATCAAGGGTCTTGTACGACATCAAGGGTCTTGTACGACATCAAGGCTCTGCGTGCACTGACTTCTCTAACTTGATAAAAAATACTCGAATTTGGGCGCAGGGACTACACTGAAAATCCGGACCATGTCAGTGCCCGACATGGTCCGGATGCTGCGCGCATCCGGACCGTTTTTTTGACTCGGGATGTCCGTGGTAAGATCGTTTTGTGGTTTTTGGTGTTTTTACGAGACTCAAAATATAAATACGAACCCGAATTGGACAGATATCCATCACTTGCCCCCGAGTCAAGTAGTGGTTCAAAACTCATGCTTGAATCTATTTTAAGATAGGATATTCGTCCAATTTAGGTTCGGAACTGACCTCAAGGGTGGCCTGTTTGTCAATTGAGTGTGCGGGTTACAAATTCGTCCGTCTCTGATTTTTCGACGATTATACTTAACCTGTTCACGGGGTTAGCGCAACAGACGATATACATATATCAATATGCAATTATCGATATACTCAGGAAAACACGTTACAAGTAAAATACTTATAAAAATAAAAAATTATATAACGTGATGATACAATTATACATGATGTAGGCCTGTAACATGATGTTAACGTGTAGATGATGGCACTACTCACTAAGTAAAATATTTAGAATAAATTGGAAAGCATATTTGTAATCATGAAGCAAGATGTAGGTATGAGGCATGATGTAAACATGAAATTTATACTTAGATTGTAAAAAATAATCAAGTAGCAATTGTAGATAGGAAACACATGAAATAAATTCTATGTATATAACGTGTACGATAGGTGGGGTGTGTCATGCATCATAGGGGATGTAGTGCATCATAGGGGGATATAGTGCATCACAGGGGGATGTAGTGCATCATAGGGGATTTAGTGCATCATAGGGGATGTAAGCATGAAAGAGATGTAAGCATGCTTATGTAGGATGCCAATGACTTAGCATGAAAATAATTAAGAGTTTAGTCCTTAGCACATGGTGTAGGCATTATTAGTAAAAAGTAGGAGAGAGAATACTCATTAGCTTACATCCTCCATTGATAAATTTCCCTCATGTATAGTGGTAATGTCAACATGTTTCCCCCGAGTATGGATGATGTTTTGCTCGTAGCATGTTGGTTGTTGCTTGAGTACTTAGAACATATTCCTTGCTTGTTGACATCCATCCTTGTCGACATCCATCCTTGTCGTTATGTACGCAAGAATACTTAGAAAATATTTCTCCTTGTCGACATGTATGTACGTACATGGAAACACTTAGAAAATATTTTTGGTTGTCGACATCCATCCACTGGAAACACTTAGAAAATATTTTTGCTTGTCGACATCCATCCACTGTCGACATGTATGTACGTACATAGGAACACTTAGAAAATATTTCTCGTTTGTCAGCATCCATCCTTGTCGACATGTATGTACATATGCTTGCTGAGTATGCGCGTGCTTGTAGTACTTGCTTCCACACTTAGATTTTTTTTTTTTTTTTTTTTTTTTTTTTTTTTTAAATTTGGTTGCCATACATGTTGTCACTATGATCCTGATGTAGAGTGGATATCACCACAATGGTTGATGAGTATACGGGGTTGCCACCCATTGTTGGATGTTTGCTGCTTGATGTACGCTATCCTCAATTATGCTAGAATACTTGGAGAATGCTCATTGGTAGTTGATTCCATGCCATTTGTTGATTGCTTGTGGTGTGTTGACACTTGGTAATATGCTGTCAGCTTGTTGAATGCTGACCCTTAGTAACATGTTGACCGCTTGTTGTATGCTGACACTTAGTAACATGCTGTCAACTTGTTATGCGTTGACTGTCATCTTGAACAAAACACTTAGAAAATATTTTGCTCTTGTTATCATGTACGCAACGAGTATGAGCTCGATGTCTTCATGGGAGTCGACGTGTTGAGAGGGTTTCCCCCGCTACTCTGGAGTCTTCGGACACGGTCGCGATAAAGGACTTGTGAGAAAGGCACCTCCTTGTATCTTCTTTAAACTTGTTAATTTTTTCAAGCTGTTGCTTTCATGTTGCTTTTTTTTGCAAGTTGCTCCATACATTTGACTGAAGGCGTGGTGGCGGTTTCTGGCTTTAGCACAATTCTCAAAAGATCCGTCGCAGGGACGCGTTCCTCGAGCGATTCTAAGTTCTATATGCCGAGTACGACCGTATGAACTCTTTCTTGCGATAAAGGAAATAGAGTTGAGAGTCGTGCGGTGGCGTCTTCTGCCCCCCGGTCGAGGGACCGGCCCAAGGAGGAGCGTTCCTCCTATTGAGGTAAGCGTTGTTTACTTCTTCACGTTTGAACTTGGAGATGGCTGATTTTTGATGTACGCATTGCTGTTTGTCGCGCCCATGTTGAAGAGTTATGTCACATTGAAATTGAAGCAACCATTCCTGCCGTGTTTTTGTGCGGATGACGACATTGTATTTGATGTTGACATTATGAACCTCTTTGCCTTAGTTCCTTGGAGATGATGTTATCTCTTGGTTGGTATCAGGTTGTCTGCCTCCAGCATGTTGAACCCTTTGTGAACGGGTTGATGTTGTTTTGAGGTGTTTGATAAATCTTTGTTTGCATGGTATTCTGTCACTTGGACCTGTTTTCAATAATAATAAGCATGTGATAACGTGTTAGTAATATTTCATACCTTGAGTTATCTTTATTTTCCGTATGTATTGGACTTGTATGATAGGATTGAACTCCTTGTTGTGATGGAAAGAATATATGATGTTGCGACTTGCTTATTGCAGGGTGTCATTAGCGCCCCTCTTGAAAAAATTTCCAAGGCATGGCATGTTATGTACACTTGGTACTTGTAGCATTGCAGGTAGTAATGTACTTGGCACTTGGCCTTTGACATGTAGCAGTGTCGTCTTGACGAAGCAAGACTTAAGTTTATACCGTCTCTTAGTTCCACTCTAAGGCGACGTTGTACAAGACTCGACTTGTAAGTTTGGTGAGTTTTGTAAACAGGGTACGCACCTGCAAGCGTTTTTGAGTGAACATGAAGCTATCCTATAAAGGAACGTATCTTCATGGCGTATGGACCCTTAAGAGGGATGTACATACTTTGTAGATATGTGGGGTTGTCGTCTATCAAGAGGACTTCCGCCACGATGGGGTGATCAGTCCCATCTAAGTGCCGCATCCTGGTTTGTATGCAGGGAATGGCTTTGAACATGAGGATTTGCCCTTAAGAGGATTTCACTACATGCCATTTTTTGGAAGTAAACATGAGGGCTTCAACATGTTTTTTTGTAGTTGTGAACATGAGGGCTTCAACATGTTTTTTGTAGTTGTAAACATGAGGGCTTCAGCATGTTTTTTGTAGTTGTAAACATGAGGGCTTCAGCATGTTTTTTGTAGTTGTAAACATGAGGGCTTCAACATGTTTTTTGTAGTTGTGAACATGAGGGCTTCAGCATGTCACTTTGATTGTGAATCTTGGTGTTTATCCAGGATATTGCTTGTTGTTGACGCCTCTGAAATAGTCGTCATTTTGAGTAGAGAAATTTGATAAGTCCCTTGTTGAAGATAATCCGCAAGTTGGTCATTGCGACATATAAGTTGACTGTTCATAGCGCGATGGTTTTGTGTTGCCGGCACCTTCTTGAGATAGATACCTTTTTTGATGGAGAGATAAAATTCCTTGTTGGTGTATATAATAGGTATGTCGGCGTTGTATGCCATAAGTCCCTCCTTGAACATAGTGCTCATCTTGTATCGTTGAAGTAGATATTATGCGCACAGGTTGCTACTTGGCGCAATTCCAATGTAATATTCATAGTGTAGTATGTACCTATGAACAAGATTGTGCTTTGTCAGATAGTTGCAATGCTTGCAATTTAGTAAAAATATGGATTTATGAATTTCCTTTTCCATAATGCATATAGTAAATGGAGTAAAGGAATCTGATACAAGGATCCCTTCATTGTGCAGGAAACTTCCCTTAGTGTTGGAGTGACAAGTGTGGAAATGGAACTTTTCGAAGGTATCGCCCGCTATATGTGTTGGTGAACGTGTATGTATAAATAACGACTATGCATTGTTGTATGCATCCTCTAGTTGATACGCGTCGATGATTCCTTAACGTGATGTATATGCAATCGTTATTTGGTATTGTTTCCAAAGGAAGAGCTGATGTTTGAGTAGAATGCTTGTTGAGGTGTCACAAGTTACAGTTAACTTGGATACTTGTTGTGATGATGCTAATGATATATATTCAACCATTACTTGGCTTAGATGCCTAAGTAGAATGTCCATAGATATAGAATTCCAGAGAGTGTTGCATACAGCTTCACCTAGTGTTATTCCTTAGATAGGATGTGACATTGATACATCTCTTTTATGTACATATAACCTGTCTTGAATTAGTCAAAATACTTTGAGGCAGATATTGGTTAGGTAATAAAAATGGAGTTATTAGTCTCCTCATACGGCTCTATTGCCTGCAATGCCAATATGACTGGATCAGACTATTCGCGACTAGTCTATTCCATTCATCTTGGATTTGTTGTTTGACTAAATCAGGCTACTATGAGTAGATATCATACTCCAGTGGTCTGCTTTATTCATATTATTATTGTTGTTGAGTTGTCAGCTCATACTTGAGGTTAACTTTGGCAATAACACGTGTTACCTGGACCTTGTTCAGGTAGAGGCGGACGTCCTTTGAGGAGAAGCAGTGCTATGTGTTTTTGCAATGATTCGCTTTTTCACTTCGGTGGAATGCCAAGCACTTGTCCGCTTGGTGCCCCCCAAGTTGCTTGGTAGTCGCATCGTTGTTTCTTGATGGAGGATGGTGTGTCCTGTACATGGGGGTTTTAGCAAGATGCCCCCGCTCTTGCGTCGAGTGTTGAATACGTCTTTTGGTGATTATGATGCGGCAATGCTCCTTTTTGAAAACTTGTAAGTTTACTTTCTTCTTTCCTTGTATTTTGATATAAGTGTGTTTGTTGCTAGGAGTGTGTTCCTAGTGCGATAGCTTGTGTTGTTGATGCGATTAATATGTGCGTTGCTTCTTGGTTTTATTCCAAAGTAACGAGTCATAGTTCAGTAAGGTACCTACGAAAGTAGATTTAATTTTCATTAGATACTTGGAGTTCGTACAACGGATTACAGGAAGGCGTCAACTGATCGCTCCTTTTGAAAGGTACTAAGGCTAATAAGCATAAGTTGTACTTAATCTAAAAAGACTTAAAGTAGTTATGCAAATATAGAGATAAAGGGATTGATGATGCGTTTGACATCTTCATAGGTGATTTGTCGGCAAGTTGATTCTGCCACGCGCCACATAGTTCCTCAGTGCATCTAGCGTGTTGAGCTCTTCAATATCCCCCTTTGGGGATGAACACAAGTTGGTGTTATGCCCCCCAGTTTTATGGTGCTTGCACCGTTCTTCGACGTTATTTCCAAAGAAGGTAGTCATTGGCTCAAGCGGAAAGGGAAGCTTGTCTTCCGGGAGCTTGACATTTGTTTCTTTCTCCTTCATACTCCAAGGACTATAAAAGTCGTCATAATTGGTTCCATGAATGACGTTGTTTTTCCTACGCTTGGCGAGTGGTGGATTATCATTCGCCTTTTCTTTTCCTTTGCCTTTTCCTGAAGACTTCACATACGACTTCTTTTGATGCTTATTGGCTTGGTCAATATACTTCTTCATTTCTCCCTTTAAGATGAGGTTGTTTATATAGAACCTTAATCCAACACAGCTTTCCGTCTCGTGGCCATATACTTTGTGATTTTCACACCATTTTCCTTCATCTTTTCCCAATGGGCCCTTGCCGAATTTAGAGGGTTTTTTTCCAAAGCTCGGTCTCCTTCATCTCTTTCAGGATGGCAGACAGCGATGTGTTCAACGGAACACATTTGGCGAGATTGGTCTCTTTGGTCCTTTGGACGTCTGACTGGAATGACCTCTTTTGTTGCAGTTGTCTCTTTTTCCAGGAAGCATCTATCTTTTCCTCAATTATTGCCTTCAAGGTTCTTGTTGTAAGTCCCGCGATTGGGACATCATCATCATCTTCAGGTTTTTTCCATCCCTTATTATGACGGATGTTAGCATCGTCTTGGTTTTTCCTCATGGAGGAACCTTCCTTGTGCATTTTTGAGCGAGAGGTTGGAGGTTGTCTCCATGTCCCTTCTTGATTTTGTGCTATCACGTATGGGTTGTATGAGTGCGTAACTCCTTGCCCTGGTTGTCGGTACTAGTAGGTACCTTCCATGTATTGCCCCCTATTCCTTGGTGCAGTATGTTTTGATGGCTCGTGTCTCGGGACATTGCTCTTGTCTCCTAAGCCTGTCTATTAATTGGTAGCGGAGGTGGTGGTGGGGCATATCCTTGATTCCTTAGCATTTTTCGGAATGCAAGCAGCTCTTCGAGCGCGATCATCATGGTAGGGGTGACAAGTTGTGGTGGGTTGACACCTTCGTATTGGGGAACTCCTTAGTCGTACTGTGCGGATGGAGCACTTCTTGTTGGCATAAAGAAGGCATTGGATGTGGCAACAGGCATGTGGGAGGATCCAAGTTGACTTATTGTCGGCTTCTGCGTCGTTATGACCAAGGCGTCGTAGTGCTCAATGCGCTCTTTGTCCTTTGATGAGAAATTAACGACATCTTTTACGGCTACATCCTTCATGTTGGCATACTTCATGTCAGCATCCTTGATGTCGACATCATGAGACTTGTGAATTGTCTTTGCAACGTACTCTTCTTGCTTGTATGACTTCTCGCCTTCAGCATCAAAGTCTCCATGGATCACATGTACGTTTGCCATCTTTTCCGGATGGGATGTGATGTATGTCGTACTCTGGATTTCAAGGCCATGCTGTGCGGAAGGCCCACTGTTTGTTGGCATGGAGGATGCAACAAACATGTCTTTATGTATGTGCGAAAAATCCTGCTGACTTGTTGTCGGCTTTTGTTTGTTGGCTGCAGCTTTCTTCCGATGAACATGATTTTTTCTTTCTTCCGGTGGACTGACGTCATCATGAAGAGGTTGATTGCGTGCCATAACTTGCTGTTGTACTTCGTCAGCTGGCATCTCGTACGAGGACTCCTCATTCATCCTCGCCCTTCGCTCGAACTCGTGCACTGGTGCATTGTTCTGAACTTCGAGACCGTGCTGTGCGGAAGGCACATTTGCGGTTGGCACGGATGAGGCGGTAGACTCTGCATCTGGAACGCAAGAAGGTCCTAGCTAGCTTCTTGTCGGCTTCGGCTTGCTTGCTCCCGCCTTCTTTGTACGTCTGCCTATCATAACTTGCGGTATGGAACGACTTATTGTTCGAATCCCGCTGACGGCGCCAAATGTTTAGTTCGCTTCTACTTGAGTAGCTTCAGGTTGAACTTTTCGCAAACGGGCTTTGGGTTTTCGGTTGTGCACCTTGAACCTTTGGGCACGATCCTCGAACCTCAAACCACGAACGAATCTCGATCTCCTCGGACTTGACTTGTCGGCTCTGGGCCCTGCAAAAGGACAATAACCAGCGGGGAGAGGGGGGAGGGGTTTGCTGGTTGCACCCTCTCCGACGCTCAAGTCACAATAGAATTCTAGAGAGAGAAAGTGATTTCTAGAGAGAGGTCAGAGCACAATTTGCCAAAATGAGGGAATTCCAGCTCCTTAAAATGGGAGGCTTAGGTCCCTATTTAAGGGGTCCTAAGAACCGTACCCGGTTTTATGCGGTTCGATGCCGGTTCAATTGGTAAAATAGTTACCGACATCGATGCCCCTGTACGTCATCAAGGCCTCTGTACGTCATCAAGGCTCTTCTACGACATCAAGGGTCTTGTACGACATCAAGGGTCTTGTACGACATCAAGGGTCTTGTACGACATCAAGGCTCTGCGTGCACTGACTTCTCTAACTTGATAAAAAATACTCGAATTTGGACGCAGGGACTACACTGAAAATCCGGACCATGTCAGTACCCGAAATGGTCCGGATTGCCGGGCAATCCGGAGCTGATCCAGATTGCTGTAGCAATCTGGAGGTTCAGGTCCGGGTGCTGCGCGCATCCGGACCGTTTTTTGACTCGGGATGTCCGTGGTAAGATCGTTTTGTGGTTTTTGGTGTTTTTACGAGACCCAAAATATAAATACGAACCCGAATTGGACAGATATCCATCATTGATGTTCTGACCACCCTTACTAGTAGGGGGTCCTTTGGTATTAGGTATGCTTGACTCTTCCCTAGTATCATCAATAGTTGGGCATGGGAGATTTCTGACGGACTCCCTTCATGCGTTATGGTTCTTTTCATGTCAAAGCTAGCGATTCCCTCTCTTATGACTATTATATCATTCTGTGGAAACACTATGTTTTCCGTATCCCTTTTTAATAGCTTGATGATGGTGTCGCCCTTCTTCCTTTGCTAGGCTTGGTGCCCTTGAGAGTTTTTTGATGGAAGTGTATTCCATTACCTTAGATGAGCTTACTAGGTGTAGTTGTATCTCCTGGCTATTTGGTGAAATCATAAAGATTCGCTGGAGGTGTTTCCTCTGAAAGTGGGCGTTGCCCATGTGATATGGTTTCTTCCATTTTTTGGAGGGGTGTGTTCATGGCTACCCTCTCTTATGCTATTAGGCATTCTCTTTGTTTTGCGGGGAGGGGATGTTGTGATTGGTGCCCCCTTTGCATATCGATGCCAGATGGAGTCCTTTGACGGACTTGGTCCTAGGATGCTTAGTGGAATGTTATAGTGGGGGTAATCCTTTGTGACCCTCATGGTAGTTCCTCTATAGGATGTTGAGAGTGCTCAACTTATTTTTGGAAGTGAGCCTTCCATCTTAGTGATCTTTCTCAGAGTCTTGACCTTATAGGCGCCCTTTGAGATTGAGAAATCTGTTCCTTGTGCATCTCTTGGTTGGCGGCGGCGTTTTATGGACTATTCTAGTAGTCCACCTGTGTATATATATACCACGGAGCCCGAAGGCGTCCGGTATGGTCATTCTTGGAAAACATGTTGATATCAAGTATCAAAATCTACCCCTTTTAGGGAGTTGGCTTGTTATGCAGTTAAATTAAATAAGAGGATATGGGAAGGATATGGGTCTAGGGGTGTTGATACCCCCTGCTTCCTTGGTAATGTAACTGTCTTCCTCCATTAGTGTGTGTGTATTCCTTCCTCTTGAGTAATATAAGGTCGCATCCTTGCAAGGAGGACTAGGTGGAGGTGTATCCTCCATGTACGCTATGTGTGATCTCACTCCGTTGCGTCTCTCCATGAGACTTCCCATTGTAGTAGCTATGTAATAACATGGTGTGGTACTCTATGAGGACCCTGTTTAATTCCTTGTCTTTCCGACTGCCCCCCTGTCCTAAGGGGATGTGTACTGAGGGTTGTCATGCATGAGGGATTGGAACCGTCGTGCGGTATCATGATTAGGCGATTGCCTTGTCGGGTTGTCGGGACGATGTCCCTTACTTTGATATTTCTTTGGAATGTCCCTTAGTCGTGTTCGTGGCGATACAGACTGTATGTCTATCGAGGGTATCCATGGGGAGGTGGATGCTGAAATTCTTGTCTCCTTAGTGGGTGGCTTGCTGGTCCTCCCTTAGTGGGTGGCTTGCTGGTCCTCCCTTAGTGGGGTGTATGTCCCAGCTCCTTGATGTGTTTGTTTTTGCCTTGGAGGCGCAAATTGTTACCTTCCCTCTGGGGGTGGCCCTTGCTCGTTCCATTCATGACCCTCTCGCTGCCCTGTTGGGGGGTGCGAGTGTTGCTCTTCTTTATGGTACTACTCCTCATGTGGGTGTTGTTCTTCTTGTGGGCACTACTCTTCTTGTTGATGTCACTCTACTTGTATATATTGCCTCTCTTGCCTGTTCCATAGTGCCTCTCTATAGGCTAATAATTCGTCTAATGCCTTCATGAGTCTTGGAGTCATCTTTGTGCTTCTTGCTAATACATAGGCATTGGGTTGGTGGTATGAGCCTGGTGGTTATTTCCTGGCATGCCTTGTGTTGGTTTTCCAAATGGATACTCCTGAGAGTGTGTTCCATAATGGTACCCCTATGGAGGTACTGTGTATTTGTATCCCTAGGATGACCCTCTCTGTTGCCCCCTTTGTCCCTGTGGTCTCTGAGCCATGGGGGTCGTGGTAGGGGAAGACTCAGCTCTAGCTGGGCGTGATGGTCCTCCATGGTTGTTTGCATGAGGTGCTCCCAGGTGGGCAGTTGTCTCTAGATGGTATGTTGCTCGTCATTGCTCTTGTGATAGTCAGGCTTTTTGTTCAAAACCGACAGACGGCGCCAAGTGTTAGGGTATAAGGTCTGAGTCAACGGATTGCTAACTTAGAACTTATCTCCCACTAATATGATTTCGGGTTCTGTGCTTCTCGGGGTCTTTCGTCCTGCTTCGTACTCTACCACTTCCTTGTCTCTCTGCTCCTCGCTACCCTACAAGAGGGGCAGTATCAAGCACGGAGGGGGGGGGGGGTGCTTGATGAACCCTCTCCGATGCTTAAGTCAGAACGTCACTTTTAGAGAGATAAAGCTAGAGAGAAGTCAGAGCTAAATTTCCCAAGTAATCAAGATGATCAAATGAATGGTGGAGTGGTTGTATTTATAGGCAACGGTGTCATTAAGGTGGCTTAATGACATCGTTAACCTTTAAACACACTTAATTAGTCCTTAATCATGTAATTAAAACCTTAAAGCATGGAGAGGTGGGTGGAAATAATCCAAGTGTGAGAGTCTGCGGATGGTGTCCGGGCCCTTGGGGTCGGATGGAAAATCCGGCCCCCAAGGGTAGGGATCAGGTAGGTTCACCCAACTTCCCCTAGAGGGGAGGGGGTGGCCTACCCGATCCCTCCTAGGAGGGGTCGAGTTGGTCCCCCGATCCCTCCTAGGAAAGATCGGGTGTGGTCACCCAATCTCACCTAGGCAAGTCGACGGTCCGGTCCGGGCGAGTGTTTTGCCTCGTTCAGACCGTTCGTGTTTTGGCGAAGTGTTCGGGTCAAAGTTTTGATTTATAATCATTAACGGGGTGATATAAATAATACGATCTACAAGTCAACGGGTTCAAATTGGGCGTATATCCATCAACCATTCCTCGCAGCAAGCCACCCAGAAAGTTTGGAATGCGTCAAATAATACTCCTTGCTCAGCAAGTTCGGGGAGTAAAGCTCGAAAGGGAAGATAGGATCGCGAAGAAAAGCCAATTCATCCTCAAGAATAGGCTGGAGCTCAACTTCCGTATCAGAATCAGGATCAGATCCTCTAGGGACATAGTCGCTACTTAAATCAGGATGAGGAAACCTTTTTCCCAAAAAATACTCCTCATGAGGAAAAGGCACTATGGGGGCAGCAGAAGCAAGGATAACCCGAGTAGCTCTAGGACGAGAAGGCTCACCCATCTCAAGAGAAAAGGAGCAACACCAAGAATGATGAGCAAATCAAAGGCACCTATCAAAAGAATATGAAGGAAAACTTCGACCCATCAACATCATACACAACGACCCGATAAAACACCAAGAAAGTTCATCAAAGCCAACCTACCCAAGGATACGTCCCAAAATGTATAAGGTAAAAAGCCTACTACGGGGGCAAAAAACACATGCGTGGATGATATCACTTGGAAAAGGAAAGCAAATAATGAACGAAACATGGCAAACACTCCAACATCACCTAAGGCAAGGAAAGGAAGGATGTTGTGTCTTAATTGGAAGTTTGGAGGGAAAAATTGAAAATGAAAAAGAAGAAGAAACCCTAGGTGGAAGAAGGAGGGAGATGCTCTAGAAAAGGAGAGAGATAGCTTTTTGGAAAATTGAAGGGGAGGGAATAATGAAGAAAAACCAAATAGATGCCTTATAAAGGATATATTATGGACTTCCCTCCAACAATCTTGTAAAAAGAGGAGACGAACAAAACAACACAGTCAATAGGATATATAAAACGAGACCAAGGATCGTAATCCTTACCCTTAAAAACACTATAAAATTATTTTGCTTAAAAACGATCAAAAGCATTTAATCATATATATATCAAGTTTCTCTAAAGACAGGGGGGCACAACAAAACGAGAGACAGGATCACACTAAAGCTTCTTCAAAAAAGGGGGGTGATGGGTTTCGGCATAGCCGTTAGGCCCTTAACGACGAGCAAACGGCGACCTAGCCCAATGGGCCCTGGATCGGGCCCAAAGGACCGAGGTAGAAGGTCCCGACAAGATACGCCTGTGATCAGGCCAGAGAAGAAGATCCTGACAGAGTCGGATGCGCCTGTGATCAGGCCAAGGAAGAAGGTCCCGACAGAGTCGGGACCGAAGGTTGAGCTGTTAGTTCCTGACAACGTGCCTGTGAGCAGGCCCCGATAACGAGCCTCTAAGAGGTTTGGGCCGAGTCACGATGACGAGGGGCCCCGAGCGGTGACCGATGAGACAACTCTGGAGTCCCCGACAGCGTCGGGACTTGCGATCAGAAGATAAGGGCCGAGATACACGCCTACTAACAGAATAGTGGGAGAGTGGGCCGAGATATCCGGAAGGTGGGTAAATAGGCGAGATACGCGGGATACGGGCCAGCTGCCCAGCGACTAATCAGGTAACTGGGATGATGCCTCCCCTATAAAAGGGTGGAGATTATCCCAGATTGAGTTACGTTTTTCCATACCTATACTTGCCTACCTTGCCTGCCATACTCATTTAAGCATCAGAGAGGGATTCTGGGTCACCGCCCGGTCTATCCCCTTCGTGCAGGATTGCGTGGAGCTAAGGAACTGGGAAGTGCCGTCAAGCGCCGTGCCAGAAGTTCCACCGTGATCCAACATTTGGCACCGTCTGTGGGAACCTGAACGAAAAGCCAAGGTAATTCCTATTCATTCTGTTCGTTCATATGGCACACGATAGGCAAATGAAGCGAAGACGAACTTCAAGGCTGCCGGAGCCCAGCGAGGCCCAAGACAGCCTTTCACCGGTGGTTGTCCCCAAAAGATGGGGATGCGAAGGGATTCCGGTACAGAAGAGCAAGCCTACGGTGGAGGCCCCAGCCTATCCGTCTTCTAGGCCTCAGCAGGAGAGGCGAGGGGTCGTTAACGTGATCCATGGAGGGTTCGCTGCGGGAGGAGACACCTCAGCATATCGGGAGCTGTACGCCTCGAGGATCCCTGTAGCAGTGGCGCTGGGTAAGAGGTCCCGATCCTGGACCCTGAAAGAGGAGATGGAGATATCCTTTTCAGCGAAGGATTTGGCGGAGGTCGAGTACCCGCACGAGGATGCCCTGGTCGTGACCTTGGATGTGGACGGTTTCGACATGAGGCGGATTCTGATCGACGGAGGGAGCTCCTCCGACATTTTATTCTTAGATGCCCTGGAGGCCGTGGGTAAGACGAAGAAGGACCTGCGAAAGGTGAACTTCCCGATGGTGGGGTTCTGCGGCGCTACCTCCTACCCCCTAGGAGTGATCACTCTACCGGTGGAGTTCGGTAGTGGGTGGAAGAGCGAAACAAGGCAAGTGGAGTTCGTGGTGGTAGAGTCCGCGGGGACTTACAACGCGATCATCGGAAGAACCACCATCAATCCGTTGTTGGCGGTAGCCTCGACTGTCCACCAGAAGTTGAAGTTCCCGACAGATCACGGAGTCGGGGAAGTGAAGGGTGATCAAGTAGCCTCCCGAAAATGCTATGTTAACGCCACCCGAAGGAGTAGAAGGGAGGGCAATGGCGGTCCTCCAGACGGACACGGATCCTAGAGAGGAGTATGGGCGTCCCGCCCCCATGGAGGACCTGAAAGAGGTCGAGATTGATGGACCTGAAAGGAAGGTGAAGATCGGGACAGCCCTGTCGGATGAAAGGGCCCAAGAGCTGATCGCGTCGCTGATAGAGTTCAAGGAGTTGTTTGCCTGGTCTCCGAGTGACATGCCAGGAATCAGCCCCGACATAATCGAGCATGAGCTTAAGATCGACCCAGCGATCAAGCCGATCGCGCAGAAGAGACGTCCGATGGGCGTAGACAAAAGAGCGGCCATCCAGCAAGAGGTGGGCAGGTTGCTCGATGCTGGATTCATCCGGGAGGTCTGGTTTCAGACGTGGGTGGCCAGCCCAGTGCTGGTGAGGAAGAGTAACGGGAAGTGGCGGATGTGCGTCGACTTCCGTGACTTAAACAAGGCCTGCCCGAAGGATTGTTACCCACTCCCGAGGATCGACCAGCTGGTGGACGCGACATCGGGACACAAGCTGCTAAGCTTCATGGATGCTTACTCGAGGTACAACCAGATAAAGATGGCCAAGAAGGATGCCCCCCACACGGCCTTTTATGCAGACAGCGAGATTTTCCAGTATGACGTCATGCCCTTTGGTTTGATCAATGCCGGAGCGACCTATCAGAGGATGGTGAATAAGTTGTTCGGAGACATGCTGGGGAAAACCATGGAGGCTTATGTGGATGACATGCTGGTCAAGTCCCGACAAGCTGAGGATCATACGCACAATTTGGCAGCGGCGTTCGAGCGGATGAGGCTTCATCAGGTGCGCTTGAACCCGAATAAGTGCACCTTCGGGGTGCATTCTGGGAAGTTCCTGGGCTTCATGGTAAGCCAAAGAGGCATTGAGGTGAACCCCGAGAAGCTGCGAGCGATCGAGGAGATGCAGTCTCCGACAAACCATCGGGAGGTGCAAGTGCTGAATGACCGGTTGGCCTCGATGAACCGATTCCTATCAAAGGCGAGTGATAGGTCCATGCCATTTTTTCAGGTGCTGAGGGCCAACAAGACGTTTGAATGGACTGCCCAATGTGAGGAGGCTTTCCAGGCGCTCAAACAACACCTTCGCACTCTCCCGCCATTGGCGAAACCTATCCCAGGCGAGCCGCTTTATCTTTACTTAGCTGTTTCTGAATTTTCCATCAGTTCTGTTCTAGTAAAAGCTGTTGAGGGTAGTCAAGTCCCCGTTTATTATGTAAGCAAGGCGTTCGCCAAGTCTGAATTAAATTACCCCGTGGTTGAGAAGTATCTCTTTGCGTTGATAATTACTGCTCGGAAGCTGAGACCTTACTTCCATGCGCATGATATAAAGGTGTTGACGAATCAACCGTTGAAGTATTTCTTGAATCGACCCGACTTGTCGGGAAGGCTGGTGAAGTGGGCGATCGAGCTTAGTGAATTCCGTATCCACTTTGCTCCGAAAACGGCTATCAAGGGCCAGGCATTGGCGGATTTTATAGTCGAGTCCACAGCCCCCGATATCGAAGAAATGGGCCCTGCGGAGGGGGCAACCACGGTGGGGGCAGAGGTCCCGATAGCCGAACAGTCGGGGCCCGCCGAGCAACCGGAACAGCCAAGCAAAGAGAACACTTGGGAAATGTACACAGATGGTTCATGGAGTACGGAAGGCTCAGGTGCAGGATTCGTGCTGATTCCACCCGGCGGAGGTGAGCCACTCCGATATGCGTTGGCGCTGACGTTCAGGGCGACCAACAACGAGGCTGAATACGAAGCTCTCGTCACGGGCCTCAAAATAGCGAAAGGCACAGGAGTGGCCCACTTGAAGGTGAAATGTGACGCCAGCCTGATCGTAAACCAGGTCCGAGGGGACTACGAGGCAAAGAATCCGGTAATGAGGAAATATCTCCATGAGGTGCGAACTTTGAAGGAGAGTTTCAAGAGTTTTGACATTGAAGCGATCCCGAGGGAGGCAAACGTAGAAGCGGATGCCTTGAGCAAGTTCGCCCTGGGGGCACCCCTCGAGCAAAGACGAAAGGTGCACTTCCTGGAGAAGGTGATCTTATCGACCATCGACCCGTCGGAGGTGTGTGCCATAGACGCAGGTTCAGAGGAGGAGCCCGAGCCAACCTGGATGACCCCGATAGTTGCGTACTTAACTACGGGGGCACTCCCCGATGACAAAGTATTAGCTGACAGGATGTGTCGGACCGCGGTGAATTACGTGATCATGGATGGCCAGCTGTACAAGAAAGGATACTTTTCAACCCCGTATTTGAAGTGTGTAGCGGAGCCTGATTCAAGCCGAGTCCTGAGAGAGCTACACGAAGGGGCCGCAGCTTGCCATGAAGGGGCTCGATCCATCGTGAGAAAGGCGCTGAACTTAGGCTATTACTGCCCCACGATGGGCAAGGATGCAGGAGTGCTAGTCCAAGCTTGTGATGCGTGCCAGAGGTACGCCCCGAATATCGTGGCCCCTGCAGCCAACCTGATGTCCATCAAGAG
>JAPTYO010000036.1:0-242444 GCA_036873135.1 Clarkia xantiana subsp. parviflora | reverse complement strand
AAGAAAGGCGCTGAACTTAGGCTATTACTGCCCCACGATGGGCAAGGATGCAGGAGTGCTAGTCCAAGCTTGTGATGCGTGCCAGAGGTACGCCCCGAATATCGTGGCCCCTGCAGCCAACCTGATGTCCATCAAGAGTGCATGGCCCTTCGCGCAGTGGGGCATCGACTTAGTGGGACCCCTTCCGCAAGCAAAAGGCCAGCGCCGATATTTGGTAGTTGCCATTGATTATTTTTCAAAATGGATAGAGGCCAAGGCGTTGGCCAAGACGACAGGGAATCATGTTGTCAAGTTCCTCCAGACCCATATCGTGACCAGATACGGGGTCCCGAGGGTTTTAATCAGCGACAATGGCCCTCCGTTCAATGGAGCTCAGATGAGGGAGTACTTGGAAGGGCTGAACGTCGAACATCGGACAGCCTCTGTTCGTCACGCTCAAACTAACGGCCAGGTGGAAGCGGCCAACAAGATCGTGATGGAGGGTTTGAAGAAAAGGGTCTATGCCTTGAAAGGCAAATGGCTCGATGAGTTGGAGAACGTGCTTTGGGCTGTCAGAACAACACCCAAACGATCAACCGGAGAAACTCCATTTGGCCTCGTGTATGGTACAGAGGCAATTGCCCCCGTAGAGATAGCCGTGGCATCACATCGGGCCAGGTATTACGAACCCTTGACAAATGACGACATGAGGAGCCTGGAGTTGAACTTGCTTGAGGAGAAGAGGCTGGAAGCCGACAAAGTTCAAGCTCAGATGCGCCTAGCAACGGCCAGATATTATAACCGGCGAGTCAAGTCCCGCCAATTCTTTGTCGGGGAGCTGGTTTGGCGTCGAAACGAGTTCTCTTCAGATCGGATAGACAAGATGTCTCCGAAATGGGAGGGACCTTACAAGATCGTGAGGATGTCAGCTCTGAACGCATACAAGTTGGAGGACCTCGAGGGCAGGAAGTTGAAGCTTTCTTTTAGTGGTGAACACTTGAAGAAGTGCCATGTTTAATAATTAAGTCACCTTCGGTGGCACAACGATGTAATAAAGTCGCCCCAGGTGGCGCAAGATATTTTAGCCATCAATGAATGAATAAAGAGGTTGCCTCCGATCGAATTGCTCTAAATATACCCCAAATCTCCGTAAAGACATCCCCAACGACGCGAGAGGCGTGACCTGAGGACCCTCAAGTGGTAGGCTCCCGATGAAATCGTCAAGTATGACGTACGAAAATCGCCCGGAGTGGCGTGGCCAAGATTCCTTAATTGGTGAGGTCTCGAAAATCGCCCGGGGTGGCGTGAGCTGAGGACCCTTAAGTGGTAGGCTCCCGATAAAATCGTCAAGTATGACGTACGAAAATCGCCCGGAGTGGCGTGGCAAAGATTCCTTAATTTGTGAGGTCTCGAAAATCGCCCGGGGTGGCGTGAGCTGAGGACCCTCAAGTGGTAGGCTCCCGATGAAATCGTCAAGTATGACGTACGAAAATCGCCCGGAGTGGCGTGGCCAAGATTCCTTAATTGGTGAGGTCTCGAAAATCGCCCGGGGTGGCGTGAGCTGAGGACCCTTAAGTGGTAGGCTCCCGATAAAATCGTCAAGTATGACGTACGAAAATCGCCCGGAGTGGCGTGGCCAAGATTCCTTAATTGGTGAGGTCTCAAAAATCGCCCGGGGTGGCGTGAGCTGAGGACCCTCAAGTGGTAGGCTCCCGATGAAATCGTCAAGTATGACGTACGAAAATCGCCCAGAGTGGCGTGGCCAAGATTCCTTAATTGGTGAGGTCTCGAAAATCGCCCGGGGTGGCGTGAGCTGAGGACCCTTAAGTGGTAGGCTCTCGATAAAATCGTCAAGTATGACGTACGAAAATTGCCCGGAGTGGCGTGGCCAAGATTCCTTAATTGGTGAGGTCTCAAAAATCGCCGGGGTGGCGTGAGCTGAGGACCCTTAAGTGGTAGGCTCCCGATAAAATCGTCAAGTATGACGTACGAAAATCGCTCGGAGTGGCGTGGCCAAGATTCCTTAATTGGTGAGGTCTCGAAAATCGCCCGGGGTGGCGTGAGCTGAGGACCCTCAAGTGGTAGGCTCCCGATGAAATCGTCAAGTATGACGTACAAAAATCGCCCGGAGTGGCGTGGCCAAGATTCCTTAATTGGTGAGGTCTCGAAAATCGCCCGGGGTGGCGTGAGCTGAGGACCCTTAAGTGGTAGGCTCCCGATAAAATCGTCAAGTATGACGTACGAAAATCGCCCGGAGTGGCGTGGCCAAGATTCCTTAATTGGTGAGGTCTCGAAAATCGCCCGGGGTGGCGTGAGCTGAGGACCCTCAAGTGGTAGGCTCCCGATAAAATCGTCAAGTATGACGTACGAAAATCGCCCGGAGTGGCGTGGCCAAGATTCCTTAACTGGTGAGGTCCCAGAAATCGCCCGGGGTGGCGTGAGCTGAGGACCCTTAAGTGGTAGGCTCCCGATGAAATCGTCAAGTATGACGTACGAAAATCGCCCGGAGTGGCGTGGCCAAGATTCCTTAATTGGTGAGGTCCCGAAAATCGCCCGGAGTAGCGTGGCCAAGATTCCTTAATTGGTGAGGTCTCGAAAATCGCCCGGGATGGCGTGAGCTGAGGACCCTTAAGTGGTAGGCTCCCGATGAAATCGTCAAGTATGACGTACGAAAATCGCCCGGAGTGGCGTGGCCAAGATTCCTTAATTGGCGAGGTCCCGAAAATCGCCCGGAGTGGCGTGGCCAAGATTCCTTAATTGGTGAGGTCCCAAAAATCGCCCGGGGTGGCGTGAGCTGAGGACCTTCAAGTGGTAGGCTCCCGATAAAATCGTCAAGTATGACGTACGAAAATACCCCGGTTTGCGAAGGCGAGAATCCTTAAGTGGTAAGGCCCCAATGGAGGTTTGGAGTTGGAAGACATGACGAACTATAAGTCCCTCAAGTCTTGGGGGCAAATGATGGGTTTCGGCATAGCCGTTAGGCCCTTAACGACGAGCAAACGGCGACCTAGCCCAATGGGCCCTGGATCGGGCCCAAAGGACCGAGGTAGAAGGTCCCGACAAGATACGCCTGTGATCAGGCCAGAGAAGAAGATCCTGACAGAGTCGGATGCGCCTGTGATCAGGCCAAGGAAGAAGGTCCCGACAGAGTCGGGACCGAAGGTTGAGCTGTTAGCTCCTGACAACGTGCCTGTGAGCAGGCCCCGATAACGAGCCTCTGAGAGGTTTGGGCCGAGTCACGATGACGAGGGGCCCCGAGCGGTGACCGATGAGACAACTCTGGAGTCCCCGACAGCGTCGGGACTTGCGATCAGAAGATAAGGGCCGAGATACACGCCTACTAAAAGAATAGTGGGAGAGTGGGCCGAGATATCCGGAAGGTGGGTAAATAGGCGAGATACGCGGGATACGGGCCAGCTGCCCAGCGACTAATCAGGTAACTGGGATGATGCCTCCCCTATAAAAGGGTGGAGATTATCCCCGATTGAGTTACGTTTTTCCATACCTATACTTGCCTACCTTGCCTGCCATACTCATTTAAGCATCGGAGAGGGATTCTGGGTCACCACCCGGTCTATCCCCTTCGTGCAGGATTGCGTGGAGCTAAGGAACTGGGAAGTGCCGTCAAGCGCCGTGCCAGAAGTTCCACCGTGATCCAACAGGGGGCAAGAAATATTATGACATTCCACGAGCGCTCGATAAAAGCCGAGATCTTCACAAAGGTACATGCCACAACTCGCTTGGGCGATATTCCGCTAAAAATAGAGTCGAGAAAAGGTGAAACCATTCCTCGACTCGGAGGCAAATGGTGGATATACGCCCAAGCTATTACTAATTGGACCCGGGAAATAGGCCCAAAGCGGGTATAACCCGAAACTTGATACACGAACCCAAGGCCCACCACGATTGGGCCTCGAAAAACCCCGAGTGGAAATTCCACTCGGGAAAATCCCAGATAAGATAAACCACCCGGGACCCGAGCAAGGGAAACCTTGCTCGGGTCCCCGAGCAAGGATAACTTTGCTCGAGGCCCCGAGTAAGGAAGACCTTAGTCGGGGCCCCGAGCAAGGCAACCTTGCTCGGGGCCTCGAGCAAGGCCCTCCTTGCTCGGATACCCGAGCAAGATCCATCTTGCTCGGGAACCTTGCTCGGGGCCTCGAGCAAGAGTAACCTTGCTCGGGGCCCCGAGCAAGGCAACCTTGCTCGGGTCCTCGAGCAAGGCAACCTTGCTCGGGTCCTCGAGCAAGGCAACCTTGCTCGGGGCCTCGAGCAAGGCCCTCCTTGCTCGGATACCCGAGCAAGATCCACCTTGCTCGGGTACCCGAGCAAGATCCACCTTGCTCGGGTACCCGAGCAAGCCTCTAGGGGTACCCCCTTCGGGTACCCCCACTCGTCCGGACGAACTTCGCTCGTCCGGACCCCTACCCCCCGGACGAAACCTCGCCCAGGACTTACCTTAGAAGGGCCACACACCCACTCTTGAATATGTCTAACTCACCTAGGGTCCAACCAAGGTCAAAGGTGATATATTTACGGTCAAGCCCAATCCATAATTATGAACCTGCCATGACCAGACCAGAGAACCACTGGAACCGGCACGGTCCAATAGAACCTCTTTAAATAGAGAGCTCATCCCCTCATTTGAAGGTAATCACTCTCTCTCTACTCTCACTCTAGAAGCTTTACTGACTTAACCTTCGGAGTGGGCTTACCAGGACCCCCCCCGGTGCCCTTTGTGCAGGAAATCCAGAGAAGCCTGTTTAGTTCGTTTCTGCTCGGGTAGCTTCGGGCCGAACTTTGCTCGAACGGACTTCGGATTTCGGGTTGTGCACCTTGATCTCTTAGGCACGATCCGCGAACCTCGATCGTCGAACAATATCTGAATTCCTCAAGTTTGGTCTCTTAGCTCCGGGCCCTGCAAAAGGACGATAACCGGCGAGGAGAGGGGAGGGGGGTTGCCGGTTGTGCCCTCCCCGACGCTCAAGTTATAATGTATTCTAGAGAGAGAAAATAGTTTCTAGAGAGAGATCAGAGCACTTTTCGCCCTAATGAGGAAAATCCAGATAATGAAAATGGGAGGCTTAGGTCCCTATTTATAGGGGTCCTAAGAACCGTACCCGGTTTTATGCGGTTCGATGCCGGTTTAGTAAAATGGTTACCGACATCAAGGTCCCTGTACGTCATCAGGGCCCCTGTACGACAGCATGGGTCCTGTACGACAGCATGGGTCCTGTACGACAGCAGGGGTCCTGTACGTCATAAAGGCTTTGTGTGCACTGACTACTCTTAACTTGGTAAAAAATATAGTCAGGCAATTTGCGCAGTAATACCGGTGATCCGGACCATGTCGGCGGACCGGCATGGTCCGGATTGCCCTGGGTGATCCGGAGCTCCGGATTACCCTAGGGTAATCCGGTGCTCCGGATTGCCTTAGGGCAATCCATAGTCTCGTATTGCCACGACAATCCGGATGCTCCGGTACGCGCGTATCGCGCGTATCTCGACCCGTTACTGTGGTTTTCCGAAGTTTTTCGAGACCCGAAGTGTAAATACGAACCCGAATTAGACAAATATCCATCACTTGCCCCCGAGTCAAGTAGTGGTTCAGAACCCATGCTTGACTCTATTTTAAGATAGGATATTCGTCCAATCTAGGTTCGATACTGACCTCAGGGGTGGTCTGTTTGTCAATTGGATGTACGGAGCGTTGACTCGTCCGTCTTTGATTTTTTGATGGATATGCTTAACCTGTCCATAAGGTTAGTGCAATCGACGATATTCGTATAATATCATGCAATCAATGATGTACGTGAAATACGTAAAACATTTTTTAATGATAGAAAATTATTCAAAATGATACTATCATGGTACATGATGCGAATGTATAACATGATGCTAATATATAGGTGATGATCTAAGTTACCAAGTAAAATACTTAGAGTAACATAAAATTGGTAAGCATACTTGTAATCATAAAGCATGATGTAGGTATGCAATTCACACTTAGACTATGACAATAGACAATTAGCAATGGTATATAGGATACTTATGAAATAAATTCTAAGTATGGGATATGCACACTAGGGGGGGTGTGTGTCATGCATCATAGGTGATGTAAACATGCTCAAGGACTCATCATGCAATTATTAAGAGTTTAGTCCTTAGCACATGGTGTAGGCACTATTATTAGGAATTAGGAGAGAGAATATCCATTTACTTAAACCTTCCATTAATAGTTTCCAAGAAGCTCTTAATCCTTGTTGAAGATGAAGCTTTAGGATTCCAAACTTAGTGTAGATTTTCTTGGATTTCACCTTACACAAATTACGGCGAGGAGAAGAATTGGAGTCGACGGCGAATGAGTCAAGGAGCGGCGACGCGTGTGGGCTGCAGCGGAGGCGCGTGGAGGCTGCAGTGGCGGCGCGTGCGCTACACGCTCCGGCGAGGTTCATTTTTTGAGATAAGTCGTGATCCGGACTTGTCTCATGTCGGTGAGTCTATTTCCCTCCATGGCTGGACCTTTTGTGACCTTATTTGCCTTCAATTGGGTCTTGAAATCACTACCAGTTTAACCTCTTAATCATTCCCACAAGGTGTTTGTGAAAATGCATTAGTGAAATTAGTTTATCAAATCGGCCAAAATTTCTAAGTGCTGGAAATTTTATGAATGTATAAGAAAATTGTTATACTTCCCTTATACATGATTATCCATGTTGATATGTTGCTCCATGCCTTAGACATTGTTTTTGCATGCTTGATATTGGATGATCGTGGGTTGTTCGTACACAATTGTTGAGTGTTGATAGTGTTGCCTTAGACGATGTATTCTTGAGAATCACATATTGATTATGGATCAACACCTGTAAACATGCTAAAAATACTTAGAAAATATTTTGACTATGTTCCAACGTTTATTACCATCCAAGTTGTCATATACGAGCCTTGTCGATAGCCGTTGTTGAAAAACTTAGGGGGTATCGTGTAGAGGTTGATAGTAGCTACTTGATGCATATAATCCATCATCATGTAAAAATATTCGAAGCATGCTCCTTGATAGTTGATTCCATATTGCTTGTGGATTTAATATTTGGGAAATATTTCTTTCTTGTCGACATGTATGTGTGTACATGGAAACACTTAGAAAATATTTTGCACTTGTCGACATGTACATAGGTACATGGAAATACTTAGGAAATATTTTGCATCCGTCGACATGCACATAGGTACATGGAAACACTTAGAAAATATTTTGCATCCGTCGACATGCACATAGGTACATGGAAACAGTTAGAAAATATTTTGCATCCGTCGACATGCACATAGGTACATGGAAACACTTAGAAAATATTTTGCATCCGTCGACATGCACATGCGTACATGGAAACACTTAGAAAATATTTTCCCTTGTGATCATGTATGCTTCCATTATGAGCTTGATGTTGTCATGTTAGCCAATGTATTGGGATGGTTGCCCCCTCTTGTGTGATAGTGGGTACTTGTTGTGTAATGACTATCTCTTCATTATGTATATGAAGCGTCTATTGTATAGAAGTTCATGGATGCGTTTGATGCTCACTTGTATCTTAATTGGATTGTTGGTTGTGATTTTTCAGGTTTTCTCCTTTTCAAGTTTTCTTCCTCAAGTCATTCTTCCGACTATCCCTCGAGATGAGTAAGTCCCCTATTCCCATTCCACGGGTGTCATTACATTCCGATACTAGGGGCGATACTGCGACCGAACCTGTTGTATCACTTTTGGATAAAGTGAGGAATATTAGCTTCTTCACTAACGATATTGACGAGAATATGTTTGAATTGCACGCTAGCTATAGCGAACTTGACCCTGCTCTGGAAGGTATTCTCCCTTATGATGTGTTGCCCGACACTGAGAAGGGACAAGTTACTATTCCCCCCTCTGACTTGACTGCAGTCTATACCTCACAGATTAAGGAAGGCTTACGCTTTCCTTATTGTCCTGACCTGGTGGACCTTTGCAGTTATTATCAGATATCTCCCCTGAGTCTTTCTCCTTCCAGCTTCCGAACATGGAGCTGCTTTCGAATGTTGTTCCATAGGCGATCCTGGCATTATTCTACGACACTTTTCCGTTGTTTTTATCAGCTGTCCTGTCCTGATGTGACGGGTTTATGTGGAGTGAAGGTGCGTTGGCCTAACTTGCGGGATAAGGTCTTTAATCTGCTTGGTCTTGGAGAGGTAGAATGGGATCGTGATCAACGATTAGCTGCTCAAGTTGATCGTTCTGGCTCCCATTGGCGACATCATTACTTTTTTGTATCCGTTATTGGGACCGTTTGGGATGTCGAGAGTGTTGATAGAGCTGATCCTGCTCCAGTCTTTACCGAACTCTCCTTAGATGATAAAGAGACCTTGAAGCAGATCTTTCGATGTCAGCGGGAGCGTCATTATCGGTGTCTACTACGGGCTTCGGATCAGGACTTGATTGATGCTGGGATTCATATTCTTCGTTCTGAAGATTTGGTATGTTGTTGATCTTTATAACTTGTATCATGTTGTTCTGTAGGTCGTACTGATGGAAAAAGCTCGTCCTTGCAGATGGCAACTGATCGTAGTACCTCGATCATTGGACGTCGTGTACGAGCTGCTGCCCCCACTATTCCTGAGGCTTCCAGTCATGGTTGAGATAAAGGTCCAAATATTAAGGCATCTCCCTATCTTCATCCCGAAGACCCTTTTATTTTTGTCGGACTTATGTTGTTTTTATTTTTCAGGCAACCCCGCACTAGTGACCGATCGCGTTGTTGCAGTGCCTGCTACCAGAGTACTTCCCAAGTGATCTGCTGTCAGGGCATGTCCCTCAAATTATTCGAAGCGCTACAAAGCAAGTGCGACTACTTCTGCTCCTTCTTGCGATAAAGGGAAGAGAGTTGAGAGTTGCACTGTAGCGCCCTCTGCCCCCCGATCGAGGGACTGTCCCGAGGAGGAGCGTCCTCCACGCTGAGGTATATGTCATTTACTTTGACATGTCTTTATACTTGAGTACTTAGCTTGATATCCTTTGCTTTTTGATATTTCCTTGTAGCATTGCCACGTCTCACACGTGATGACTTGATCTTTCCTGGGGAGATTGACGTTTCTGGGGAGAACTGGTCACCGTTTTCTACCGGTAGTCTGCATTTCCCTAAGGATTCTTCTCTTAGCACTCCGGAAGTTGGGGTGCGCGTCCTTCAGAGGTGTGTTCCTCCTGGTGATCGTGATGTTCGGCCTTCTTCAGATGAAGAAGCACAAGCATATGTTCAGAGTAGCCTGGCTGAGTTTGCGCCAGTAAGTAGTTTCGTTACTTCTTTTTGGATATTACAGGCACGCTCCTTATTGCTGATTAACTTGTTTTATAACTTTTTGTGTTTAGGTTATCTCGAGGATGATGAACATGTCTTCATTCGTGCTGGAGCTTGTGAGTGAAAGGAGGGCTGCTATGAAGAAACACAGTGTTGTTTCTCGTGATCTTGTCCAATCTGAGGTTGAGGAGCAAGATTTGAACTCGAAGGTGATTGACATTGATGCACGTATTGCTACGTGTCGTGGTCACATTGAGCAACTTGAGGCTGAGATTGCTGCTATTAAGCAGCAAATTGTGGAGAACAAGAGTGCTCATGATCTTGCACTTGCTTCTACACGTGATGAAGCTCACAGAGCTGGTGTCGAGAAAGGTCTTGCTGAGTATCCCACTACTCCTGCTTTTTTGCCTGCTCTCATTGCTACTGCGAAGACGAGCTTTTCCCCCATGATTGATGAGTTTGCTAGAGATTATGTTGGCAGAGTTCGCACGTTAGCTCCCGGTTTTCCTTTCGAGAAACTGGGTCCTTACTCTTCTTTTGCTGTCAGCCACGTTGCGGATTTACAGCGTATGGAAGTTGAAGAAGCTGCTATGACTTTAGCTTTTGGATATGAGCATGAAGACGTTGAACTTAGGGTTGATTTTCTGAACATGCTGTCTTCGTCGCCGTCGCTTGGAGATGGTTCCATCCCTTAGATGTTACTATGTTGTTTATTCTTGTTATGTGGAACCCTTTGTGAATGGGTTGAGATTATGTTGTGGCTTTTGACTCCACTTTTTTTTGCATGTTTGCTTGCATGGCTCTTTATCCTTTTGGACCTGCTTTTCAATAATAATGATCATGAGATAACTTGTTAGTAATATTCCATACCTTGAGTTATCTTTGTTGTCCGTTTGTATTGGACTTGTACGATAGGATTGAATCCTTTGACATGGTGGATAGAGTATCCTTTGTTGCGACTTGCGCGTTGTAAAATGTTGTTAGCATCCTTGTAAAATTTCCAAGGCATGGGATGTCGTGTACACATGGTACTTGTAGCATAGTAGATGATAATGTACTTGGCACTAGCACTTGGCAGTTGGCACTTGGCAGTTGGCACTTGGCACTTGGCACGTGGTAGTGTTGTCTTGACAGAGCAAGTTGTATGCTAAAGAGCAATATAATGTTGTACAAGACTCGACTTGTAAGTTTGATGAGTTTTATAGATAGGATTTGCTTTTCCCAAAATATAACATGAAGTTATCCATTTAAGGTATAAGCCTTCATGGTGTATGAACCCTAAAGAGAGTATACATACTTTTGATGTGTGGGTTGTCGTCAATTAAGAGGACTTCCGCACGGTGGGGTGATCAGTCCCAAAATGTAATTGCCGCATCCTGTTTTATTCAGGGAATGGCTATGAACACGAGGATTTGCCCTAAAGAGGATTTCACTGCGTGCCATTTTCTAGAAGTAAACATGTGGGTCTTCAGCATGTTACTTTTGACAAGAATAAACATGGGGGTTGCCCTCTCTTGGAGGATGTCGCAGCATGTTTCTTTATATAATAGTAAACATGGGGGTTGCCCTCACAAGGAGGATGTCGCATCATGTTACCTTTGATAGGAATAGACATGAGGATTGCCCTCGCTAGGAGGATGTCGCAACATGTTTCCTTTTGAGAATAGTTTTTAAGTTTCCTCCAAAGTATTGCATGTTGTTGATGTTATCCCTGGGTGAAAACCTTTTGAATAAAGGACTTTTATAAGTCTCTTCTTGTTGATAATGCACAAGTTGTCGTTGCATGATGTAAGCTGACAGTGTTCATAGCACAATGGCTTTGTGTTGTCGGCACCTTTTTGAGATAGACGCCATTATGGATGGAGAAATAAACTCCTTGCTGGTGTAGATGATAGATATGTCAGCTTTGTATGCCATAAGTTCCTTGGTCCCCATAGTGCTTTGCTTGTATTGTTGACAAATAACATGCGTGTCGTCAGACACAAGATAGTAATCTGAAGTGTAGAGTATGATGTATTAAGGTACCTACAAGAAAAAATTAACTTCATTATTGCTTGTGATTATATGAATATAAACAGACTTGGGTTTACGAACCCCTTATGTAAGAGTTAAGACAAAAAAGCTTGATACGATAGCTCTTTTGTAACATAATGTTTTCCTTTTGTAGGTTCATAGATGCTGTGCCATTGTCCTTCATATGAGCGATTAATATGCTCATTGTTTGTTACTTGGTGTTTATCCATAGTAGAATGCATAATATAAAGATGTACCTACGATAGTAGATTGATCATTATTAGATACTTTCGTTCTTACAGCGGTTTTGTGAGAAGGCATCTATAGATCGCTTCTCCAAGTACAAAACATAATCTATTTATGGAAATATAAAGAGATAGGCAGAAAGTGGAAGATCTTTCTTTCTCAGATGTGACTTGGCGGATGTCGAGTATCATTGTTTGCGACATAGCTTCCTAGAGCTCCGTATGCAATGAACTCTTCTATCTCCATCCTCAGAGTTAAGCAATAGTTTTTATGGTGCCCCCAGGTTTGGTGATATCGACACCAGTCTTCCACATTGATGGGTTTCGGCATAGCCGTTAGGCCCTTGACGACGAACAAACGGCAACCTAGCCCATTGGGCCCTGGATCGGGCCCGAAGGGTCGAGGCAGAAGGTCCCGACAAGATACGCCTGTGATCAGGCCAAGGAGGAAGATCCCGACAGAGTCGGACGCGCCTGTGATCAGGCCAAGGAAGGAGGTCCCGACAGAGTCGGGTCCGAGGATTGAGCTGTTAGCTCCTGACAACGTGCCTGTGAACAGACCCCGATAACGAGCCTCTGAGAGGTTTGGGCCGAGTCACGATGACGAGGGGCCCCGAGCGGTGACCGATGAGACAACTCTGGAGTCCCCGACAGCGTCGGGACTTGCGATCAGAAGATAAGGGCCGAGATACACGCCTACTAACAGAATAGTAGGAGAGTGGGTCGAGATATCCGGAAGGTGGGTAAATGGGCGAGATACGCGGGATACGGGCCAGCTGCCCAGCGACTAATCAGGTAACTGGGATGACGCCTCCCCTATAAAAGGGTGGAGATTATCCCAGATTGAGTTACGTATTTCCATACCTATACTTGCCTACCTTGCCTGCCATACTCATTTAAGCATCGGAGAGGGATTCTGGGTCACCGCCCGGTCTATCCCCTTCGTGCAGGATTGCGTGGAGCTAAGGAACTTGGAAGTGCCGTCAAGCGCTGTGCCGGAAGTTCCACCGTGATCCAACATTTGGCGCCGTCTGTGGGAATCTGGTGGAGATTTGTAATCACTACAAGACGCACCCAACCACCCTCACTACCCACGCCATCCGTACGTGGAACGCTGTTTACTTGACGGTTTTATCGGGAGCCTACCACTTAAGGATCCTCAGCTCACGCCACCCCGGGCGATTTTCGTACGTCATACTTGACGGTTTTATCGGGAGCCTACCACTTAAGGATCCTCAGCTCATGCCACCCCGGGCGATTTTCGGGACCTCACCACTTAAGGAATCTTGGCCACGCCACTCCGGGCGATTTTCGGGACCTCACCACTTAAGGAATCTTGGCCACGCCACGCCCGGGCGATTTTCGGGACCTCACCACTTAAGAAATCTTGGCCACGCCACTCCGGGCGATTTTCGGGACCTCACCACTTAAGGAATCTTGGCCACGCCACTCCGGGCGATTTTCGGGACCTCACCACTTAAGGAATCTTGGCCACGCCACTCCGGGCGATTTTTGGGACCTCACCACTTAAGGAATCTTGGCAACGCCACTCCGGGCGATTTCGGGACCTCACCACTTAAGGAATCTTGGCCACGCCACTCCGGGCGATTTCGGGACCTCACCACTTAAGGAATCTTGGCCACGCCACTCCGGGCAATTTTTGGGACCTCACCACTTAAGGAATCTTGGCCACGCCACTCTGGGCGATTTCGGGACCTTACCACTTAAGGAATCTTGGCCACGCCACTCCGGGCGATTTCGGGACCTCACCACTTAAGGAATCTTGGCCATGCCGCTCCGGGCTATTTATCTCAACATTCGTCATGGGCTCGCTGTTCGATGATTGACATTCAACTCCTCCAGATACTCCTTCATTTGAGCCCCATCGCCCGGAGGGCCATTATTGCTGATCAACACCTTAGGAACCCCACATCTAGACACGATACGGGTCTGAAGGAACTTGACAACGCGACTCCCCGCCGTCTTGGCCAACGCCTTGGCTTCTATCCATTTCAAGAAATAATCAATTAAAACTAGCAAATATTTATACTGACCTTTTGCTTGCGGGGGAAGTCCCACCAAGACGATGCCCCACTGCGCGAAGGACCAAGCACTCTTGGTGGACGTCAGGTTGGCTGCGGGAACCACAATATTCGGGGCGTACCTCTGGCACGCGTCGTAAGATCGGACCGGCACCGCCGCATCCTTGCTCATCGAAGGCCGGTAATAGCCCAAATTCAGCGCTTTCCTCTCAGTGGATCGGACCCCTTTATGGCAAGCTGTGACGCCTTCGTGCAGCTCCCTTCCGATTTTCCTCGAGGGGTGCCCCCAGGGCAAACTTGCCCAAGGCATCTGCTTCCGCGTTGTCCTTCTTCGGGATTGCCTCAACATCGAGGCTTTTGAAATTCTCTTTCAAAACTTGCGCCTCATGAATGTACTTTCTCATCACCGGGCTCTTTGCTTCGTAGTGCCCTTGGGCCTGACTCTCGACCAGGCTAGCGTCGCCCTTCACCTTCAAGTGATCTACTCCCGTACGTTTAGCGATCTTGAGGCCCGTGGCGAGAGCTTCATACTCAGCTTTGTTGTTAGTGGCCCTGAACGTCAAGGCCAATGCATGTCGAAGTGGCTCGCCTCCACCGGGCGGAATCAGTGCGAACCCCACGCCTGATCCTTCTTAGAACCATCCCCAAGTACTCTCCTCATGAGGCTGTTCTGATTGCTCTGCTATTTTTGGCCGTCCTGCCATCGGGACCTCTGCCCCCACTGTGGTTCTTGACGCTTTATCGGGGCTTCTTGCCCCCGCCGCTCCGAGCGAAATCGTGCGTCAAACTTGACGCTTGGTCGGAACTTCCCGTCCACGCCGCTCCGGGCTATTTCGTATGTCAAACTTGACGCTTTGTCGGGGCTTCTTGCCCCCGCCACAATTGCCTCCTTCCACAGGACCCGCTCCTTCAGGATCGGGGGTGTAGACTAGGCTTATAAAATCAGCCAACGTCTGGCCCATTATAAGCGTAAACTTGTGCGTGCGGAGGTAAGACCTCAGCTTCCGAGCAATAATTAGTAACGCAAAGAGATACTACTCAACCACGCAGTAATTCAATTATATAATAAACTTGTACTTGGCTCCCCTCGACAGCTTTTACTTAGAACAGAACTCATAACAAACACAGAAATAACCAATGACAAATACAGAAATAACCCAATAAAGGTGAAAGTTACTCGCCTGGAATTATTCACCACAAGCTTGAGAAGAATCCGCGAAGCATACAGCTCCCGAAATGCCACGGTATTTCCACCCGCAAGGAGCCCTCAATGGATCACGTTAATGACCCTTCTCTTCTCCTGTCGGGGCCCCGAGGGCGAACCAGCTAGGGGCTCCCCCTCAGGCTTTCTCTTCTGGGCCGGCCCTGGCTCATCGACCACCAACCGCTCGGATTGAGCGGGCTCCTTACCTTGGCAGGACCTGCTCCGGCCTTGGCGCGGAGGTGGCGGCAGGACCTGGCTCCGGCCTCTGCTCCGGCCTCTCTCTGGTCCAGGAGAGCTTCCATGGCCTCCAAAAACGTCGGCGTGGCGCCCGCCACAGCCTTGACTAACTCCGGATTTGGAGGAGCATCCTCCCCTCTGCTTTCCCTGGGCTGGGAGACAGATTCCACCAGAGCTTCCTCATGCCCCCTGTCTGGGAGACATTAGCAGCAGGTGGAAGATCGTCTCGAGCCTCACTGCGCTCCGGCAGCCTTGAAGTCTGTCCTTGCTAGTCTGCCTACCTGCTGCCGTTGAATCGAACAGAAATTACCTTGGCTTTTCGTTCGATTCCCACAGACGGCGCCAAATGTTGGATCACGACGGAGCTTCCGGCACGGCGCTTGACGGCACTTCCAAGTTCCTTAGCTCCACGCAATCCTGCACGAAGGGGATAGACCGGGCGGTGACCCAGAATCCCTCTCCGATGCTTAAATGAGTATGGCAAGCAAGGTAGGCAAGTATAGGTATGGAAAAACGTAACTGAATCTGGGGTAGTTTCCACCCTTTTATAGGGGAAGCACATCCCCAGTTACCTGATTAATCGCTTGGGCAGTTGGCCCGTATCCCGCGTATCTCGCCTATTTACCTGCCTTCCGGATATTTTGGCCCACGCTCCTACTATTCCGTTAGTGGGCGTGTATCTCGGCCCTTATCCTCTGATCGCAAGTCTCGACCATTTTCGGGGACTCCAGAGTTGTCTCATCGGTCACCGCCCGGGGCCTCTCGCCATCATGACTCGGCCCATCTCTCTTCAAGGTTCTTCGTCGGGGCCTGCTCACAGGCATCGTGGCCTATTCAGAGGCGCATTATCGGGGGCTAGCTGTTCAGCTAACTGTTCACTTCTCGGGTCTGACTCTGTCGGGACCTTTCTTCCTCGTGGCGCATCTTGTCGGGACCTTCTACCTCGGTCTTTCGGGCCTGATCTAGGGCCCAATGGGCTAAGTCGCTGTTTACTCGTCGTTAAGGGCCTAATGTCTACGCTTTTCAAGTCTCAGTCTCCTTCAAGGTCTTCAACTTTCCGATCAGCTTTTTCCGACCACCGTCGAATTCACTTCTTCCGTTTCGCTTCATCATGTCTGGTAAGACTTCTCTTCGATTACAAGTTTTTCTTCTCGCTAATATTCTCTTGCTTACGTTCTGGGGAGACCCACCATGCTTTATTGTTATGAGCAACTTTCAGACAGCAGCTCTGATTCTAACGGAAGGGTGGCCTTCCACTTCGAGTATCCCCCTAACAAGATTACGTCGACTGCCTTCGATGCCGCCGTCCGAGAAGGGTGCATCACCCAAGCCTGGGAGCCTCGCCTCCCGTATAAACGCCATCGCCAGGTACGGGTGCCTGAGGTTACCCTTCCAGAGGAGGGAGAAGTGTATGTCTCCACCGGGCAGATACAAGCGGGGCTCCGGTTTCCCTTCTATGGGAATCTGGTGGAGATGTGTAATCACTACAAGACGCACCCAACCACCCTCACTACCCACGCCATCCGTACGTGGAACACTTTCCAGTACCTCTGCCACCGAGAGGGGTGGGCCTATAGTCTTACCATCTTCCGGACCTTCTGGCAGTTGAAGTGTAACCCGGAGGGAGTTTGCGCCTTCTATCCTCGGATGCCCCGATTTTCGCCACCTCAGCTCGCCAGGCACGGGTGGACTGAACATTCCTGGAAGACCGCCAAGGGTCGGCACTTCATCTGCGACTCCGGGCCCGACAACAGCGGGTGGAAGAAGAACTATTTCTTCATCAAGAATAGTTCCATCCCGTGGCCCCGATGGGCCGTTGAGGCGGATCCTGCCCCCGCTCCTCATGCCTACACCGACCGAGAGATCGAGACTCTCCAACTCATCCAGTTCTATCGCTGGGGCGAGTCCTTTGTTCAATTCGACGCCAACTCTGTCTTGGAGCGAGACCTGATCACGATCGGGGTCCGTCTCCTCGACATCGCCTCTGGAGGCCAACTCACCGATGGCCCCGCCGGTACCGTGCTTTGGGTAACGTTTCTGATTTCCTTCCTTTTTCATTGTTTGCAGCCAAAAGGTCCCAGCTGACCAATCTGGCCCTTAAGCAGGGAGAGACGGATGCTATTCGCAAGGTGGCGAGGAAGAGGAAGTCCGCCATGAAGCCATCTGCTCTCTCGGGATCCCCCTCGGAGCGAAAGCGTGCTCGGGTAGACCAGATGGATGCCACCTTCGGCGTCAAGACCCCTGAGGAAGGTAAGAGGCTCCGACAAGCTATTAAATATTACAGATCACTAGTCCCCGAGGATCTTATTCCCGACAAGAAGGCGCAACGAGTTCGAGAAGTTAAGCTGATTCTCCGCGGGGAGACACCTTATGTTCTTGAAGAGGGCTACTACGAGCTCTTCGGCAAAGTCGAATTCGTGTCTCGTCGAATTATCTGGTGCCCCAACGGCAGGTTATTAGCTGACTTCATTCATCCTGTGACTGCAGGTCCCGCGGAGACTGCTGCTCCGACGGAAGTGGTTGCGGAGAACACTCCGCGCCCGACCAGTTCCGCCCTGTAACGAGGCTGGACGCCTCCCCTGCTGCTGAGGAGGAGGGTGAAGGCGAAGGCCTGATTCGCCGCCCTAGGAGACGCCTCTCCAAACACACTCCGGAGGAAGTGCCCCCGACCTCCCCCATGGGGGGCTTGCACTCCCCGGTGCCAAGCCCAACTCCGGAACCTCAGATGGAACCTGCTGCTATCGCGGGAGCTCGTGTCCCCGACGATTCATACATCGTGCCTGCCCTCCCGCTGGACGGGAGTTTCTACCCCATTCATGCCTCTGAGCAAGATTCGGTTCCCTGGAACCCGATCGAGTCTCTACAAGGGGTCCCGCTCCAGCGGGGATGCCTTCAGGAGGACCTGGCCTTGCATCTGCTGGCAGGCTCAGTTCCACCGTCTCTTCGGCGTCCACTCCCCTTGGACGATGAAGAGGTCGAAAAGGACCTCCGTGAAATGGCCACCGTTCTCGTAAATGTAAGACCGCGTCTCTTACCTTCAATTATCTGATATGAAACATCATCGGGTACTGACTTTTCTTCTTTTCCTCAGAGCGCTGCATGCCAGCAGCGTTGTTACGGGTACATCGTGGCCTTTCGAGAGGCTCTGAAGGCGGAGCGCGCCAAGTTTGATCCTGCCAAGATGGCAAGGCTTGAGGAGGAACTCGCTGCTTCCCAGGCAGCGAGGGAAAAGATCAGTCGGGAGAGGACCGAGCTACTTCGGAGGATGGAGGGCCTGCAACAGCAGGTTCGGGAGCACGAGGAGTTGCTGCGCCTCGAGAAGCAGAGGTTCAATGATGAGCAACTGCGGCACGCCGCGGATCGGGAGGAGCTCGTCCTCGAGAAAGATCGTCTCGAGGAAGCCAAGGTGGAGCTGGAGGCTGAACTTCCTGCCAAGCTAGCCGAAGCCAAGGTTCAAGGTCGCGAGGAGTATCGGGGCTCCGAGGACTTCAAGGCTGACGCTACACTGTTCTTCAGAACCGAGGTCCACAACACCATGTTTGACATCGTCGAGGAGCTTCACACGGCCTTCGGTGATGCTGTTGACCTCAAGAAGTCGGATACCCTCGCTCCCTTCGCAGAGGAATACTTTAATCTTTCCGAGGGAGGTGATGGGACTCCTTCTGCCCCCGACTCTCCCCCAGCTGACCTCCAGGGCTCCGATCCTCGTGCCGTAGAGTCTGCGGACCCCGCTCTCCCCGACGCCACCAAGGATCAGCCTCCCGCCAAGGATTAGCCATAATGCTTTTATTTTTCAGATCCTTGTGTCTCTTGCTCTGTTGTACTCGTTTCCAGGCCTCTGTGCCTTAATGAATAAAAATTCCTTCCATCCCTTCTCGTCCCGATTATGCTTACACTACTTAAAGCGCCTTAACTTCGCTATTGAAAATGATCCAGTGTGCCGCTCCGGACGACTTCGTATGTCGAAACTTGACGCTTGGTCGGGGCCTTACCACTTGAGGATCCTCGCCCCCGCCAGTTAAGGCGTTTTAATCGTGCCCTTTAAGACAACTCCCGTGTCAACTGGGCACCTTTATCGGGGCCTTTCTACTTGAAGGATTCTTGCCCCTTGCCACTCCGAGCAAATTCGTACGTCAAACTTGACATTTTGCGGGACTATCCACTTAAGGGTCCTTGCCCCCACCACTCCGAGCAAATTCACACGTCAAACTTGGCGTTTTGCGGGACTATCCACTTAAGGGTCCTTGCCCCCGCCACTCCGAGCAAATTCACACGTCAAACTCGAAGTTTTGCGGGACTATCCACTTAAGGGTCCTTGCCCCCGCCACTCCGAGCAAATTCACACGTCAAACTTAACGTTTTGCGGGACTATCCACTTAAGGGTCCTTGCCCCCGCGACTTCGAGCAAATTCACACGTCAGACTTGACGTTTTGCGGGACTATCCACTTAAGGGTCCTTGCCCCCGCCGCTCTGGGCGATTTTCGGGACCTCACCGCTTAAGGAATCTTGGCCATGCCACTCCGGGCAATTTTCGGGACCTCACCAATTAAGGAATCTTGGCCACGCCACCCCGGGCGATGTTCAGGACCTCACCAATTAAGGAATCTTGGCCAAGCCACTCCGGGCGATTTTCGGGACCTCACCAATTAAGGAATCTTGGCCACGTCACTCCGGGCGATTTTCGGGACCTCACCAATTAAGGAATCTTGGCCACGCCACTCCGGGCGATTTTCGGGACCTCACCAATTAAGGAATCTTGGCCACGCCACTCCGGGCGATTTTCGGGACCTCACCAATTAAGGAATCTTGGTCACGCCACTCCGGGCGATTTTCGGGACCTCACCAATTAAGGAATCTTGGCCACGCCACTCCGGGCGATTTTCGGGACCTCACCAATTAAGGAATCTTGGCCACGCCACTCCGGGCGATTTTCGGGACCTCACCGCTTAAGGAATCTTTGCCACGCCACTCCGGGCGATTTTCGTACGTCAATCATGACGGTTTTATCGAGAGCCTACAACTTAAGGGTCCTCAGCTCACGCCACCCCGGGCGATTTTGTACGTCAATCATGACGGTTTTGTTGGGAGCCTACCACTTAAGGGTCCTCAGCTCACGCCACCTCGGGCGATTTTGTACGTCAATCATGACGGTTTTGGTGGGAGCCTACCACTTAAGGGTCCTCAGCTCACACCACCCCGGAATTTTGTACGTCAATCATGACGGTTTTGTTGGGATCCTACCACTTGAGGGTCCTCAGCTCACGCCACCCCGGGCGATTTTGTGCGTCAGTCATGACGGTTTTGTCGGGCTTCTTGCCCCCACTGATCCGAGCGAAATCATACGTCAATCATGACGGTTTATCGGGACCCTACCACCTAAGGATTGGATTCTCGGTCCCTTATAAGCGTAACCTCATGGAGGTAAGACCTCGGCTCTCAAGCAACAATTATTAACGCAAAGAGATGCCACTTAACCACGCGATAATTCGATTACAAACTAAATTGGTACTGGGCCTCCCTCGACAGCTTTTCACTAGAAAAAACTCATAAGACACGCAGAAATAACCAATAACAAACACAAAAACACCCAAATAAAGATAAAAGTTACTCGCCTGGCCTCATTCATCGCGACCGCCACAGGAATCCACGAGGTCTACAGCCCCCGAAACGCCGCGATACTTCCCTTCGCGGCGAGCCCTCAATTAATGACCCTTCGCTTCCCCTGTCGGGATCCAGAGGACGTGCCAGCCGCCGGCTCTGTCTCAGGATTCTTCTTCTTCGGGGACCGATCACGGTATCGGGAGCGGGATCGCGATCAGGATCGGGACCGATCACGGCCCCGTTTCTCAGCAACGAACTCTTTAAGCTTGCCCCTCTGAATTAGTTTCTCTATCTCTTTCTGCAGCTCCCGACAATAATCTGTGTCGTGACCACTGGCACGGTGGAACCGACAATAGCGGTCGGTTCGAGACCCGTAGTATTCTCCTTCCTTCCTCGGTGGGAACCTGGCGATACCTTGTCGTTCCATCACCGCCAACACCTCTGCTAAGGAGCTGTTAAGAGGGGTAAGGTTAAGATCATCTCCTTGTCTTTCCTTCCTCGGGGGCTGCCTGTCCTCCCGTCGATCGGAGCGACCTCGGTTCCGACTCCCCTCGGATCTGTCCTTCGAACTCCGGTCGTCCAAAGGCTTGGACGACTGCTTCCCTTGTCTCGATCTTGGAGGCTCCAGCTCCCCCGCAGCTATCTTTGACTCATGTACGTCGATCTGCTGCTTGATCCTCGCCTGCAGTGCTTCCATACTCCATATAGGCTTCGCCGCTGCGCTGTGCCTCAAATCGGAGCCGTAAGGAGCCGTCAGATGGCTCAGGAAGGTACGGATGGTATCACCCTCCGATATTTCCTCGTCTATCTCGGCGACGCTAGCCGTGTATCATTGGTAATACTGCGCCAGCGTCTCGTCGGGCCTTTTCACGACCTCTGCCAAGGATCTCACGCTCTTCAGGAGGAACTTCCTCCGGAGTGTGTTTGGAGAGGCGTCTCCTAGGGCGGCGAATCAGGCCTTCGCCTTCACCCTCCTCCTCAGCAGCAGGGGAGGCGTCCAGCCTCGTCACAGGGCAGAACTGGTCGGGCGCAGGAGTGTTCTCCGCCACCACTTTCGTCGGAGCAGCAGTCTCCGCGGGACCTGCAGTCACAGGACGAATGAAGTCAGCTAATAACCTACCGTTGGGGCACCAGATAATTCGACGAGACACGAATTCGACTTTGCCGAAGAGCTCGTAGTAGCCCTCTTCAAGAACATAAGGTGTCTCCCCGCGGAGAATCAGCTTAACTTCTCGAACTCGTTGGGCCTTCTTGTCGGGAATAAGATCCTCGGGGACTAGTGATCTGTAATATTTAATAGCTTGTCGGAGCCTCTTACCTTCCTCAGGGGTCTTGACGCCGAAGGTGGCATCCATCTGGTCTACCCGAGCACGCTTTCGCTCCAAGGGGGATCCCGAGAGAGCAGATGGCTTCTTGGCGGACTTCCTCTTCCTCGCCACCTTGCGAATAGTATCCGTCTCTCCCTGCTTAAGGGCCAGATTGGTCAGCTGGGACCTTTTGGCTGCAAACAATGAAAAAGGAAGGAAATCAGAAACGTTACCCAAAGCACGGTACCGGCGGGGCCATCGGTGAGTTGGCCTCCAGAGGCGATGTCGAGGAGACGGACCCCGATCGTGATCAGGTCTCGCTCCAAGACAGAGTTGGCGTCGAATTGAACAAAGGACTCGCCCCAGCGATAGAACTGGATGAGTTGGAGAGTCTCGATCTCTCGGTCGGTGTAGGCATGAGGAGCGGGGGCAGTATCCGCCTCAACGGCCCATCGGGGCCACGGGATGGAACTATTCTTGATGAAGAAATAGTTCTTCTTCCACCCGCTGTTGTCGGGCCCGGAGTCGCAGAGGAAGTGCCAACCCTTGGCGGTCTTCCAGGAATGTTCAGTCCACCCGTGCCTGGAGAGCTGAGGTGGCGAAAATCGGGGCATCCGAGGATAGAAGGCGCAAACTCCCTCCGGGTTACACTTCAACTGCCAGAAGGTCCGGAAGATGGTAAGACTATAGGCCCACCCCTCTCGGTGGCAGAGGTACTGGAAAGCGTTCCACGTACGGATGGCGTGGGTAGTGAGGGTGGTTGGGTGCGTCTTGTAGTGATTACACATCTCCACCAGATTCCCACAGAAGGGAAACCGGAGCCCCTCTTGTATCTGCCTGGTAGAGACATACACTTCTCCCTCCTCTGGAAGGGTAACCTCAGGCACCCGTACCTGGCGATGGCGTTCATACGGGAGGCGAGGCTCTCAGGCTTGGGTGATGCATCCTTCTCGGACGGCGGCATCGAAGGCATTCGACGTAATCTTGTTAGAGGGATACTCGAAGTGGAAGGCCACCCTTCCGTTAGAATCAGAGCTGCTGTCTGAAAGTTGCTCATAACAATAAAGCATGGTGGGTCTCCCCAGAACGTAAGAAAGAGAAGATTAGCGAGAAGAAAAACTTGTAATCGAAGAAAAGTCTTACCAGACATGATGAAGCGAAACGGAAGAAGTGAATTCGACGGTGGTCGGAAAAAGCTGATCGGAAAGTTGAAGACCTTGAAGGAGACTGAGACTTGAAAAGCTTGAATTCTTGAGAGAAGGCGGTAAAGGAAACTGAAACAGTGCCTCGCAATTAGGGTTTTATAGAGGCTGGAGCAGACAAAGAGGCGTTTCGATCTGGACCGCAGAAGATGGAACGGGTCGATCTGAATCGTTGAGATGAAGAGACGTCAGTGCGGAAGGGACGTTAGTTACGTAACCGCTCTGAAAAGTGCTTTTCAGAGGAGCAGGCCCGAAAGCCCAAAGAAGACGATCCATCTCCCATCGCATTTAATGGGCCTGGGAACCGAGGAGCCTTCTGAACAAAGTTAATGATTACCCTCGAAGCGTCGGGGAAGTCGCCAAAAGAAGTCCCACGTGAAGGGAATTGTTGACGAGGCAAAAGCCTCCGATTAATCGAGAAGTTGGAAGTTGGAAGACACGACGAACTATAAGTCCCTCATGTCTTGGGGGCAAATGATGGGTTTCGGCATAGCCGTTAGGCCCTTAACGACGAACAAACGGCAACCTAGCCCATTGGGCCCTGGATCGGGCCCGAAGGGTCGAGGCAGAAGGTCCTGACAAGATACGCCTGTGATCAGGCCAAGGAGGAAGATCCCGACAGAGTCGGACGAGTCTTTGATCAGGCCAAGGAAGGAGGTCCCGACAGAGTCGGGTCCGAGGATTGAGCTGTTAGCTCCTGACAACATGCCTGTGAACAGGCCCCGATAACGAGCCTCTGAGAGGTTTGGGCCGAGTCACGATGACGAGGGGCCCCGAGCGGTGACTGATGAGACAACTCTGGAGTCCCCGACAGTGTCGGGACTTGCGATCAGAGGATAAGGGCCGAGATACATGCCTACTAATAGAATAGTGGGAGAGTGGGCCGAGATATCCGGAAGGTGGGTAAATGGGCGAGATACGCGGGATACGGGCCAGCTGCCCAGCGACTAATCAGGTAACTGGGATGATGCCTCCCCTATAAAAGGGTGGAGATTATCCCAGATTGAGTTACGTTTTTCCATACCTATACTTGCCTACCTTGCCTGCCATACTCATTTAAGCATCGGAGAGGGATTCTGGATCACCGCCCGGTCTATCCCCTTCGTGCAGGATTGCGTGGAGCTAAGGAACTTGGAAGTTCTGTCAAGCGCCGTGCCGGAAGTTCCACCGTGATCCAACACACATCTTTTCCTAAAAAGGCAGTTATTGGCTCTAGCAGTCTTGGTAGCTTGTTTTCCAGAAGCTTTGTGTATATCTTTTCAACTTCTGTATTCAAGGGCGTGAAGATACTATCATATTTGGAGTTTGAGCTTTCTGGATTTTTTGAAGTCTGAGTTTCTACATTTTCCTTGGAGGGCTTATTCCACCCTAACTCTTGTTCACAAGCGACTGCCGTTTCCAGTTTGTCTTTTAGACATGCCATTGTCCTTGTTGTGCGCCATCCAAACATTCTCCCGAATAACAGAAATGTTGGAGCGTTCATATTCAGGAAAAATGCATCAATAACTTCTTTCTTAGTTGATCTCAACTCAGTTGCATTTTGGGCAAATCTTTTGAAGTATTCCATGATGGGTTCTTCTCCACCCTGCTTGATATCTAGCACACTTCGTCTTGACGGAAAGAGTCTTCTGTCCAGCTCCGATCTTGGAGACAAGTCTTTTTTCTGCTTTTTATCCTCGTCTTCTGAGGCAAACAACTTCCTTTTCATGCCAACTTCGACCATGGCAATTGATATTTGGTTCATTTTCCTCAATGCGTTGACATAGCACTTTTGTGCTGCTGTCTGATCGCCCAAAACTTCTCCAATCCCGTGTGGGGTCTGGAACTTCATTTTCTGGTGAGCCGTTGATGGCACGATGTCATAGGGGTTAATGGTTGTCCTCCCAAGTATTCCATTGTACGCCCCCAAATTGTTCACGACGAAAAACGTGACATCGATGTGTAATGACTTCCAGCCTTCTCCCAAGATTACTGGTAGCGTGATCATTCCTAGCGGATAAGTAGCAGCTCCAGCAAAGCTGATCAATGGGAATGTGTTTGGCCTGAGATCCGCCTCTGTTTTCCCCAATTTCTTGAGGACTTCGATATGCACTAGGTCTGCAGCACTTCCCCCGTCTACCAGTATCCTTTGCACGTCATATCCGTTGACATCCATTGTTATAACAAGGACGTCGTCATGTGGATAGACTATATGCTTCTTGTCCGCGTTCGAGAATGGGATGACTACATCTTCTTTTTCGGGCTGACGTCTCTTCCCGTACTTAGGAAGAACCTGCAGTTGTGAAGCGTAGACGTCTCTCGCATTTGAAATGCCACCTCCCGCAGCTGGCCCACAGTGGATTACATGATCATGCCACACTTTGGAGGAGGTGGTGGGTTTTCACCCATCTGTTCTTTTCCTTTGCTCTTTCCTGCCGGCTCTGCCTGCGTTTTTATTTGGCGCCTGTCGCCTTTGTCCACGTACTCTGTAAGCTCTCATTTGAGAATGAAATTATTGATGCGGAAGCGCAAGCTAACACAGTTGCCTGTCTCATGTCCATAGACCTCATGGTTTTAACACCACTTGTCTCCTTGCTTTCCTAGTGGACCTTTTCGGAAGTTGATGGTTCCTTCCACATGTTGTCTTCTTTCATCTTCTTCAAGATTGCTGAGAGTGGATTGTTCAAGGGCACACACTCTGCCAAGTTGACCTCCCTCGGCTTTTGAAACTCTTGCTGAAATGGTCTTTTCTGGGGTTGAAATTGTCTTACCTGTTGTTGACCCTGCTGGGGCTTTGATTGCTTTTCTTTAGCGCGGGCTGCACTAACCTTTGCTTTGTTCATCTCTCTAAACCTTTCCAGGTCCACGAACTCTTTCACTCTCGCGGCTAACTCTTCCAGCGTTTCGGCAGGACGTTTTGACATTTTCTCTGCCAGGAAATATCCTCTTCTTCCCAGGTTTTCAATGAAAGCACGACAAATTTCCCCCTCGGTGAGGTTTCCCTGGATGTCTGCAACATTTTGGATGAAGCGAATGTAGTAATCCGCCAACGACTCATCATTTTGTTGCACAACCTCGTTTAGTGCGCCTGGTCCCTTCAAGAGCGTTTGCTCCCCAATGTACCTCTGGATGAACTTTGCCTTTAAATACGCCCATGACGTGACACTTCCGGATGGAAGCGAAAAGAACCAATGCGCAGCAGACCCAACAAGGGTATTGGCAAACGTCATGGCGACATTATGGGGATTTTCGGTCCGTCCCAACAAGGAGGCTTCATGCTGCTGAACATGTTCGATCGGATCTCCCTTTCCCCTATACTTTTCAACTCCCATTCGGTAAAGGGCATCTGGAACTTTCCTGTATATAAGCTCATCAGTGAAAGGATGTGAAGCATTTTCTTCGAGAGCATGCATTCCTTTCAGTTTTGACTGCATCAACTTTTTCTCTATCATTTCTTCTAGGGTCTTCGCCGTAAGCCCTGTTATTGGAGTATCATCATTGCATGCAGGCTTTCTCCACCCATCCTTGTTCATATCAGCCTGGCTTGTTTCCTTGAAACTTCCACCTTTGGATGGTTGCTGCCCATTGTTCACAGGAGGCTGCTTCCACCTCACTTCTTGCTGTTGCTTCATGCCAGCGCTTGGGGTGTATGAAGGAGCTGGTTCTTGCCTTGTCTGACGGCACTGAAAAATACCTTCAGAGTATCCTCCCCCCGTCGTGTGCTGCGGCCTTGTCTGGTTAGCGTCATAAGACATCTCTTTAGCTGGAGCAGCTTGCTCTTTGGCTTGTGTGGGTGGTGGTGGAGGCACAGCATAGCCTTGATTCTTTAACATTTCTCTTAGAGCAAGGAGTTCCTCCAATGCCGCCATCATTGCCGGTGTGACCGTAGGCATGTTGGGTGCATTTTTTGGCCGATGCTGTCCCTCATCAGCTGGCATCTCCGGTGGGAACTCCTGATTCGTCTCCGCTCCTTGTTCGAACTCTTGAGCGGGTGGATTGTCCTGGTCCTCCGGCTCGTACTGTGCGGGAGGCACATTGACAGATGGCATGGTGGAAGTGGTAGACTCTGCGTCTGGCATGTGAGAAGGTTCAGGTTGACTCTTTGTCGGCTTTGACTTCCCAGCACCCGGCTTCTTCGTACGTCTGCATGTCATAGCTCTGCGGAAAGAACAGCTTCTCACTCGAATCACGCTGACGACGCCAAATGTTTAGTTCGTTTCTGCTCGGGTAGCTTCAGGCCGAACTTTGCTCGAACGGACTTCGGATTTCGGGTTGTGCACCTTGATCTCTTAGGCATGATCCGCGAACCTCGATCCTCGAAAAATATCTGAATTCCTCAAGTTTGGTCTCTTAGCTCCGGGCCCTGCAAAAGGACGATAACCGGCGAGGAGAGGGGGGGGGGGTTTCCGGTTGTGCCCTCTCCGACGCTCAAGTTATAAAGTATTCTAGAGAGAGAAAGTAGTTTCTAGAGAGAGGTCAGAGCACTTTTCGCCCTAATGAAGAAAATCCAGATAATGAAAATGGGAGGCTTAGGTCCCTATTTATAGGGGTCCTAAGAACCGTACCTGGTTTTATGCGGTTCGATGCCGGTTTAGTAAAATGGTTACCGACATCAAGGTCCCTGTACGTCATCGGGGCCCCTGTACGACAGCATGGGTCCTATACGACAGCAGAGGTCCTGTACGACAACAGGGGTCCTGTACGTCATAAAGGCTTTGTGTGCACTGACTTCTCTTAACTTGGTAAAAAATATAGTCGGGCAATTTGCGCAGTAATACCGGTGATCCGGACCATGTCGGCGGACCGGCATGGTCCGGATTGCCCCGGGTGATCCGGAGCTCTGATTGCCTTGTGGCAATCCGGATGCTCCGGTACGCGCGTATCGCGCGTACCTCGACCCGTTACTGTGGTTTTCCGAAGTTTTTCGAGACCCGAAGTGTAAATACGAACCCGAATTGGACAGACATCCATCAAAGCCCATCGGAGAAGAGAAGATCGAAAAGAAGTCCATCAAGAGAACTAGATCGAAGAAGAAGCCCAAGGCCAAGACGCACGTGAGCAAACATATATATTAGCAACATAGGAAATTATTTTATATAATTAATATTTCTTGGTGTCAAAGTTAAGTTTTTAGTGGATTTTAAAACCCTACTTAGCCCACAAGATTTATTTCGGCCGAACCCTAGGGTTTATGGGCCGGTCCAATAGCTAAACCGAAGCGGGTTAAACCAATCCGGGTTTTCCTAATTGGGTGAAACCGTGGAAATTAAATAGAACCTTACCTAACCGGTTTTGAGTGATGAATCGAACCACAATCTTATTTTATTGAACCGTTACGGACAAAACCAGATTTTTTAAATCGAACCGACTCAAACCAGATTTTAAAATCTGGACTGAACCACTTTTAAAATTTTTCGGAAATTTTAAACGTTCAATAGGATGTCAAATTTTAAATCCAAAATGTTTTCGAACTTTAAAATTAGCCTAAACAGTGCTCTTAGGATTTACGTTTTTTAAACACGTTTTCGGTTAAAACGCTAATGCCCGGTTACAATTATGGGGATGGATCTCGGATATGCATGTTTTTGGGACTTGATTAAATTAGTGGGCTGATTTGCAATTGTTTACTTTCTGCAACATATATTTAATATAATTAGAACTGTCATCTTGACTTTGTCAAGCTAGCTGGATATTATATTGCGAGCATTGAGCTCTGGGATTTAAATATATAGATTGCGCAATAGGATAGACATGCTATGCTTATTGAAAGTTCCTAAAATCCATGTTTAGAAATTTCGCATGATTGATTGTAAGCATGAATTGCAAAACAACCCCTAATATTTTCAAAGCGTTTTTAAAACCGGAAATTCCAGTCGCCAATTGTGCTTGATGTGTGTGGATGATGCATGTTTTGACACGTATGCTAGAATGTTCAGGACTGAAAGCATTTGATAATTTACTTTACGTAGAATTATATAAGCTAGGAACATTAGACGCATGACGCGTAAGCATGTTGTTTGTTCGATGTTTATGGCGTCATATAATGATATGCATGCGTAAATTATCGGATAATCCTTTTAAAATTAATAAGGGCCTTGGGAAAGCCATGATCGGGCATGATTATTTAAAAATTCCCATTCCGGTAATTTGCAATGCAATAACCGTTTTCAAAAAGACTGATCTATTAAATTGAACACGACGGTAGTGTGAACTCTTTCACGGACCCCCTTCCCTCGGTTTACCGGCGGTCGGTTTGGTCTAGATGATTGAAGGATCACTATTTTCGTATTCAATCTTGATAGATAATCCGATGTTTGGAATTCTATCAAAATGTTGTTGTCTTTCTGAATTTGCATAATTATCAATGTGTCAGTTTTCTTGGCTAAGTCGGTACGCTTCTATGAACCTTGCAATTTTGATGGTATAAATTATGATGAACGTAAGGAATATGTATTGGACTCCTCTCTGCTACGATTCTGAAAAGCAGAGAGGACAACTACGAATGAATATGGTAGTTCGTATGATTTTGACAATGAGAGATGAACGTGATAGTTTATTTCCCAATAATTGGAGTAAGTTCTTTGATGATCTGAATGAATATGTTGTGATACATTCAACCTTGGTTAAAAGGGGTTGAAGAAGACTTCAATTACAACCAGTCAATGTCAAAGCTTGGTGTCCCTTTGCATCTGCCTCGCTAGAAGCAAGGATTCTAAAGCCATAAATGTTTCGGTTGAATGTGATGTTCTTTTCTTTATCCATGGATGCCGGTGAAAAATCCGTCCAAGACCTTCGCAATGAAAGGTCAACATGGAAAGGATGTATAAGGTTGCCTTACATTGACATGATTCAATAAACTTGAGTCTAGTTAAGCAAAGGAACCAAGGCAGTAAAGCGACAACCTTCTCCGCTCCCCAAAAAAGATCATTTGAAGTCAATTATGATCCATATATCATGAAGTGAACTAGACCGTAAAAGGTTTTATACTATAATCCTGTGGGTTAAACCCCGCTGTTAAAGTGCGTCTAAAACACACCTCGTATGTCATGAATATAAAGCTGTAAAATGTTTTATTTGAACACAAAACATTTGATATGATTCACAAGTGAATTTAATGAGATGTGATGTTCAGCATGACTTAAAGTTCAGATAAGTATGGATCAAATATGAGACTTTCAGATCAAGAACCCTACCATTGTTGTTAGGTTACAAGTTTTAGGTCAACGGGTCAGTTTTCCTAAGGCTTGTCTCCCACTATGTTGTATCGGGTCGCTTGCTCTTCGGGTCGCTCTTCTTCGCTCTCTTTACCTTTCGCTCCTTTCTTCCGGACCTGCACGAGGGGCATTACCGAGTACGGAGAGGGGGGGGGGGGTGGTGCTCGGTGAACCCTCTCCGATGCTTAAATGAGTATCGTTCTTAGAGAGAGAAAATCTACTTTCTAGAGAGAAGCTAGAGCTAATTATGCCAAATTGCCAAGATGATCCAATGAAGGGTGAAGGAGTTGTATTTATAGGCAACGGTGTCATTAAGGTGGCTTAATGACATTGTTAACCTCTAAACACAATTATCAAGCCCTTAATCGCGTAATTAAAACCTTAAGCATGGAGAGGTTGGCGGGAAAATCCTAAGTACGGCGGTCAAAAAACAGTGCCCGGGCCCTTGGGGGTGGGGTAAATCCGACCCCTAAGGGTAGGGGATGGGTGTGGCCAGCCAACCCCTCCTAGGGGAGATCGGGTTTGCCAACCCGATCTCTCCTAGGAGGGGTTGGGTGGCCACACCGGTCTCACCTAGGTGAGTTCGTTGCCCGGCCCAAACGAGTATTTTTGCCTCATTTGGACCGTTAGAGTGTCGGTGGGGTGTTCGGATCAAAGTTTCGAATTACAACCATTAACGGGGTGATGAAAATGATACGAATTACAAGTCAACGGGTTCAAATTGGGCGTATATTCATCAAGAGACATAGTCATCTATTAGATAACCTCTCTATCTAGGGAGTTCATTTTTGCAAGGATAAATGCAAGGATACTTGTAAGGATATTTCTTCCATCCTTGTTCCAGCCTCATTTGCATTGCTGTGTTCCTAATGGGTATGTTGATGTTCTGACCACCTTTACTAGTAGGGGGTCCTTTGGTATTATGTATGCCTGACTCTTCCCTAGTATCATCAATAACTGGGCATGGGGGATGTCTGGCAAACTCCCTTCATGCCCTATGATTCTCTTTATGGAAAAGCTAGCGATTCCCTCTCTTATGACTAATATATCATTGTGTGGAAATACTATGTTTTCCATATCCCTTTTTGAAAGCTTGATGATGGTGTCGCCCTTCTTCCTTTGCTAGGCTTGGTGTCCTTGAGAGTTTTTTTTTTTTTTTTGATGAAAGTGTATTTCATTGCCTGAGATGAGCTTACTAGGTGTAGTCGCGACTTCTGTCTATTTTGTGAAATCATATAGATCCATTGGAGGCGTTTGCCTATGAAGGTGGGCGTTGCCCATGTGAAATGGTTTCTTCCATTTTTTGGAGGGGTGTGTTCATGGCTACCCTCTCTTATGCTATTTAGGCATTCTCTTTGCTTTGCGGGGAGGGCATGTTGTGACTGGTGCCCCCCTTGCATATCGATGCCAGATGGAGTCCTTTGACGGACTTGGTCCTATGATGCTTAGTGGAAGGTTATAGTGGGGGTAATCCTTTGTGACCCTCATGGTAGTTCCTCTATAGGATGTTGAGAGTGCTCAACTTATATTTGGAAGTGAGCCTTCCATCTTAGTGACCTTTCCCAGAGTCTTGACCTTATAGCTGCCCTTTGAGATTGAGAAATCTGTTCCTTGTGCATCTCTTGGTTGGCGGCGTCGTTTTATTGACTCTTCTAGTAGTCCACTTGTGTATATGTATATCACGGAGCCCGAAGGCGTCCGATATGGTCATTCTTGGAAAACATGTTGGTATCAAGTATCAAAACTACCCCCTTTAGGGAGTTGACTTGTTATGCAGTTAAATTAAATAAGAGTATATGGGAAGGATATGGGTGTGGGGGTGTTGATACCCCCTGCTTCCTTGGTATTGTAACTGTCTTCCTCCATTAGTGTGTGTGTATTCCTTCCACTTGAGTAATATAAGGTCGCATCCTTGCAAGGCGTACTTGGTGGAGGTGTATCCTCCATGTATGCTATGTGTGATCTCACTCCGTTGCGTCTCTCCATGAGACTTCCCATTGTAGTAGCTATGTAATAACATGGTATGGTACTATATGAGTCCCCTTGTTTAAATACTTGTCTTTCCGTCTGCCCCCCTGTCCTAGGGGGATGTGTACCGAGGGTTGTCATGCATGAGGGATTGGAACCGTCGTGCTGTATCATGATTAGGTGATTGCCTTGTCGGGTTGTCGGGACGATGTCCCTTACTTTTATATTTCTTTGGAATGTCCCTTAGTCGTGTTCGTGGTGATGCAGACTGTATGTCTATCGAGGGTATCCATGAGGAGGTGGATGCTGAAATTCTTGTCTCCTTAGTGGGTTGCTTGCTGGTCCTCCCTTAGTGGGGTGTATGTCCCAGCTCCTTGATGTGTTTGGTTTTTCCTTGGAGGCATAGACTGTTGCCTTCCCTCTGGGGGTGGCCTGTGCTCATTTCTTTCATGACCTTCTCGCTGCCCTGTTGGGGGGTGCGAGTGTTGCTCTTCTTTATGGTACTCCTCCTCATGTGGGTGTTGTTCTTCTTGTGGGCACTACTCTGCTTGTGGATGTCGCTCCACTTGCGTATATTGCCTCTCTATAGGCTATCAATTCTTCTAATGCATTCATGATCTCATGAGTCACTCCTTGGGCTCCTTGCTAATACATAGACCTTGTATTGGTGGTATGAGCCTAGTTGTTGTTTCCTGGCATGCCTTGTGTTGGTATTCCATATGGATGCTTCTAAGGGTGTGTTCCATAATGGTACCCCTGTGGAGGTATTGTGTATTGGTATCCCTACGATGAAACTCTCTGTTGCCCCCTTGCCCCTGTGGTCTCTGAGCCATGGGGGTTGTGGCAGGGGAAGACTCAGCTCCAGCTGGGCGTGATGTTCCTCCATGGTTGTTTGTCTAAAGTGCTCCCAGGTGGACAGTTGTCTCTAAATGGTATGTTGCTCGTCATTGCTCTTGTGATAGTCAGGCTTTTTGTTCAAAACCGACAGACGGCGCCAAATGTTAGGTTATAAGGTTTAGGTCAACGGGTCGTCAATCTAGAACTTATCTCCCACTAATGAAATGTCGGGTTCAGTGCTCCTGGGGCTAGTCGTTCTGATCCATGTCCTTCTGCTCCCTGGGGGTAGTCGTTCTGATATATGTCCTTCTCTTCTCTCCTTCTGACCTCCTTCTCTTCTCTCCTTCTGATCCTCTGGGGCTTGTCCTTCTGACCCCCAGGGGCTTGTCCTTCTGCTCTATGCTCTCCTGCTTCCTTGACTCTCTTCTCCTCGCCACCCTGCAAGAGGGGCAGTATCAAGCACGGATGGGGGGGGGGGGGGTGGTGCTTGATGAACCCTCTCCGATGCTTAAGTCAGAACGTCCCTTTTTAGAGAGATAATATCTAGAGAGAATCCAGAGCTAAATTGCACAAGGAGTCAAGATGATCAAATGAATGGTGAAAGGGTTGTATTTATAGGCAACGATGTCATTAAGGTGGCTTAATGACATCGTTAACCTCTAAACACAATTAATTAGTCCTTAATCACGTAATTAAAACCTTAAAGCATGGAGAGGTTGGCGGAAATAATCTAAGTGTGGGAGTCGGGAAACGGTGCCAGGGCCCTTGGGGGCGGAGTGAAAATCCGACCCCTAAGGGTAGGGGTTGGGTGTGGCCACCCAACCCCTCCCTAGGGGAGATCGGGTGCGGCCACCCGATCTCACCTAGGTGAGTTCGATGCGCAGCCCAGACGAGTATTTTCGCCTCGTCCGGACCGTTGGTGTTTCGGCGGGGTGTTCGGGTCAAAGTTTCGATTTATAATCATTAACGGGGTGATAAAATCAATATGATTTGCAAGTCAACGGGTTCAAATCTGGCGTATATCCATCAGGTACCGCTGGTCCTTCAGATCCCAATCAAGAACCTTCTTTCCTCCAATCCCTTTCAGGACTCCAATGGCCGCCCAATTTCCTGAAGGTAGGTTTTCTGGTTTTATTCCTTCCTTTTCTGAGCCTCTTAAGAAAAAAAAATGTTAGGTACTGCTTTTATAAAAGCAGTAACCCCAACTAATCTTAGTGACGCTGACAGGCCTCTATACGGAGGTCTTATTGGCTAGTGCCATCAAGTTCAGGCGGGGGAGGTCCCCGTTTATGCCGGTCAGATCGAAGCAGGGCTTTGATTTCCCTTTTGTAGTGAATTAGAAGAGCTCTACGAGTATTATGGCGTGCATCCTTGCCAACTCATGGTAAACCTCCTTCCGTTTCTGGGTGGGCTTCCGTTTTTTATGTGATACGTATGGCTGGAAGTACAACCTTCAACTCTTCAGATGATTTTATCAATTGGTGAACAGCGGGGGATTGATTTTTGGTTTTAAAGGCAGATGGCCCCCTTCTGATAACGAATTTTCTTGGAAGTTGGCCAAGAAGTTGTTTGTAGGGGTAAAATCCTATAACTCCAACTGGAAGGATAACTATTTCTTTTGTCAAGAAGGAGTTTCTTGGCTCCTGAACCCTTCTATTAGGACCGATGGTGCCTCTTTCTTTTCGAGGTTTGACTTCTGAAGAACAATCCATGGTTCGTACGATTTACGTTGCCGCCACCCAGGAAAACTTTGAACCTTGACATTCTGTCAATGATACAACAGAAGATGCCCTTTTCCAGGAGGGGATACGTCTTCGTCTTAAAGAGCTCCCGATCAGCTAGGTAATTTTACTTATTTCATAGTTACATTTTGAACCTCTTTTTTTTCCTGTAGGTATTTTATGAAGCTTTTTGATACCCGTGATCAGGCGACGAAAGGGGTGCCAATGTTTGAGGACCCTCTAGTGGATGATACCGAAGTCACTTCTGAGCCAGCCTCAACTGAGGAGGCTCCAGCTGAAGCTACTGTTGTGGCGGAGAAGACTCCTCGAAGGAGGACGAAGATGGCAGCTAATAGGGGTGGCGCCAAGCCTACCAAGAAGGAAAAGGTGACACTCGCCACTTCAATCTCGTAGTTTCACGAGGCAGATGTCTCCGCTTTTCCTCTTGCTATCCCAAGTTCTCCCGTCATTGGAGGTATAAGTCTTTTCTCGACTTTGTTCTCTTTTTTTTTTAAAGTGATTCTGATATCTTTCTTCTTTGTTTGTAGAGGACGTCCCAAATGGTAAGGGCCTTGCCGAATCTTCGGCCTCTCAAGCCATGACGGGCTAGAAGTTTGAAGGTCCTCATTTTAGATGGAGAATGCTTCATTCTGCCCCCGAGACTCTATCTGGGGAAGTCGATTGGGATCCTCTTTGATGGATATCTGTCCAATTCGGTTTCGTATTTACGTTCCGGGTCTCGTAAAACTTCAGAAAACTACAGTAACGGGTCGAGGTACGCGCGTACCGGAGCATCCGGATTGCCACAAGGAAATCCGGAGGATCGGATTGCCACAAGGCAATCCGAAGGATCGGATTGCCCTAAGGCAATCCGGAGCTCCGGATTTCCCTAGGGTAATCCGGAGCTCCAGATCACCCGAGGCAATCCGGACCATGTCGGTCCGCCGACATGGTCCGGATCACCAGTATTACTTCGCAAACCCTCCGACTATATTTTTTACCAAGTTATGAGAAGTCAGTGCACGCAAAGCCTTTACGACACACATGACCCCTATTGTCGCACAGGACCCCTGCTGTGCACACAGGACCCTTGCTGTGCGCAACAGGACCCTTGATGACGGACAGGGACCCTGATGTTGGTAACTACTTAAAACCGGTATCGAACCGCATAAAACCGGGTACGGTTCTTAGGACCCCTATAAATAGGGACCTAAGCTTCCCATTTTCATGATCTAGATTTTTCCTCATCTTGGCTAAAAGTGCTCTGACCTCTCTCTAGAAATTACTTTCTCTCTCTAGAATATGTTTTAACTTGAGCGTCGGAGAGGGCACAACCGGCAACCCCCCCCTCTCCTCGCCGGTTATCGCCCCTTTTGCAGAGCCCGGAGCTAAGGAGTCCAGATTTGAGGAATTCAGACTTTGTTCGAGGATCGTGGATCGTGGATCGTGCCGAAGAGATCGAAGGGCACAACCCAAAATCCGAGATCCATTCGAGCTGAGTTCAACCCGAAGCTACCCAAGCAGAATCGAACAAAACATTTGGCACTGTCAGCGTGATTCGAGCAAGAAGCCGTTCTTTTCCGCAAGAGCTATGACAGGCAGGCGTACGAAGAAGCCAGGGGCTGGGAAGTCGAAGCCGACGAAGAGTCAGCCCGGACCTTCTCACATACCAGACGCAGAGTCTACCGCTTCCACAATGCCATCCATTAACATGACTCCCGCACAGTACGGACCAGAGGACCAGAACAATCCACCTGCTCAGGAGTTCGAACAAGGAGCAGAGACGAATCAGGAGTTCCCACCGGAGATGCCAGCTGGTGAGGAACGACACCGACCAAAAAATGCACCCAACATGCCTACGGTCACACCGGCAATGATGACGGCATTGGAAGAACTCCTCGCTCTAAGAGAAAGGTTAAAGAATCAAGGCTATGCTATGCCTCCACCACCACCTACACAAGCAACGAGCAGCCTGCACCAGCTAAAGAGATGTCGTATGACGCTAACCAACCAAGGCCTCAACATACAATGAGTAGAGGATACTCTGAAGGTACCTTCCAGTACCGACAGACAAGGCAAGAACCAGCTCGTTCATACACCCCAAGTGCTGGCATTTTCATACACTCCAAGTGCTGGCATGAAGCAGCAACAAGAAGTAAGGTGGAAATAACCTCCTGTAAGCAATGCGCATCAACCATTTAAAGGAGGAAGCAAGCCGAAGCCGACAAGAAGCCAACCAGGACCTTCTTACGTTCCAGATCTAGAGTCTATTGCCTCATCCGTGTCAACCGCAAATGTGCCTTCCGCACAACACGGTCTCGAAGTTCAGAATAATGCACCAGTGCACGAGTTCGAGCGAAGGACGAGGACGAATGAAGAATCCTCGTACAAGATGCCAGCTGACGAAGTACAGCAGCAAGCTATAGCACACAATCAGCCTCTTCCTGATGACGTCAGTCCACCGGAAGAAAGAAAAAATCCTGTTCGTGGGAACAAAGCTGCAGCCAACAATCGAAAGCCGACAACAAGTCAGCAGGATTTTTCACACATACATAAAGACATGTTCATTGCATCCTCCATGCCAACAAACAATGTGCCTTCCGCACAACATGGCCTTGAAGTCCAGAGTGCGGCATACATCACATCCCATCCGGAAAAGATGGCAAGTGTACATGTAATCCATGAAGATTTAGACACCGGAAGCGATAAATCATACAAGTAAGAAGAGTACGTTGCAAAGACAATGCACAAGTCTCATGATGTGAGCATTAATGATGCCAACATGAAGGGCGCAACCATGCAAGAAGTCCTTGACTTCTCATCAAAAGATAAAGAGCGCATTGAGCACTACGACGCCTTGGTCATAACCACGCCGAAGCTGACAACAAGTCAACTTGAATCCTCCCACATGCCTGCGGCCACATCTAATGCCTTCTTCATGCCAACAAGAAATGCGCCCTCCGCAAAGTACGACCAAGGAGTTCCTCAATATGAAGGTGTCAACCCACCATAACTTGTCACCCCTACCATGATGATTGCGCTCGAAGAGCTGCTTGCATTCCGAAAAATGCTAAGGAATCAAAGACATGCCCCGCCACCACCTCTACCATCAATTAACAGACTGAGGAAACAAGAGCAATATCCCGAGACACAAGCCATCAAAACACTCCGCACCAAGGAGTAGGGGGGCAATACACGGAAGGTACCTGCCAGTACCAACAACCAAGCCAAGGAGTTAAACGCTCATACAACTCGTATGTGATAGCACAACACCAAGAAGAGACATGGAGACAACCTCCAACCTCTCGCTCAAAATTCACAAGGAAGGCTTCTCCATGAAGAAAAACCAAGACAATGTTGACATCCGTCATAATGAGGGATGGGAAAAGCCTGAAGATGACAATGATGTCCCAACCGGGGGACTTACAACAAGAACCTTGAAGGCAATAATTGGGGAAAAGAGACAACCGCAACAAAAGAGGCCATTCCAGTCAAACGTCCAAAGGACCAAAGGGTCCAATCTCTCCAAATGTGTTCCGTTGAACACATCGCTGTCTGTAATCCTGAAAGATTTAAAGGAGTCTAAGCTGTGGAATAAACCCTCTAAATTCCGCAAGGGCCTATTGGGAAAAGATGAAAGCAAATGGTGTGAAAATCACGAAGTGTATGGCCACGAGACGGAAAGCTGTGTTGAATTAAGGTTCTGTATAAACAACCTCATCTTGAAGGGAGAAATGAAGAAGTATATCGACCAAGGCAATGAGCATCAAAAGAAGTCGTATGCGAAGTCTTCAAGAAAAGACAAAGAAAAAGAAGAGGCGAATGGTAATCCACCACCCGCCAAGCGTAGGAAAAACAACGTCAGTCATGCAACCAACTATGACGACTTCTACAGTCCTTAGAGTATGAAGGAGAAATAAACAAATGTCAACCTCCCGGAAGACAAGCTTCCCTATCCACTCAAGCCAATGACTGTATCTTTCGGCAACAACGTCAAAGAACGGGGCAAGCACCATAAAACTGGGGGGCATAACACCAACTTGTGTTCATCCCCAAATGAAGAGATTGAAGAGCTCAATACGCTAGATGCACTAAGGAACTATGTGGCACGTGGCAGAATCAACTTGCCAACAAATCACCTATGAAGACGTCAAACGCATCATCAATCCCTCTATCTCTATTGTTGCATAACTACTTTAAATCTTTTTAGATTAAGTACAACTTATGCTCATTAGCCTTAGTACTTTTAGAAAGGAGTGATCAGTTGACGTCCTCTTATAATCTGTGGCATGAACACGAAAGTATCTAATGATGACCAATTTACTTTCGTAGGTACATCCCTACATTATACATTCTACTATGGATTAACACCAAGTAACAAATAACGAGCATATTACTCAAGAAAACGAATCGGCACCTATGAACCTATAAAAGGAAAACGCTCCTAACAACAAACACAGCCCACTCATACACTCCGGTCGGAGCAGCGAGTCATCAAGAAGAGACATAGGGACAATCTCCACATCCATTATCACTTCCTGCAAGAGATTCCTTTACGATTATCAAAGTGGGACACATCCAACGCTGAAGCGCACAGACATACACATTACCAAAGTGCGCACATCTCAACCATGCTGAGTATATAAGAGCTCCGCCACTCAATAATCAAAGATAGCCTCAATATCGGGAGAAGGAAATATTAGCACAACTCCACATCCAATGCGTTCGCACCCGACGTGTTTGCTCCCGGCCCATCCGCCCAAAACACCGGATTTTCCCAAAATCCACAACGGGGGCATACGCTGATCGCATCCGGCCGATGGACACTACTCAAGGGATAATACCACCATCATTGTGGAAGATAGCAATTCAGGAGAGACTCGTATGATATATGCACACCTATGCCAAACCCATCATGTGAAAAGAGTTAGAGAATTATCTCCAACATCTAGCAAGGAGAATCATACCACTCAAAAACATGTCACACAGACGCAACTCCGTGAAGAGGCACAAGTGCGTAAAGAAATGCATCAAGTAAACCAAGACCCCTTGGAAGCAAACACAGGAAGTGTACACACTATATTCAACAACGCACGACGCACGTTTAAAAAGAGAACGGATACTCTTACCTATTCCAAGTTACAAGTCTTCAAAAAGTAGCATTGCCGCGTCTTAATCACCAAAAGAAGCATTCAACACTCGACGCAAGAGCGGGGGCATCTTGCTAAAACCCCCATATACAAGAAATACCAATCTCCAGCAAGAAACAACGATGCGACTACCAAGCAACTTGGGGGGCACCAAGCTGACAAGTGCTTGGCATTCCACCGAAGTGGAAAAGCGAATCATGACAAAAACACATAGTACCGCTGTCAGACCTAAAATCTAACCTAACAGCGAATTACGTTTTGAAAACGTTGATTTTTGAAAAGAGTCGCCACTAGTTAATTAAGGCTAACTAGAATCATAAATTACCTAAGTGAATAATGAATTAAACACCTAGGTATAAAATCGATCTACGATCAGAAATTTGAGTTCGGAGGTTCTGTTACGAATTAAAAAAAAAAAAATAGTTTTAAAACACGCCCTTTCGGTACTCAATTCACGAATTGCCAATTTAATGTTTCAGATATAATATCATATAGACTTCAAATCAGTTAACAAATGGTCTCAAATAAAGATTAAATCCCCACTAAGAAATTAAAGACCAAGAACTAATTATGTATAAATAAAATCAAGATTTAGTAATAAACTAAAAGTGTAAGAGCACTAATAATTGTTGATTACACTAAGTTAAACTATAATTAATATTACGTATTATGAATCACACATATTATGCATCATAATATTATATGTTATATTATATAGTATATTAATATAATCAGCTTAAAACAATGATGGATTACCTGAGGAGTGAAAGCTTGGACTGACGAAGAAAGCAGCAATAGAAGTCGAGGAATAGATAGTTGCCATAATCGGATGGGAGCAGAGGTCGAACTGCAGTGAGTCGAGAATTCGGATGGCCTTGGACCAGTCGCGGAAACGGCAACGCTTAGCGAACTCAGCTCGCTCCGATACAGCTGAGGCCATCCAGCGGTGGTGGATGTTGTTGTTGTTGTTGCCGCGTTGAAACTACTGCTGCTGCAGCGATCCAATGAAGAGATACACAAGTTTTATGTTCCTTTCTTTGTATCAACGACTTGGTAGAGAGAGAGACAGAGAGAGAGAGAGAGAGAGAGAGAGAGAGAGAGATGCTTCCATGGCTAGTCGAGCGTCCGAGGTGAGCGTTCGTGACTAAATGGACGGGGATGGAGGTCGGCTAGGCAGACGGGTTCGACTGGTCTCCAGTGAAGGCAAATCGGAGTGTGGCGAAGGACCAGAGTTGGGAGCGATGCTGGTGCTGGTTCTTGTTCTAGGTGTCGAGGGAGGTACGAAGGAGGAGGTGAGCACAGTGGCCGACGGTAAAGCTGGGACGGGTGGTGTTCGAAAAGGCTTGCTCGAATCGGAGGTTGGGTCACCGTGGTCAGAGCTGGGTCAGGCGGCAGTTCCTGGGAAGTGATGAAGAAGAAAACCCTAATATTGATAAAAATAAAAATAAAACATAAAAATTAATTAAGATTAAACAATAAACACAAAACAATTAATATAAACAATATACACAAGATCAAAGTTCGGGTGATTTCAAAAGAAGTTGGAGCAGTTTTTTTATTTTTTGTTTGTGTTTTTCTGTCCCTTTTACATGTAAACCTAGACCTCTATTTATACTAGAAACCTAGGCTAGATTACAGATAAAATCTAAATAAAAAAATGCTAACAAATAATTAATTTAATAGATATTCCTAAGGATATTTATCTTTACAGATAATTATTTTTTTTGAATAAAAAATAATTTCTGGAGATAAATACCTTACAGATAATTTTCTAAAAATAAAAAAACTAATTATTATATATATATTTTAAAAATTCCGAAAATATTAAATAAATTCGAAATAATTTAAAATATATTTTATAATAATTTCCCTAATGTGCCCTTGAGCTTTTTTGGAGACTTTATGGCTTGACGCGTCCGGAATTTGACGTATCATGTGTAATGTCGTTATGTCCGGGTCAAAATCGAGTGTTTACAGTTTGCCCCTCTTTGGACGGACTCCCGTAGAACGTGTTCGAGGGGGTTTGTCCAAAGACGAAGAAACACTGATTTTGACCGGAAAGTATATCGTCTTCCAGTTCTTTGAAGTCTTCAAGGCAGCTCTCGTGCTTTATTTGACGCGGAAATGATAAAAACCTCTGTTGGCGGTGCCTCTGTTGGCAGTGCCTCCATTGGCGATGCAGAAAGTAGGGTCTCGGTCGGCGGTGCCCCTATTGGCGGTGCCTTCGTTGACGGTGCATAAATTAAAGCCTCCAGTGGCGTGCAGAAAGTAAAGCCTCGGTCGGCGGTGCCCCTATTGGCGGTGCCTTCGTTGGCGGTGCAGAAAGTAAAGCCTCCAGTGGCGTGTGGAAGAGTAAAGCCTCCAGTGGCGTGCGGGAAAGTAAAGCCTCCAGTGGCGTGCGGGAAAGTAAAGCCTCCAGTGGCGTGCAGAAAGTAAAGCCTCCAGTGGCGTGCAGAAAGTAAAGCCTCCAGTGGCGTGCAGAAAGTAAAGCCTCCAGTGGCGTGACTTGCGAAGGCTGAATATTAAGGCTTCGTTCGTCGGGGGTGACTCTAAGAAAGCTGGAAAACTACAGATCCTGATCATCGGTTGTGACTCTCGGAAAGCTGGAAAACTTCAGGTCCCGATTATCGGTTGTGACTTGCGAAGGCTGAATACTAAGGCTTCGTTCGTCGGGGGTGACTCTCAGAAAGCTGGAAAACTACAGATCCTGATCATCGGTTGTGACTCTCGGAAAGCTGGAAAACTTCAGGTCCCGATTATCGGTTGTGACTTGCGAAGGCTGAATACTAAGGCTTCGTTCGTCGGGGGTGACTCTCAGAAAGCTGGAAAACTTCAGGTCCTGATTGTCGGTTTGTGACTAGCATACCTGGGGCAGCGCAGCGTCGTTGTGGTGGCTAGCATATCTGGGACAGCGCAGCACCGGTTGTGGTGACTAGCATACCTGGGGCAGCGCAACACCGTTGAATGGTAGATGTGATGACTAGCATATCTGGGACAGCGCGGCATCGTTGTGGTGACTAGCATATCTGGGACAGCGCAACACCGGTTGTGATGACTAGCATACCTGGGGCAGCGCAACATCTGTTGAAGAAGAGCCACTAGTGGCGTATGCTGAAGAATAGCCTGGAGTGGCTTGACGACTTGAATGTATGTCCCTAATTTTTGTCTAAATTGCGCATGGCGCGACAACTTAGCGGGATTTTTTTTTCTCTTATTCTCTCCTTTTGCCACGGTCGATTGAGATTTCCGACCGTGCCCCTCAATTTTTCTATTTTTTCTCTTTTTGCCATGATTGCAATTTCTGAACTTGCAACCATGCCCCTCATTTCCTGGTTTCGCGTAGGCCGCCCTTTCGGGTTTTCAACCTAGCGGAAGCACTCTTTATTTGGTAGCCGATTGAACGGTGGCTGCGACCCGTACTTTATTTCCGCCTCGATGCGGGAGTAATTTGTAGCCGTTTGAAGGGTGGCTGTGACCATTTTTTCACCGTCGTCAATGTCGCGGGAACTCTCTTGATCGTAGCCATTTGGAGGGTGGCTGTGGCCCTTTATTCCTCACCTCTGATCCGGGAAACACTATTTGTATGTAACCATTTTGAGGGTGGTTGTGGCCCTTTCACTTAATACCCGCCATCGATGCTCCGGGAGTGCTCTTTTGAGAGACGTCTGGACCCTTTCTTTATTTTCCCGCCCTTACTGGGTTCGCGGGATCACTTTTTTGTGTAGCCATTTTAAGGGTGGTTGTGGCCCTTTTTATTCTTCCGCCCTCACAGGGTTCGCGGGGTCACTCTTTTATTTGTAGCCGTTTGGAGGGTGGCTGTGGCCCTTTCACTCAATTTCCGCCTTTGACGTTGCGGGAGCACTCTTTATCTGTAGCCATTTGAAGGGTGGCTGTGGCCCTTTTTTGTAGTCGTTTTAGGGACGACTGTGGCCCTTACACTCATTTCCCGCATTTGATGTTGCGAGAGTACTCTATATCTGTAGCCATTTGATGGGTGGCCCTTTTAAATAATATCCCGGCCTCACAAGATTCACGGGAAACATTCTTTGTATGTAGCCGTTTTAAGGGTGGCTGTGGCCCTTTTAAATAATTTCCCGGCCTCACAAGATTCACGGGAATACTCTTTTATTTGTAACCGTTTGGAGGGTGGTTGTGACCCTTCTTTTGTAGTCGCTTTAGGGACGACTGAGACCCTTTTTATTTGTAGTTGATTTAGGGACAACTGTGACCCTTTTATTCCTTTAATGCTCTCATAAGAATTGTATGGATACTCTCTTTATTTTTCTCGGTAGCCAATTAAAGGGCGGCTGTGACCCTAAAGAAAAATGAGTTTTTTTTTTTTTTTTAATAGAAATTTTACCGAAAATAATCAACAACAATTATTTACATGCCCCTAGTGGCAGATTAATTCAAAACATCCTCCGGTGAAGGACTCGGTTATGAGTCAAAATACGTCGGTAGTGTTGACGCCCTGGATGGACCCTACGACCAATGGATGACATGGACACTGATTTCTTCTCTCGGCTTCTCAAGTGCCCCGACTATTGCTCAATCTCGTCTAGGGATGCCCCACAATTAGCACTTACGAGTTTAGACTTTGCTGCATAACAAATGTATGACTTGGTTGAGGATCACACATAGGATGACGTGGAGTTTGGCCAGGCATGCCACATATGGAAACTTTCTGAAACATCTGGGACAAACTCGGAGGTTGACCTCAGAACGGTCGGCGATCAAAAGGCCGTGCGCGAGATGTGCTCTTCAGAGCTTTGATTTGGATGATTATCCAAGCTGCACAATGAGTAAGGGAAAGCTCAAATTTCGGGGATAAAAATGATCACAATTTCTCTTACCTGAGAGTTGGATTTTTTTCAGTGGGCAATGTGCTCGCTCTGCGACTGGACCTGCTGCATGTCCTGATTCTCCTGCTCCAACACCTGTATATGCACATCTGCTGGAAAGTACATGCCCCTAGTGGCAGACTGAAAATTTCAAAATTTCAGAACTTTTCAGAAAAGGACTCGGTTGATCGAGTTTGACTCAATTGATCGGCACGTTGAATCTTCACGGGATTCTCGATGATCTCCATCTCTGACATGTCCGATCTAAATGGGAGATGCCCCTTGGTTACCACTGACCGGTTTAGACCTCACCGTAAAACGGATGTACGACTTAGTTCGGGGACGCGTATGAATTCCACACATGGTAGGTGGAATTTTGAAGCGGTTACGTTTCACGTGGTTGCGACCTCTTCGAAGTGGTCGTCTGATCTGCAAAATAAGTAGGGACACTCAAATCTCAATGGAAAAATCAAGTACAATTCATCGTACCCGAGCGTTGGACATTCCAAGTGTGCAATTTGTTCCTTGTGCAACTGGATGACTGCATGTTCTTTTTTTTTTTTTTGCTGCCCCATTTAGCCGGCATAACTTCTGTGTACATGATACTTTAACCAAGGGTACCTGAAAAGGGTGAGTGAAAAATCAGTGTAGAGAATATGAGGAATCATGCATGATTTTTTTTGAAAACTCTAATGTTATTCATTTCATAATTTTAATTGCTTTTTTTTGAAAAAGAATCAAAATTTATGATCAAATGTGTTTTGCACCATCATGGAGTTTACTGAGTTTGCTAAGTGCATTATCTGGCTCGAACGCGGGACAAATGCTCAAAACAAAGTTTTTTCAAAAAGGTTTTTTCGTCATTTGTTTAAACTCGAATAGTAGCACTCAACTGCACAGTTAAACTATTTATCTCAAAAAAAAGTATGAAAACTCCCATTTTTTAAATGCTCGCCCACGCGAACGTTGAAATGACGATCTTGCCAAAACAGTGCCATACACATTGGATAAAAATGAATGACATTTGAGTTTTTTTATTTTTTAAATGCTCATGCATGCTCGAAAGTTAAAGTTTTAGTGTTAAGAAACTTACAACTTACAACCGGTTTACCTGAATGATACACATGGAATGTATAAAAAAATTCAGGAAATTTTTTTATAAAAGAAATGCAAATGCAATGCATGTTTGGGATTAAAAGTTCAACAACAAAACAATGCCTATGAGAATTACATGAGATGCATACTTGAAATGAAAGTTCTACAGTTAAGAAAACTTTACAAGTTACCCGATTTTTTTTTGTTTTTTTTGTTTTTTTTTGTTTTTTGGTTTTTATAAGAGGGAAAAAAAATCAATGCATCTTGGTTGCTCAAAATTAAGAATCATGTGAAAAGTTTTTTTTTTTTTTTTTAAATGATGCATGTGAGATGCACAAAATAAATACAAGATGCAAACTTGAAAATAAAGGTTCTACAACTAAGAAAAATTACAATTTACCTGAAAAGATTTTATCGAAAATAATGCATATGAGATGCAGTCTTTTGATTAAAAAAAAAAGTAAAAGGTTTTTTTTTAACAGATAACCCTAAAACTAAAGAGCTTATGATTCATCTAAAAAGTTTTTTTAAATTAACGCATATTGAATGCATTATTAAAAATAAAACAATTCCGATTAAAAGTTTTTTGAAAAGAATGCATACGGAATGCACGTTAGAAATTAGAAGCTCTAATAGCTAAAGAGGAAATACAATTTTTCTAACATGTTTTTTTTTTAAAGTAATGCATATATAACGCACTAACCAGAATTACAACTTACATGAAAAAAAAAATAATTAAAAAAAAATAACAATGCATACGAAACACATGTTTTAGAAAAATAAAAATAAACTCAGGTAAGAGGTTTTTTTAGAAAAGCGATGCATAGGAAATGCTTGTTCGAAAAGCTCAGCTAAAGAAATTAATTTTTTTGAATTTTTTTTTAATTAATGCACGTATGATGCACTAACCAAATTTACAAATTACCCGAAGGGTTTTGTTTGTTTGTTTGTTTTTTTTTAATCTTTTTAATGATGCCATGAGACGCAAGTTTGAAGTTAAACATTCAGGTAAGAGTTTTTTTGGAAAGAAAAAAAAATAATGCATACGAGATGCATGTTTGAGAAGAAAATTTCTACAATTAAACGACTAACTACTTAGCTAAAATTGTTTTTGTTTTTTTTTCTTTTTCTGAAAATAATGTATACAAAATGCATTTTGAAATTAGAAGCTCTAATAGCTAAAAATGAGTTAACTTTCTCATGAAAATATTTTTTTAAAAAATAATGCGTGAATGATGCGCTAATTATGAATTACAACTTACCTGTTTTTTTTTTTTTTTTTTAAATAATGCGCATTAAACACATATTTAGAACAAAACTTTAGGTAAGAGGTTTTTTTTTTAAAAAAACGGCATAAGGAACATACGTTTGAAAAATGGAAATTATACCTAAGAGACCTAATGCAAAGATGATATTTTCTTTTTTAAATGCAATGAGATGCATGCTTAGAAATAAAGTTGTACAGTTAGAAACTTACAGTTTACTTGACAACCTTTACAACAAAAAAAAATACGGATAAAACACGACATGTTAGGGGGTAAAAAATGTGTGGCTTTGCTCTACAAGGTAGGTTCCACTGATAGGTTCCCGACAAGGTGGTTTCCTCACCCCATTATAGGGATCACAAGACCTTCACAAGCGAGTGGAGTTTTTCCGAGTCGTACCGGCGGCCCAGCCGCTCCGGTCGTACCGTACTAAACCTCCGGGTTCCTAGTCGCCCTGGGTTTTAGGCGTTTTGGAGATTATTCTAAAAGTGGGTGTGTGCGAATTTAAATAATACATGCACAACAAAGAAAAATAGTCAGTCATAATAAAAAATTAACTCCACACCTGAAATTACACAAAAACAATCAAATTAGATCAGCGAAGTCAAAATAAAATAAAATAAAAACTAAAAAACTCAAACATGGCAAAAAGTGAATTTAATGAGCCCGAACCCTCTGTACTCCCCAGCAGAGTCGCCAAATTGTCAGACCTAAAATCTAACCTAACAGCGAATTACGTTTTGAAAACGTTGATTTTTGAAAAGAGTCGCCACTAGTTAATTAAGGCTAACTAGAATCATAAATTACCTAAGTGAATAATGAATTAAACACCTAGGTATAAAATCGATCTACGATCAGAAATTTGAGTTCGGAGGTTCTGTTACGAATTAAAAAAAAAAAAATAGTTTTAAAACACGCCCTTTCGGTACTCAATTCACGAATTGCCAATTTAATGTTTCAGATATAATATCATATAGACTTCAAATCAGTTAACAAATGGTCTCAAATAAAGATTAAATCCCCACTAAGAAATTAAAGACCAAGAACTAATTATGTATAAATAAAATCAAGATTTAGTAATAAACTAAAAGTGTAAGAGCACTAATAATTGTTGATTACACTAAGTTAAACTATAATTAATATTACGTATTATGAATCACACATATTATGCATCATAATATTATATGTTATATTATATAGTATATTAATATAATCAGCTTAAAACAATGATGGATTACCTGAGGAGTGAAAGCTTGGACTGACGAAGAAAGCAGCAATAGAAGTCGAGGAATAGATAGTTGCCATAATCGGATGGGAGCAGAGGTCGAACTGCAGTGAGTCGAGAATTCGGATGGCCTTGGACCAGTCGCGGAAACGGCAACGCTTAGCGAACTCAGCTCGCTCCGATACAGCTGAGGCCATCCAGCGGTGGTGGATGTTGTTGTTGTTGTTGCCGCGTTGAAACTACTGCTGCTGCAGCGATCCAATGAAGAGATACACAAGTTTTATGTTCCTTTCTTTGTATCAACGACTTGGTAGAGAGAGAGACAGAGAGAGAGAGAGAGAGAGAGAGAGAGAGAGAGATGCTTCCATGGCTAGTCGAGCGTCCGAGGTGAGCGTTCGTGACTAAATGGACGGGGATGGAGGTCGGCTAGGCAGACGGGTTCGACTGGTCTCCAGTGAAGGCAAATCGGAGTGTGGCGAAGGACCAGAGTTGGGAGCGATGCTGGTGCTGGTTCTTGTTCTAGGTGTCGAGGGAGGTACGAAGGAGGAGGTGAGCACAGTGGCCGACGGTAAAGCTGGGACGGGTGGTGTTCGAAAAGGCTTGCTCGAATCGGAGGTTGGGTCACCGTGGTCAGAGCTGGGTCAGGCGGCAGTTCCTGGGAAGTGATGAAGAAGAAAACCCTAATATTGATAAAAATAAAAATAAAACATAAAAATTAATTAAGATTAAACAATAAACACAAAACAATTAATATAAACAATATACACAAGATCAAAGTTCGGGTGATTTCAAAAGAAGTTGGAGCAGTTTTTTTATTTTTTGTTTGTGTTTTTCTGTCCCTTTTACATGTAAACCTAGACCTCTATTTATACTAGAAACCTAGGCTAGATTACAGATAAAATCTAAATAAAAAAATGCTAACAAATAATTAATTTAATAGATATTCCTAAGGATATTTATCTTTACAGATAATTATTTTTTTTGAATAAAAAATAATTTCTGGAGATAAATACCTTACAGATAATTTTCTAAAAATAAAAAAACTAATTATTATATATATATTTTAAAAATTCCGAAAATATTAAATAAATTCGAAATAATTTAAAATATATTTTATAATAATTTCCCTAATGTGCCCTTGAGCTTTTTTGGAGACTTTATGGCTTGACGCGTCCGGAATTTGACGTATCATGTGTAATGTCGTTATGTCCGGGTCAAAATCGAGTGTTTACAACCGCCCCTCTATGGAAATGCACCAACAAGGAATACAACTTTAATAACCTATAACAGGTTGGTCCCAAGAAGGAGGCACCAAGCATCGCCCTCAAAGGACGACCTCTTCTACATAAACAAGGTCCAGGTAACACGTGTTACTGCCAAAGGTAAACTCAGGTATGAAATACCAACTCCACAACAGTAATAATATGAATAAAACAGACCACTGGAGTATGATATCTACTCAGAGTAGTCTGACTTAGTCAAGCAACGAATCCAAGAGGAATGGAACAGACTAGTCGCGAATAGTCTGATCCAGTCATATTGGCATTGAAGGTAATAGAGCCATATGAGGAGACTAATAACTCCACTCTTATTACCAAAATATGCCTTAAAATATTTTGACTAATTTAAGACAGGTCATATATACATACAAGAGATGTCTCAACGACACACCTTATCTAAGGAATTACACTGGGTGAAGCTGTATGCAACACTTTCAGGAATTCTATATCTATGGACATTCTACTCAGACATCTAAGCCAAGTAATGATCGAGTATATATCATTAGCACCATCACAGCAAGTATCCAAGTTAACTATAACTTTTGGCACCTCAACAAGCATCCTTCTTGAACAATAGCTCTTCCTTTGGAAACAATACCAAACAACGATTGCGCAAACATCATGCTAAGGAATCATCGACGCGTATCAATTAGAGGATGCATTCAACAACGCATAGCCGTTATTTATACATACATGTTCACCAACACATATACCGGGCGATACTTGGGAAAAGTTCCGTTTCCACACTTGTCACTCCAACGCTAAGGGAAGTTTTCTACACAATGAAGGGATCCTTGTATCAGATTCCTTTACTCTATTTACTATATGCATTAAGGAGGAAATTTATAAATCCATATTTTTACTAAATTGCAAGCATTGCAACTATCTGACAAGTCACAATCTTGTTCGTAGGTACATACTGATGGGTTTCGGCGTAGCCGTTAGGCCCTTAACGATAAGTAAATGGCAAGTGGGCCCGTTGGGCCCTGAGAAAGGCCCAAGAAGCTAAGACGAAAGGCCCCGATGAGATAGGCAAGAGGAAGAAGGCCAAGGAAGAAGGTCCCGACAGAGTCGGATGCGCCTGTGAGAAGGCCAAGGAAGAAGGTCCCTGTTGGATCGCGGTGGAATTCCGGCACGGCGCTTGACGGTGGTCCGAACTCCTTAGCTCCACGCAATCCTGCAAAGAGGGGATAGACCGGGCGGTGGCTCGGAATCCCTCTCCGATGCTTAAATGAGTATATGGTAAGAGTAGGCAAGTATGTATGTAAAAAAGATCTCTTAAACCTGGGGAGTTTCCACCCTTTTATAGGGGAAGTCCAACCCCAGTTACCTGATTTATCGCCTGGGCCGCTGGCCCATATCCCGCGTATCTCGCCTATTTATCCGTTACTCCGGATATATCGGCCCACGATCCCGCTATCTTAGCGGATGTGTATCTTGGCCTTATCCTTTGATCATAAGCCTCGACCACTGTCGGAGACTCCAGAGTTGTATCATCACCGCCCGGGGCCTCTCGCCATCATGACTTGGCCCATTCTTCTCCGAGGTTCTCCATCGAGGCCTGTTCACAGGCATCGTGGCCTATTCATAGGCGCATTCGTCGGGGGCTAGCTACTCAGCTAACCGTTCACTCCTCGGGTCCGACTCTGTCGGGACCTTTCTTCCTCGTGGCGCATCTTGTCGGGACCTTCTGTCTCGGCCCTTTGGGCCCGATCTAGGGCCCAGTGGGCTAGGTCGCCGTTTACTCGTCGTTAAGGGCCTAACGGGTACACCGGAATCCATCATTTGCCCCCAAGACATGAGGGACTTTTAAGTTCGTCGTGTCTTTAACTTCTGACCTCCCGATTAATCGGGGACCTTTGCCTTCTCGATAATTTTCTCCACGTGGAACTTCCTTCGGTGGCCTCCCCGATGCTTCGAGGGTAATCATTAACTTTGTTGAGAAGGCTCCTCGGTTTCTAGGCCCATTAAATGCGATGGGAGACGAGCCGTCTCCTTTGGGCTTTCCCGCCTGCTCCTCTGAAAAGTGCTTTTTCAGACGGTTACGTCACTGACGTCTCTTCTGTACTGACGTCTCCACACCTTCCACGATCCAGATTAACCCGTTCCATCTTCTACGGCCCATATCGAAATGTCCTTTCGCCTTCTTCGTCTCCTATAAAACCTCGATCACGAGGCACTGTTTTAGTTTCCTTACCGCCTCTTCTCTGCAATTCAAGATTTTCAAGCTTCAGTCTTCTCCAAGGTCTTCAATCTTTCCGATCAGTCTCTCCGACCACCGTCGAGTCACCTTCTCCGCCTCATCCCATCATGTCTGGTAAGACTTCTTCCGATTGCAAGTTCCTTTTTATTTTCGCTAATCTTCTTTGGCTTACGTCTTGGGGAGACCCACTACAATTTGCTGCCCTGGGTGGTTTTCAGACAGCGGATCCAACTCCGAGGGCAGAAATCAGGCGGGAGAGGATCGAGCTCGCCCGAAAGGTGGGAGACCTGCAACAACGGGTTCGGGAGCATGAGGAGCTGCTGCGCTCTGAGAAGCAGAGGTTCAATGATGAGCAACTGCAGCACTCCGCGGAGCGGGAGGGGCTCGTCCTCGAGAAAGGCCGTCTCGAGGAAGCCATCACGAGGTTGGAGGCTGAGAGGGCAGGATTTCCTGACCAACTAGCGGAGGCCAAGGTTCAAGGTCGCGAGGAGTATCGGGACTTCGAGGACTTCAAGGCTGATGCTACGCGGTTCTACCGCACTGAGGTCCACAACACCATGTTTGACATCATCGAGGAGCTTCACACGGCCTTCGGTGACACTATTGACCTCAAGAAGTCGGAGACTCTTGCCCCCTTCGCAGAGGAGTTTTTCAATTCTTCTGAGGGGGGTGATGGAACCCCTTCTGCCCCCGACTCTCCTCCAGCTGACCTCCAGGCAGAGTCTCGTGCTGTAGGGTCCGCGGATCAGCCTCCCGCGCAGGATTAGCCATAGATGCTTTGTCTTCATAATTCTTGTATTTTCTGCTTGTTTTCGGGCCTTCGCGCCTTGATGAATAAAAAAAACTTTTCTATCCACTCTCGTCTCGATTTATGCTTGCACTACTTAAAGCGCCTTAACTTGTAAAAAATGATCAAAAAATGATCAAGTGCGCCGCTCCCGACGACTTCACATGTCGAAACTTGATGTTGAAACTTGACACTTGATCGGGGCCTTACCACTCAAGGATCCTCGCCCCCGCCAGTTAAGGCGTTTTAGTCGTGCCTTTTAAGACAACTTATGCGTCCAACTTGACGTCTTTGTCGGAGTCTTTCCACTTGAAGCATTCTGGCCTCTGCCACTTCGAGTAAATTCACGTGCCAAACTTGGCGTTTCCTCGGGACTATCCACTTAAGGGTCCTTGCCCCCGCTGCCTTGAATATCGAACTTGACGTTTTTCGGGGACTATCCACTTAAGGGTCCTTGCCCCCACTTCTTCGAGTAAATCAGACTTGACGTTTGTCGGGGACTATCCACTTAAGGGTTCTTGCCCCCGCTGCCTTGAGTAAATTTGCACATCAAACTTGACATTTTTCGGGGACTATCCACTTAAGGGTCCTTGCCCCCAGCTCTTCGAGAAAATCCGCACATCAAACTTGACGTTTTTCGGGGACTATCCACTTAAGGGTCCTTGCCCCCACTTCTTCGAGTAAATCAGACTTGACGTTTGTCGGGGACTATCCACTTAAGGGTCCTCAGCTCACGCCCTCTGGGCGATTTGTCGGAGCCTACCCACTTAAGGGTCCTCGGCCCACGCCCTCTGGGCGATTTTTCTCGGGAGCCTACCCACTTAAGGGTCCTCAGCCCACGCCCTCTGGGCGATTTATCGGAGCCTACCACTTAAGGATCCTCAGCTCACGCCCTCTGGGCGATTTTTGTCGGAGCCTACCCACTTAAGGATCCTCAGCTCACGCCCTCTGGGGGATTTTTTTCGGAGCCTACCCACTTAAGGGTCCTCAGCCCACGCCCTCTGGGCGATTTATCGGAGCCTACCCACTTAAGGGTCCTCAGCCCACGCCCTCTGGGCGATTTATCGGAGCCTACCCACTTAAGGGTCCTCAGCCCACGCCCTCTGGGCGATTTTTGTCGGAGCCTACCCACTTAAGGATCTTCAGCTCACGCCCTCTGGGCGATTTTTTTCGGAGCCTACCCACTTAAGGATCCTCAGCTCATGCCCTCTGGGTGATTTTTGTCGGAGCCTACCCACTTAAGGATCCTCGGCTCACGCCCTCTGGGCGATTTTTGTCGGAGCCTACCCACTTAAGGATCCTCAGCCCACGCCCTCTGGGCGATTTATCGGAGCCTACCCACTTAAGGGTCCTCAGCCCACGCCCTCTGGGCGATTTATCGGAGCCTACCCACTTAAGGGTCCTCAGCCCACGCCCTCTGGGCGATTTTTGTCGGAGCCTACCCACTTAAGGATCCTCAGCTCACGCCCTCTGGGCGATTTGTCGGAGCCTACCCACTTAAGGATCCTCAGCTCACGCCCTCTGGGCGATTTGTCGGAGCCTACCCACTTAAGGATCCTCAGCTCACGCCCTCTGGGCGATTTTTGTCGGAGCCTACCCACTTAAGGATCCTCAGCTCATTCTGCCTGACCCATCTCGACATAGGTAGGGTGAAATCGATAACAATTCGTCGGTAGCTAGTCCCATACGGGCGCAAATTTGTACGCATTTAAGCAACAATCCATTAATGCAAAACAAAGGCAATTTCGCTAGGCAGCAATTCAAATACATCAGAAAAAATGGGGGGACTCGCCCCCTTCTAAATATTCAAACGAAAAGCAATAACAAAGCAGAAATTCTTAAATGAAGATAAGATTGCTCGCCTGGACCGAGGCGAGCGACTCCAAAATGCCACCATGCTCCTTCCGCAAAGAGCCCCCACAGGATCAGCTGATGACCCTTCTCTTTTCCTGTCGAGCCCCCGATGACGTGCCTGCCGCGGACTCTGCCTCGGTTTTCTTTTTCTTTGGGGACCGATCTCGGGATCGGGACCGCGATCGAGATCGGGATCGGGGCCTCGCTTCTCAGCAACAAACTCCTTGAGCTTACCCCTCTGGATCAGCTTCTCTATCTCCTTCTGCAGCTCCCGACAATAATCCGTGTCGTGACCGCTGGCTCAATGGAATCGACAATAGCGATCGGTTCGCGAGCCATAATATTCTCCTTCTTTCCGCGGGGAAACCTGGCGATGCCCTGTCGCTCCATCACTGCCAGCACCTCTGCTAGGGAGCAGTTGAGAGGGGTGAGATGGGAGAGGTCCTCTCTCCGTTTTTCCCTCCTCAAGGGCTGCTTGTCTTCTCGTTGATCGGAGCGGCCTCGGTTCCGACTGCCCTCGGATTCACCCTTCGACCTCCGGTCGTCCGCAGGCTTGGAGGACTGCTTCCCTTGTCTTGTCCTCGGATTCTCCAACTCCCCAGCAGCTATCTTTGACTCCTGCACATCGATCTGTTGCTTGACCCTTGCTTGCAGCGTCTCCATATTCCATATTGTCCTCGCCGCTGCGCTGTGCATCATGTCGGAGCCGTAGGGAGCCGTTAGGTGACTCAGGAATGTGCGGATGGTCTCGCCTTCCGAGATCTCCTCGTCTATCTCCGCGACGCTAGCCGTGTACCGCTGATAATACTGGGCTAGTGTCTGGTCGGGCCTCTGCACGACCTCCGCCAAAGACCTTACACTCTTCAGGAGGCGTCGCCGGCCTTGGTACTGCTGGATGAACTTCTTGTGCATGTCGCCCCAACAGGTGATGCTCCCTGGAGGCAGGCTGAAGAACCACGACATGGCCCTCTCTCCCAACGTGATTGGGAATAATGCACAGACAACATCGTCGTTCGGGGCCCTGCCCATGCATGCCTGTACGTGCTTCTGCACGTGGCGGACGGGGTCTGCTTCGCCGTCATATTCCGGGATGGTCGGAATGTTCAACCCTGGCGGGGCCAGGGTGTCAATCAGTCGCGGGATGAATGGGTGACTGGCTCTGTCCCGCAGTTCCGACATCATCGGCTTCTGGTCCCCTGTGCATATGTTTACGATTTTCACTACCTGATCAACGGTGAGGGGACCGTTGAGGGCAAGGGTTCTGTGCTGGACCGGGCCTGGTCCGTCGATCACGATCCGTTCGGGCTGAGCGACTCTATTACCTTGGCCTCCCAGCTGGACTCGCTCTTGCTCTGCTCTCGGCGGTGGCGGTGGTGGTGGTGCCACCACGGGCTGCTGTCTGGCGGCGTCTCTCCGTTCGAGGAGGGTTTCCATAGCCGCCAAGAACATAGGCATGGCGGCTGCCACTGCCTGGGCCAAGTCCGGGTTCGGAGGAGCAACGACGACTTCTCCCCTGTTCTCCTCAGTCTGGGGGACCTGCCCTCCTGGAGCTTCCTGACGTCCCTCCACCTGGGTAGCGTTGGTAGGGGGTGGAGGGTCATCTTGAGCCTCGGTGCGCTCCGGCTGTCTTGACGTCTGTCCTTGCTTAGTTTGCCTAGCAGGTGCCATACGAACAAAAAAGAGGTTACCTTGGCTTTTTGTTCAAGGTTCCCACAGACGGCGCCAATGTTGGATCGCGGCGGAACTCCGGCACGGCGCTTGACGGTGGTCCGAACTCCTTAGCTCCACGCAATCCTGCAAAGAGGGGATAGACCGGGCGGTGGCTCGGAATCCCTCTCCGATGCTTAAATGAGTATATGGCAAGAGTAGGCAAGTATGTATGTAAAAAAGATCTCTTAAACCTGGGGAGTTTCCACCCTTTTATAGGGGAAGTCCAACCCCAGTTACCTGATTTATCGCCTGGGCCGCTGGCCCATATCCCGCGTATCTCGCCTATTTATCCGTTACTCCGGATATATCGGCCCACGATCCCGCTATCTTAGCGGATGTGTATCTTGGCCTTATCCTTTGATCATAAGCCTCGACCACTGTCGGAGACTCCAGAGTTGTATCATCACCGCCCGGGGCCTCTCGCCATCATGACTTGGCCCATTCTTCTCCGAGGTTCTCCATCGAGGCCTGTTCACAGGCATCGTGGCCTATTCATAGGCGCATTCGTCGGGGGCTAGCTACTCAGCTAACCGTTCACTCCTCGGGTCCGACTCTGTCGGGACCTTTCTTCCTCGTGGCGCATCTTGTCGGGACCTTCTGTCTCGGCCCTTTGGGCCCGATCTAGGGCCCAGTGGGCTAGGTCGCCGTTTACTCGTCGTTAAGGGCCTAACGGCTACACCGGAATCCATCAGTCCCGACAGAGTCGGATGCGCCTGTGAGCAGGCCAAGGAAGAAGGTCCCGACAGAGTCGGACCCGAGGAGTGAGCTGTTAGCTCCCGACAACGTGCCTATGAGCAGGCCCCGATAACGAACCTCTGAGAGGAATAGGCCGAGTCACGATGACGAGGGGCCCCGAGCGGTGACCGATGAGACAACTCTGGAGTCCCCGACAGAGGTCGGGACTTGCGATCAGAGGATAAGGCCGAGAAACACGCCCACTATCAGAGTAGTGGGAGAGTGGGCCGAAATAAGAGGAAGGTGGGTAAATGGACGAGATACGCGGGATACGTGCTAATCGCCCAGGCGACTAATGAGGTAACTGGGATAACACCTCCCCTATAAAAGGGTGGAGGTTATCCCAGATTCAGATACGTTTTTACATACACATACCTGCTTACCTTGCCTGCCATACTCATTTAAGCATCGGAGAGGGATTCTGGGTCACCGCCCGGTCTATCCCCTTCGTGCAGGATTGCGTGGAGCTAAGGAACTTGGAAGTGTCATCAAGCGCCGTACCGGAAGTTCCACCGTGATCCAACATTTGGCGCCGTCTGTGGGAATATGAATGAAAAGCCAAGGTAACCTCTATTCGTTCATATGACACCTGGTAGGCAGACCAAGCAAGGACAAACCTCAAGGCAGCAGGAGCGCGGCGAGGCTCAAGACGATCCTCCACCCCCTGCCAACATCTCTCAGGTGGAGGGACGTCAAGAAGTCCCAGAGGAGTCTGTTCCCCAGCCTGAGGAAAACAGAGGAGAGATTGCTCCTCCAAATCCAGATCTGGCCAAGGCTGTGGCGGATGCCATGCCAATGTTTCTGGCGGCCATGGAAGCCCTCCTGGAGCGGAGAGAGGCTGCCAGGCAGCAGGCCGTGGAGGTACCACCACCTCCACCGAGACCGGAGCCGGAGCAAGCTCGACCAGAGGGTCAGGATAAGGACAAGGAGATCGCTCAGCCCGAGCGATTCGTGGTCGACAGACCGGGTCCAGTTCAGCACAGGACCATTGCCCTCAACGGTACTCTCACCGCTGACCAAGTGGTGAAGATCGTAAACATATGTATGGGAGACCAGAAGCCTATGATGTCGGAGCTGCGGGACCGAGCCAGTCATCCCTTCGTTCCGCGACTGATCGACACTTTAGCCCTGCCAGGGCTGAACATCCCCACCATCCCGGAGTACGATGGCGAAGCAGACCCAGTCCGCCACGTGCAGAAGCACGTCCAGGCGTGTATGGGTAGAGCCCCGAACGACGACATCGTCTGCGCGCTGTTCCCCATTACATTGGGAGAGAGGGCCATGTCGTGGTTCTTTAGCCTGCCCCCAGGAAGTATTACGTGTTGGGCCGACATGCACAAACGGTTCATCCAGCAGTATCAAGGTCGACGGCGCCTCCTGAAGAGCGTGAGGTCCTTGGCAGAGGTCGTGCAGAGGCCCGACGAAACGCTAGCCCAGTATTACCAGCGATACACGGCTAGCGTCGCTGAGATTGACGAGGAAATATCGGAGGGCGAGACCATCCGTACATTCCTGAGCCACCTGACGGCCCCCTACGGTTCCGATCTGAGGCACAGCGCAGCCGCGAAGCCTATATGGAGTATGGAGGCGCTGCAGGCGAGGATAAAGCAGCAGATCGACGTGCAGGAGTCGAAAATAGCTGCTGGGGAGCTTGAGCCTCCGAGGTCGAGAAAGGGGAAGCAGTCGTCCAAGCCCTTGGACGACCGAAGTTCGAAGGACAGATCCGAGGGAAGTCGGAACCGAGGTCGCTCCGATCGGCGGGAGGACAGGCAGCCCCCGAGGAAGGAAAGGCGAAGAGATGACCTTAACCTTACACCTCTTAACAGCTCCTTAGCAGAGGTGATAGCGGTAATGGAACGACAAGGTATTGCCAGGTTCCCGCCGAGGAAGGAAGGAGAGTACTTCGGGTCTTGAACCGATCGTTATTGTCGGTTCCACCGGGCCAGCGGCCATGACACGGATTACTGTCGGGAGCTGCAGAAAGAGATAGAAAAGCTGATTCAGAGGGGCAAGCTGAAGGAGTTCGTCGCTGAGAAACGGTGCCGTGATCGGTCCCGATCCCGATCGCGATCCCGCTCCTGATCCCCGAAGAAGAAAAAGCCTGAGACAGAGTCTGCGGCTGGCACGTCCTCTGGGTCCCGACAGGAGAAGCGAAGGGTCATTAATTGAGGGCTCGCCGCTAGTGGAGGTATCGCGACGTTTCGAGGGTCGTACGCTTGGTGGATTCCTGTCATGGTCGTGCTGAATGATGCCAGGCGAGTAACTTTTATCTTTATTTGGGCATTTTTGTGTTTGTTATTGATTACTTCTGTGTTTGTTATGGGTTTGTTCTAGTAAAAGCTGCCGAGGGGGGCCAAGTACCAATTTAGTTTGTAATCGAATTATTGCGTGGTTGAGTAGCATCTCTTTGCGTTAATAATTGTTGCTTGAGAGCTGAGGTCTTACCTGCACGGGGTTACGCTTATAATGGACCGAGAATCCTTAAGTGGTAGGGTCCCGATAAACCGTCAAGTATGACGTACGATTTCGCCCGGAGCGGCGGGGGCAAGAAGCCCGATAAACCGTCAAGTTTGACGTACGAAAATCGCCCGGGGCGGCGTGGGCTGAGGATCCTTAAGTGGTAGGCTCCCAATAAAATGTCAAGTTTGACGTACGAAAATCGCCCGGAGTGGCGTGGCCAAGATTCCTTAAGTGGTGAGGTCCAGAAAAGCGTCAAGTTTGACGTACGAAAATCGCCTGGGGCGGCGTGGGCTGAGGATCCTTAAGTGGTAGGCTCCCAATAAAATGTCAAGTTTGACGTACGAAAATCGCCCGGAGTGGCGTGACCAAGATTCCTTAAGTGGTGAGGTCCTGAAAAGCGTCAAGTTTGACGTACGAAAATCGCCCGGGGCGGCGTGGGCTGAGGATCCTTAAGTGGTAGGCTCCCAATAAAATGTCAAGTTTGACGTACGAAAATCGCCCGGAGTGGCGTTGCCAAGATTCCTTAAGTGGTGAGGTCCTGAAAAGCGTCAAGTTTGACGTACCAAAATCGCCCGGGGCGGCGTGGGCTGAGGATCCTTAAGTGGTAGGCTCCCAATAAAATGTCAAGTTTGACGTACGAAAATCGCCCGGAGTGGCGTGACCAAGATTCCTTAAGTGGTGAGGTCCTGAAAAGCGTCAAGTTTGACGTACGAAAATCGCCCGGGGCGGCGTGGGCTGAGGATCCTTAAGTAGTAGGCTCCCAATAAAATGTCAAGTTTGACGTACGAAAATCGCCCGGAGTGGCGTGACCAAGATTCCTTAAGTGGTGAGGTCCTGAAAAGCGTCAAGTTTGACGTACGAAAATCGCCCGAGGCGGCGTGGGCTGAGGATCCTTAAGTGGTAGGCTCCCGATAAAATGTCAAGTTTGACGTACGAAAATCGCCCGGAGTGGCGTGACCAAGATTCCCTAAGTGGTGAAGTCCCGAAAATCGCCCGGAGTGGCGTGACCAAGATTCCTTAAGTGGTGAGGTCTCGAAAATCGCCCGGAGTGGCCTGGCCGAGAAACCTTAAGTGGTAAAGTTCCGAAAAAGCGTCTTAAGGACGTGCGAGATTGCCTTAAGGGCACAACTAAAACGCCTTAACTGGCGGGGGCGAGGGAGCCCGACAAATCGTCAAGTTTGACGTATGAGGTTATCTAACAAGTTAAGGCGCTTTAAGTAGTGCAAAGATGATCGGGATGGAAACAGATGGAAATAAATTTTTCATTTTTTCATTAAGGCGCGAAGGCCTGAGGACGGATACAGGAAGGCAAAAAGTACAAGGATCTGAAAGATAAAAACATTATGGCTGATCCTTGGCGGGAGGCTGATCCTTGGTGGCTTCGGAGGGAGCGGGGTCCGCAGACTCTGCAGCACGGGGATCGGAGCCCTGGAGGTCAGCTGGAGGAGAGTCGGAGGCAGGAAGAGTCCCATCACCTTCTTCGGAGAGGTTAAGATACTCCTCCGCGAAGGGGGCGAGGGTGTCAGACTTCTTAAGGTCAGTAGCATCGCCGAAGGCTATGTGAAGCTCCTCGACGATGTCAAGCATAGTGTTGTGGACCTCAGTTCTGAAGAACAGCGTAGCGTCAGCCTTGAAGTCCTCGGAACTCCGGTACTCCTCGCGAACTTGAACCTTGGCTTCAGCTAGCCTGGCAGGAAGTTCAGCCTCCAGCTTCGCCTTGGCTTCCTCGAGACGATCCTTCTCGAGGACGAGCTCCTCCCGATCCGCGGCGTGCCGCAGTTGCTCATCATTGAATTTCTGCTGCTCGAGGCGCAGCAGTCCTTCATGCTCCTGAACCTGCTGTTGCAGGCCCTCCACCTTTCGAGTGAGCTCGGTCTTCTCCCGACTTATCTTTTGTCTCGCCGCTTGCGAGGCAGCGAGCTCCTCCTCGAGCTTAGCCATCTTGGCGGGATTGGACTTGGCGCGCTCCGCCTTCAAAGCCTCCCGCAAGGCCACGATGTACCCGTAACAACGCTGCTGGTTTGCAGTGTTCTGAGGGAAAGAAGAAAAGGTTAGTACCCGATAATGTTTCATATCATATAATTGAAGGTAAAGACGTGGTCTTACATTTACGTGAACGATGGCCATTTGGCGGAGATCCTTGTCGACCTCTTCATCATCCAAGGACAGTGGACGCCGAAGAGACGGTGGAACTGAGCCTGCCAGCAGATGCAGGGCCAGGTCCTCTTGAAGGCATCCCCACTGGAGCGGGACCCCTTGTAGAGACTCGATCGGGTTCCAGGGAACCGTCTCTTGCTCGGGGGAATGAATGGGGTAGAAACTCCCGACCAGCGGGAGGGCAGGCACGATGTACGGATCGTCGGGGAAACGAGCTCCCCCGACAGCAGCAGGCTCCGATGAAGGAGTTTCCATCGGAAGCTCTGGAGTTGGACTTGGCACCGGGGAGTGCAAGTCTATGGGGGAAGTCGGAGGCACTTCCTCCGGAACAGGTTTGGAGAGGCGTCCCCTCCGGCGGCGAATCAGGCCTTCACCTTCATCCTCCTCCTCAGAAGCAGGGGAGGCATCCAGCCTCGTCACTGGACGGAATTGGTCGGGCGTTGGAGTGTCCTCCGCCACCGCTTCCGTCGGAGCAGCAGTCTCCGCGGGACCTGCAGCCACGGGACGAACAACGTCAGCTAATAGCCCATTGTCGAGACACCAGATAATTTGGCGATCCATGAATTGAACTTTTCCGAGGAAGTGGTAGTAGCCTGGTTCGAGGACGCGGGGTGTTTCCCCACGGAGAATCAGCTTGATTTCTCGGATTCTTTGCTCCTTCTCAGCGGGGATGAGATCCTCTGGAACCAGTTTCCTGTACAATTTAATAGCCTGTCGGAGCCTCTTACCTTCCTCAGGGGTCTTCACGCCTAAGATGGCGTCCATCTGATCTACCCGAGCGCGTTTTCGCTCCGAGGGGGATCCCGAGGGAGCGGAAGGCTTCTTGGTGGGCTTCCTCTTCCTTGCCACCTTGCGGATAGCATCCGTCTCCCCCTGATTAAGAGCCAGATTGGTCAGCTGGGACCTTTTAGCAGCAAACAATGGAAAAGGAAGGAAATCAGAAACGTTACCCAAAGCACGGTACCGGCAGGGCCATCAGTGAGTTGACCCCCAGAAGCGATGTCGAGGAGCCGCACCCCGATCGTGATCAAGTCTCGCTCCGAGACAGAGTTGGCGTCGAAGAGAGCAAAAGACTCGCCCCAGCGATAAAACTGGATGAGTTGAAGAGTCTCGATCTCCCGGTCGGTGTAGGCATGAGGAGCGGGGGCAGGATCCGCCTCAACGGCCCATCGGGGCCACGGGATGGAACTATTCTTGATAAAGAAATAGTTCTTCTTCCACCCGCTGTTGTCGGGCCCGGAGTCGCAGAGGAAGTGCCGACCCTTGGCAGTCTTCCAGGAGTGTTGAGTCCACCCGTGCCTGGCGAGCTGTTGGGGCGAGAATCTGGGCATCCGAGGGTAGAAGGCGCAGATCCCCGCCGGGTTGCACTTCAGCTGCCAGAAGGTCCGGAAGAGGGTGAGACTATAGACCCACCTCTCTCGGTGGCAGAGGTACTGGAAAGCATTCCATGTACGGATGGCATGGGTGGTGAGAGTAGTCGGGTGTGTCTTGTAGTGGTTGCACATCTCCACCAGATTCCCGCAGAAGGGAAATCGGAGCCCCGCTTGTATCTGCCCGGTGGAGACGTACACTTCCCCCTCCTCGGGGAGGGTAACCTCGTGCACCCGTACGAGACGGTGACGTTCATAGGGGAGGCGAGGCTCCCAGGTTTGAGTGATGCACCCTTCCCGGACGGCTGCATCGAAGGCAGTAGGCGTAATCTCGTTGGCAGGATATTCAAAGTGGAAGGCCACCCTTCCATCAGAGCCGGATCCGCTGTCTGAAAGCCGCCCATGGCAACAAAGTGTGGTGGGTCTCCCCAAAACGTAAGCAAAAGAAGATCAGCGAAAAAGAAAATCTTACAATCAGAAAAGGTCTTACCAGACATAGTGGAGCAAAATGAAGAGAGTGACTCGACGGTGGTCGGAGAAGTTGATCGGAAAGCTGAGAGCTTGGAGAAGACTGAAACCTGAAAGCTTGAATTCTTGAAATGAGGCGGTAAGGAAACTGAAACAGTGCCTCGTGGTTAGGGTTTTATAGAAGCTGGAATGGGCGAAAAGGCGTTTCAATCTGGACCGTAGAAGACGAAACGGGTTGATCTGGATCGTGGAGATGAAAGGGCAGTAATACGGATAGAGACGTTAGTGACGTAACCGTTCTGAAAAGTGCTTTTCAGAAGAGCAGGCACGAAAGCCCAAAGGAGACGATTCACCTCCCATCGCATTTAATGGGCCAGAGAACCGAGGAGTTTTTGAATAAAGCTAATGATTATCCCCGAAGCATTGGGGAGTCATGAGGGAGAAGTCCCACGCGAAGGAGACTACTGGCAAGGCAAAAGCCTCCGATAATGAAATCGGGAGGTCGTGAGTGGGAAGACACAACGAACTGTAAGTCCCTCATGTCTTGGGGGCAAATGATGGGTTTCGGCGTAGCCGTTAGGCCCTTAACGATAAGTAAACGGCAAGTGGGCCCGTTGGGACATGAGAAAGGCCCAAGAAGCTAAGACGAAAGGCCCCGATGAGATAGGCAAGAGGAAGAAGGCCAAGGAAGAAGGTCCCGACAGAGTCGGATGCGCCTGTGAGCTGGCCAAGGAAGAAGGTCCCGACAGAGTCGGATGCGCCTGTGAGCAGGCCAAGGAAGAAGGTCCCGACAGAGTCGGACCCGAGGAGTGAGCTGTTAGCTCCCGACAACGTGCCTATGAGCAGGCCCCGATAACGAACCTCTGAGAGGAATGGGCCGAGTCACGATGACGAGGGGCCCCGAGCGGTGACCGATGAGACAACTCTGGAGTCCCCGACAGAGGTCGGGACTTGCAATCAGAGGATAAGGCCTAGAAACACGCCCACTATCAGAGTAGTGGGAGAGTGGGCCGAAATAAGAGGAAGGTGGGTAAATGGACGAGATACGCGGGATACGTGCTAACCGCCCAGGCGACTAATGAGGTAACTGGGATAACACCTCCCCTATAAAAGGGTGGAGGTTATCCCAGATTCAGATACGTTTTTACATACACATACCTGCTTACCTTGCCTGCCAAACTCATTTAAGCATCGGAGAGGGATTCTGGGTCACCGCCCGGTCTATCCCCTTCGTGCAGGATTGCGTGGAGCTAAGGAACTTGGAAGTGTCGTCAAGCGCCGTACCGGAAGTTCCACCGTGATCCAACACATACTACACTACGAATATTACATTGAAATTGCGCAAAGTAGCAACCTGTGCGCATAATATCTACTTCAAACAATACAAGCTAAAACACAACGAGAAACTTATGGCGTACAAAGATGACATATCTATCATCTACACCGGCAAGGAGTTTATTTCTCCATCCCTAAAGGCGTCTATATCAGGAAGGTGACAACAACACAAAGCCATCGCGCTATAAACACTGTCAGCCTACATGATGCAATAACAACTTGCGCATTGTCAACAACAAGGGACTTGTAAAAGTTCCCTATTCAAAAGGTGTTCACTCAAGAGCAACTTCAACAACATGCAAAAACCTTGGAAAAAAACTCAACAACTATTCAAACGAAAACATGTTGCGACATCCTTCTAGCAAGGGCAACCCTCATGTTTATTCCTATCTAAAGAAACATGCTGCGACATCCTCCTAGCGAGGGCAACCCCCATGTTTTCTCTTATCTAAAGTAACATGCTGCGACATCCTCCTTGAGAGGGCAACCCCCATGTTTACTCTTATCAAAAGTAACATGCTGAAGACCCACATGTTTACTTCTTAAAAATGGCATGCAGTGAAATCCTCTTTTGGGCAAATCCTCGTGTTCATAGCCATTCCCTGAATAAAACAGGATGCGGCAAATACAGTATGGGACTGATCACCCCACTGTGCGGAAGTCTTCTTAATTGACGACAACGCACACATCAAAAGTATGTATACTCTTTTTAGGGTTCATACACCATGAAGGCTTATACCTTAAATGGATAACTTCATGTTATTTGCTGAAAAATGCAAATCCTATCTACAAAACTCATCAAACTTACAAGTCGAGTCTTGTACAACATTACATTGCTCTTTAGCATACAACTTGCTTTGTCAAGACAATACTACTACGTGCCAAGTGCCAAGTGCCAAGTGCCAAATACATTATCATCTACTATGCTACAAGTACCAAGTGTACATAACATGCCATGCCTTGGAATTTTTTTCAAGAGGGGCGCTGGTAACACCATGCAATGCGCAAGTCGCAACATCATATACGTCATAACAAGGAGTTCAAACCTATCATACAAGTCCAATACATACGGACAATCAAGATAGCGCAAGGTATGAAATATTACTAACACGTTATCACGTGTTTGTTATTGATAAAAACAGGTCCAAGTGACAAAATGCCATGCAAGCAAAGGCACAAACAGAGATTTATTAAACATCTCAAAACAACATCAACCCGTTCACAAAGGGTTCAATATGCGGGAAGCAGACAAACTGATACCAACCAAGAGATAACATCATCTCCAAGGAACTAAGGCAAAGAGTTCATAATGTCAACATCAAATACAATGTCATCATCCTTACAAAAACACGACAAGAATGGTCGTTTCAATTCAAAAATTACATAACTCTTCAACACGAGAGTCACAAATAGCAATGCGTACATCAAAATCAGGCATCTTCAAGTTCAAACGTGAAGAAGTAAACATCGCTTATCTCAACGGGAGGATCGCTCCTCCTTGGGCCGGTCCCTCGACCAGGGGGCAGAAGATGCCACCGCACGACTCTCAACTCTATTTTCTTTATCGCAAAAAGGAGTTGATACGGTCGTACTCGGCATAGAGAACTTAGAATCGTTCGAGGAACGCGTCCCTACGATGGATCTTTTGAGAATTGTGCTAAAGCCAGAAACTGCCGCCACACCTTCAGTCACATGTACGGAGCAACTTGCAAACAAAAGCAACATGAAAGCAACAACTTGGAAAATCAACAAGTTTAAAGAATATACAAGAAGGTGCCTTGCTCACAGGTTCTTTACCGCAACCATGCCCGGAGACTCCAGAGTAGCGGGGGCAATAGTGGGGACATGCCTTTCAACAAACGGATCACTGTATACATCAATTGTCTGCAGAGACGAGCTTCTTTCATCAATCCGACCTACATTGCAACATGGTACAAGTCGTAAAGATCATCAACATACCAAACCTTCATAAAGAAGTACATGTACACCGACGTCAAATAATCAAGCAAGGATGCCAACGTCTACATTCGGTGTATTATTTGGGGGTTCAACCATGTCGACATCCGAACATAGGGTTACTTGCAGAATGGGAATAGCGGACTTACTCATGAAAACAGTCGTGGGAAGATTAATTTCGACAAGAAGATAGGGAGATCTGACATCCTGAAAAGGTGCAACCAACAATCCAATCAGTGCGCAAGCACGCAAAAACATTCATGCAAACATCTATGCAATGAACGCTTCATGTGAGATAACTATGCATGCAATGACTTAATAGTCTTCTTTCTGATCATTCCTATCTATCTATCTACATGTCGACAAGGATGGATGTCAAAAAATGAGGGAAAAATATCTTCTAAGTGTTTCCATATACACACGTACGTGTCGACAAGCAAGGAACATTTCCCGAGTATTCAATCAACAAATAATATGGAATCAACTATCAAGGAGCATTCTTCAAGTATTTTCACGTGATGATGGATTATGTGCATCGAGTGGCTATTATCAACCTCTATACGATACTGATGGGTTTCGGCGTGGCCGTTAGGCCCTTAACGACGAGTAAACGGCGACCTAGCCCACTGGGCCCTAGATTAGGCCCGAAAAGCCAAGGTAGAAGGTCCAAACAAGATGCGCCACGAGGAAGAAAGGTCCCGACAGAGTCGAACCCGAGGAGTGAACGGTTAGCTGAGCAGCTAGCCCCCGATAAATGCGCCTCTAAGCAGGCCACAATGCCTGTGAGCAGGCCCCGATGAAGAATCCTGGAGAAGGACGGGCCAAGTCATGATGGCGAGAGGCCCCGGGCGGTGACCGATAACTCTGGAGTCTCCGACAGTGGTCGGGACTTGTGACCAGAGGATAATGGCCGAGATACACGCCCACTAACAGTGGGATCGTGGGCCGAGATATCCGGAAGGTGGTTAAATGAGCGAGATACGCGGGATACGGGCCAGCGGCCCAAGCGATTAATCAGGTAACTGGGGATGTGCTTCCCCTATAAAAGGGTGGAAACTCCCCAGGTTCACATACGTTTTTTTCCATACATACAGATTTTCCTACTTTGCCATATACTCATTTAAGCATCGGAGAGGGATTCCGAGCCACCGCCCGGTCTATCCCCTCTGTGCAGGATTGCGTGGAGCTAAGGAGTTCGGACCACCGTCAAGCGCCGTGCCGGAGTTCCACTGTGATCCAACATCTGGCGCCGTCTGTGGGAACCTTGAACGAAAAGCCAAGGTAACCTCTATTTCGTTCATATGGCACCTGCTAGGCAAACCAAGCAAGGACAGACTTCGAGGCAGCAGGAGCGTAGCGAGGCTCAAGACGATCCTCCACCCCCTGCTAACATCCCTCAGGTGGAGGGGCGTCAGGAAGCCCCAGGGGATCTTGCCCCCCAGGCTGAGGAAAACAGAGGAGAGATCGCTGTTGCTCCTCCAAACCCAGAATTGGCCAAGGCAGTGGCAGACGCCATGCCCATGTTTCTGGCAGCCATGGAGGCCCTCCTAGAACGGAGAGACGCCGCCAGGCAGCAGCCCGTGGTGGCACCACCACCTCCGCCGAGAGCGGAGCAAGAGCGATCCCAGCCAGGGGGCCAGGGTAATGGGATCGCTCAGCCCGAGCGGTTCGTGATCGACGGACCAGGCCCGGTTCAGCACAGAACCCTTGCCCTCAACGGTCCTTTCACCGTAGATCAGGTGGTGAAGATCGTGAACATATGCACGAGAGACCAGAAGCCGATGATGTCGGAGCTGCGGGATCGAGCCAGTCATCCATTCATCCCGCGACTGATCGACACCCTTGCCCCGCCAGGGTTGAACATCCCGAACATCCCGGAATACGATGGCGAAGCAGACCTCGTGCGTCACGTGCAGAAGCATGTTCAGGCATGCATGGGCAGGGCCCCGAACGACGACGTCGTCTGCGCGCTGTTCCCAATTACGTTAGGAGAAAGGGCCATGTCGTGGTTCTTCAGCCTGCCCCCAGGAAGCATCACCTGTTGGGGCGATATGCACAAGAAGTTTATCCAGCAGTACCAGGGCCGGCGACGCCTCCTGAAGAGCGTAAGGTCCTTGGCGGAAGTCGTGCAGAGGCCCGACGAGACGCTAGCCCAGTATTATCAACGATACACGGCTAGCGTTGCGAGACCATCCGCACGTTCCTGAGCCACCTGACGGCTCCCTACGGCTCCGACCTGATGCACAGCGCGGCTGCAAGGCCTATATGGAACATGGAGACGCTGCAGGCGAGGATCAAGCAGCAGATCGACGTGCAGGAGTCGAAGATAGCCGCTGGAGAGTTGGAGAATCCGAGGACGAGACAAGGGAAGCAGTCCTCCAAGCCCGTGGACGACCGGAGGTCGAAGGATGAGTCCGAGGGTAGTCGGAATCGAGGCCGCTCCGACCGACGGGAAGCAACCCTCGAGAAGGGAAAAGCGGAGAGATGACCGCACCCCTCTCACCCCTCTCAACAGCTCCCTAGCGGAGGTGCTGGCGGTGATGGAGCGACAGGGTATCGCCAGGTTTCCCCCGCGAAAGGATGGAGAGTATTACGGCTCGCGAACCGATCGCTATTGTCGGTTCCACCGTGCCAGCGGCCACGACACGGATTATTGTCGGGAGCTACAGAAGGAGATAGAGAAGCTGATCCAGAGGGGTAAGCTTAAAGAGTTTGTTGCTGAAAAACGAGGTCGGAATCGATCCCGATCTCGATTGCGATCCCGCTCCCGATCCCGTGATCGGTCCCCGAAGAAGAAGAAACCCGAGACAGAGTCTGCGGCAGGCACGTCTTCTGGGACCCGACAAGGAAGGAGAAGGGTCATCAACTGACTCATTAAGGGCTCTTGGCGGGAGGAGACGTTGCAACATCTTGGAGTCGTTTGCTTCGGTCCAGGCGAGCAATCCTGTTTTCATTTGATCATTTTTGCTTTATCGTCAATTTTTATTCGAATAATAGTTAGGAGGGGGACGGGTTCCCCCATTTTTGATGTAACTGGATTGTTGCTTGGTAGAATTGCCTTTGTTGTGTCAATGATTGTTGCTCGGATGTGTACGAATTTGCGGCTGTACGGGGCCAGCCATTAACGAATTGATTAGCCGATTTCACCCTACCTTTGAAGGAAGGGGTCATGTAGTCCCGATAAAACCGTCAAGTCTGACGTCCGAAAATCGCCCGGGTGGCGTGGGCTGAGGACCCCTAAGTGGGTAGGCTCCCAAAAATCGCCCAGGTGGCGTGGGCTGAGGACCCTTAAGTTGGTAGGCTCCCAAAAATCGCCCAGGTGGCGTGGGCTGAGGACCCTTAAGTGGGTAGGCTCCCGATAAATCGCCCGGAGGGCGTGAGATGAGGACCCTTAAGTGGGTAGGCTCCCGATAAATCGCCCAGAGGGCGTGGGCTGAGGACCCTTAAGTGGGTAGGTCCCAAAAATCACCCAGAGGGCGTGGGCTGAGGACCCTTAAGTGGGTAGGTCCCAAAAATCGCCCAGAGAGCGTGGGCTGAGGACCCTTAAGTGGGTAGGCTCCCGATAAATCGCCCAGAGGGCGTGGGCTGAGGACCCTTAAGTGGGTAGGTCCCAAAAATCGCCCAGAGGGCGTGGGCTGAGGACCCTTAAGTGGGTAGGCTCCCGATAAATCGCCCAGAGGGCGTGGGCTGAGGACCCTTAAGTGGGTAGGTCCCGAAAAATCGCCCAGAGGGCGTGGGCTGAGGACCCTTAAGTGGGTAGGTCCCGAAAATCGCCCAGAGGGCGTGGGCTGAGGACCCTTAAGTGGGTAGGTCCCGAAAATCGCCCAGAGGGCGTGGGCTGAGGACCCTTAAGTGGGTAGGCTCCCGATAAATCGCCCAGAGGGCGTGGGTTGAGGACCCTTAAGTGGGTAGGCTCCCGATAAATCGCCCAGAGGGCGTGGGCTGAGGACCCTTAAGTGGGTAGGCTCCCGATAAATCGCCCAGAGGGCGTGGACTGAGGACCCTTAAGTGGGTAGGTCCCGAAAATTGCCCAGAGGGCGTGGGCTGAGGACCCTTAAGTGGGTAGGCTCCCGGAAATCGCCCAGGTGGCGTGGGCTGAGGACCCTTAAGTGGGTAGGTCCCGAAAACCGTCAAGTATGACGTACCAGATCGCTCGGAGTGGCGCGGCCAAAATTCCTTAAGTGGGGAGGTCCCAGAAGTCACTCGAAGTAGCGGGGGCAAGGACCCTTAAGTGGATAGTCCCCGAAAAACGTCAAGTCTGATGTACGAATTTACTCGAAGTAGCGGGGGCAAGGACCCTTAAGTGGATAGTCCCGAGGAGACGTCAAGTTTGGCTCGTGAATTTACTCGAAGTGGCAGGGGCAAAAATCCTTCAAGTGGAAAGACCCCGACAAAGGCGTCAAGTTGGACGCATAAAACTGTCTTAAAAAGCACGATTAAAACGCCTTAACTGGCGGGGGCGAGGATCCTAGAATGGTAAGGCCCCGACCAAGACCAAGCGTTAAGTTTCAACGTCAAGTTTCGACATATGAAGTCGTCCGGAGCGGCGCACTGGATCATTTTTTTTATCATCATTTTTTGATCATTTTTTACACCAAGTTAAGGCGCTTTAAGTAGTGCAAGCATAATCAGGGCAAGAATGGATAGAAGGAACTTTTTATTCATTAAGGCACGAAGGCCTGGAAACAAGCGGGAGATACAAAGATTGTAAAGATAAAGCATGTATGGCTAATCCTGCGCGGGAGGCTGATCCTTGATGGCATCAGAGAGAGCAGGGTCCGCGGACTCTGCAGCACGAGAATCGGAGCCTTGGCGGTCAGCTGGAGGAGAAGCGGAAGGAGTCCCATCACCCCCCCTCAGAAGAATTGAAGAACTCCTCTGCGAAGGGGGCAAGAGTATCCGACTTCTTGAGGTCAATAGCATCACCGAAGGCTGTGTGAAGCTCCTCGATGATATCGAATATGGTGTTGTGGACCTCAGCGCGGAAGAACCGCGTAGCGTCAGCCTTGAAGTCCTCGGAGCCCCGATACTCCTCGCGACCTCGAACCTGGGCCTCAGCTAGTTGGTCAGGAAATCCTGCCTTCTCAGCCTCCAGCTTCATGATAGCTTCCTCGAGACGATCCTTCTCGAGGACGAGCCCCTCCCGATCAGCGGCATGCTGCAGTTGCTCATCATTGAACCTCTGCTTCTCAAAACGCAGCAGCCCCTCGTGCTCCCGAACCTGCTGCTGTAGGCCCTCCACCTTCCGAGCAAGCTCAGTCCTCTCCCGACTGATCTTCTCCCTCGCCGCCTGGGAAGCAGCGAGTTCCTCCTCGAGCCTGGCCACCTTGGCAGGATCGAACTTGGCGCGCTCCGCCCTCAAGGCCTCTCGCAAGGCCACGGTGTACCCGTAACAACGCTGCTGGTTTGCAGTGTTCTGAGGAAAAGAAGAACAAGTTAGTACTTGGCGATATTTCACATCATATAACTGAAGATGAAGATGTGGACTTACGTTTACAAGAACGGTGGCCATTTGGCAGAGATCCTTGTCAACCCCCTCATCGTCCAAGGAGAGTGGACGTCGAAGAGACGGCGGAACTGAACCTGCCAGCAGATGCAGGGCCAGATCCTCCTGAAGACATCCCCGCTGGAGCGGGACCCCTTGCAAAGACTCGATCGGGTTCCAGGGAACCGTCTCGTGCTCGGGGGCATGAATGGGGTAAAAACTTCGTCCAGCGGGAGAGCAGGTACCAAGTACGAATCGTCGGAGACATGGACTCCCACGATAGCAGCAGGCTCCGACGAAGGAGTTTCCGTAGGGGGTTCAGGAGTTGGGCTCAGCACCGGAGAGTGCAAGCACCCCAGGGGGGAAGTCGGGGCTACTTCCTCCGAAGCAGGTTTGGAGAGGCGTCTCCTAGGGCGGCGAATCAAACCTTCACCTTCATCCTCCTCCTCAGCAGCAGGGGAGGCGTCCAACCTTGTCATGGGTCGGAACTGGTCGGGCGCAGGAGTGTCCTCCGCCACCACTTCCGCGGAGCAGCAGTCTCCGCGGGACCTGCATTCACAGGACGAATGAAGTCAGCCAATAACCCGCCGGGGGCACACCAGACAATTTGGCGATGCATGAATTCAACTTTGCCGAAGACTTCGTAATAGCCCTCTTCCACGAGGTGAGGTGTCTCTCCGCGAAGGATCAGTTTAACCTCTCGGATTCGCTCCGGCTTCTCAACAGGGATAAGGTCCTCGGGGACTAGTGACCAATAAAGCTTAATGGCGTTACGGAGTCTCTTACCTTCCTCAGGATTTTTCACCCCGAAGAGTGCATCCATACGATCCACCCGAGAGCGTTTTCGCTCCGCAGGGGATCCCGAAGGGGCAGATGGCTTCTTGGCAGCCTTCCTCTTCTTCGCCACCTTGCGAATGGCATCCGTCTCTCCCTGCTCAAGGGCCAGATTGGTCAACTGGGACCGTATAGCTGCAAACAAATGAAAAAGAAAGGTCAGAAGCGTTACCCAAGGCACGGTACCGGCGGAGCCATCAGTGAGTCGACCCCTAGAAGAGGCGTCGAGGAGCCGGACCCCAATCGTTATCAGGTCTTGCTCATCGAGGGAGTTAGCATCGAAGAGGGAGAAGGACTCGCTCCAGCGGTAAAGGGCGATGACTTGGAGGGTCTCGATCTCCAGAGCGGTGTAGGTGTGAGGAGCGGGGGCAGGATCCGCTTCGACTGCCCATCGGGGCCACGGGATGGAACTATTCTTGAAGAAGAAGTAGTTCTTCTTCCACCCGCTGTTGTCGGGCCCGGAGTCGCAGAGAAAATGGCGACCTTTGGAAAACTTCCAGGTATGCTCAGTCCACCCGTACCTGGCCAGCTGCGATGCCGAGAATCGGGGCAGTCGAGGGTAGAAGGCGCAGATTCCCGCCGGGTTGCACTTCAACTGCCAAAAGGTCCCGAAGAGATTGAGGCTGTAGGACCACCCCTCCCGGTGACAGAGGTACTGGAAAGCGTTCCAGGAACGGATGGCATGCGTGGTGAGAGTGGTGGGATGTGTCTTATAGTGGGTGCACATCTCCACCAAGCTCCCACAGAAGGGAAATCGGATCCCCGCTTGAATTTGCCCAGTGGAGACGTACACCTCCCCCTCCTCGGGGTACATAACCTCGTGCACCCGCACAAGGCGGTGACGATCATAGGGGAAGCGAGGCTCCCAGGCCTGAGTGAGGCACCCCTCCTGGACGGCTACATCGAAGGCATGGGACGTAATCTCGTTGGCCGGATATTCGAAGTGGAAGACGGCCCTTCCTTCGGAGTTAGATTCGCTGTCTGAAAACCACCCAGGGCAGCAAAGTGTAGTGGGTCTCCCCAAGACGTAAGCCAAAGAAGATTAGCAAAAAGGAAAAGAGACCAGTAATCGGAAGAGATCTTACCAGACATGGTGGAGTGAGGTGAAGAAGGTGACTCGACGGCGGTCGGAGAGACTGATCGGAAAGTTGAAGACCTTGAAGGAGACTGAAGCTTGAAAATCTTGAATTCTTGAGAGGAGGCGGTAGGGAAACTGAAACAGTGCCTCGTGGTTGGGGTTTTATAGGAGATGAAGGAGGCGAAAAGGTGTTGCGATCTGGACCGTAGAAGATGGAACGGGTTAATCTGGATCGTGGATATGAAAGGGCACCAGTACGGAAGAGACGTTAGTGACGTAACCGTCTGAAAAGTACTTTTTCAGAGGAGCAGGCGCGAATGCCCAAAGAAGACGGTTTGTCTCCCATCGCATTTAATGGGCCTGGGAACCGAGGAGCCTTCTACACGAAGTTAATGATTACCCTCGAAACGTCGGGGAAGTCATCAGAAGAAGTCCCACGTGGAGGAAATTGCCGGGAAGGCAAAAGCCTCCAATTAATCGGGAAGTCAAAAGTTTGAAGACACGACGAACTATAAGTCCCTCATCTCTTGGGGGCAAATGATGGGTTTCGGCGTGGCCGTTAGGCCCTTAACGACGAGTAAACGGCTACCTAGCCCACTGGGCCCTAGATTAGGCCCGAAAAGCCAAGGTAGAAGGTCCCGACAAGATGCGCCACGAGGAAGAAAGGTCCCGACAGAGTCGGACCCGAGGAGTGAACGGTTAGCTGAGCAGCTAACCCCCGATAAATGCGCCTCTGAGCAGGCCACGATGCCTGTGAGCAGGCCCCGATGAAGAATCCTGGAGAAGGACGGGCCAAGTCATGATGGCGAGAGGCCCCGGGCGGTGACCGATAACTCTGGAGTCTCCGACAGTGGTCGGGACTTGTGATCAGAGGATAATGGCCGAGATACACGCCCACTAACAGTGGGATCGTGGGCCGAGATATCCGGAAGGTGGTTAAATGAGCGAGATACGCGGGATACGGGCCAGCGGCCCAAGCGATTAATCAGGTAACTGGGGATGTGCTTCCCCTATAAAAGGGTGGAAACTCCCCAGGTTCACATACGTTTTTTTCCATACATACAGATTTGCCTACTTTGCCATATACTCATTTAAGCATCGGAGAGGGATTCCGAGCCACCGCCCGGTCTATCCCCTCTGTGCAGGATTGCGTGGAGCTAAGGAGTTCGGACCACCGTCAAGCGCCGTGCCGGAGTTCCACCGTGATCCAACAGATACCTCCTAAGTTTTTCAACAACAACGATCAACGAGGCTCATATGACAACATGGATGAATACATCGCCTAAGGCAACACTATCAACATTCAACAATCGTGTACGTACAACCCACGATCATCCAATATCAAGCATGTGAAAACAATGTCTAAGGCATGGGGCAACATGTCAACATGGATAATCATACATAAGGGAAGTATTGCAATTTTCTTATACATTCATAAAATTTCCAGCACTTAGAAATTTTGGCCGATTTGTTGAACTAATTTCACTAATGCATTTTCACAAACACCTTGTGGGCATGATTAAGAGGTTAAACTTGTAGTGATTTCAAGACTCAACTGAAGGCAAATAAGGTCACAAAAGGTCCAGCCATGGGTAGAAATAAACTCACCAAGACGAGACAAGTCCAGATCACGACTTATCTCACACCGGAGCCTACACGCACGCGCCGCCGCCGGAGTAACTCACGCGCCGTCGTCCTTCACACGCGCCTCGTCGACTCCAATTCTACTCCTCGCCGGAATTTGGGTGAGATGAAATCCAAGAAAATCTACACTAAGTGTGGGATCCTAAATCTTTATCTTCTACAAGGATTGAGAGCTTCTTGGAAACTATTAATGGAAGGTTTAAGTAAATGGGTATTCTCTATCCTAATCTCTATTTATAATGCTTACACCATGTGCTAGGGACTAAACTCTTAATTATTTACATGGTAAGTCCTTGAGCATGTTTACATCTCCTATGCTACACTACACCATCCATGATACACAATGCACCCCCCTAGTGTGTATGTCTTATACTTGGATATTCTATGTATCATTGCTAATTGACTATTGCTATAGTTTAAGTTTAAATTTCATGTTTACATCATGCTTCATATCTACATCATATCTTATGATTACAAGTATGTTTACTAATTTTACATTACTCTAAGTATTTTACTTGGAATCTTAGATCATCACCCATCTATTAGCATCATGTTACACATTTACATCATATATCATGATAGTATCATCTTGAAATATTTTTCTATATTCGGAAAATGTTTTACGCATTTCATGAACATCATCAATTATCTGACATTACATATATATTGTCAAAATTGCACTAACCTTATGGACAGGTTAAACATATCCATCAAAAAATCAAGGACGGACGAATCAACGTCCCGTACGTACAATTGACAAACAGGCCACCCCTGAGATCAGTATCGAACCTAGAATTGGACGAATATCCTATTTTAAAATAGAGTCAAGCATGGGTTCTGAACCACTACTTGACTCGGGGGCAAGTGATGGATATCTGTCTAATTCGGGTTCGTATTTACATTCCGGGTCTCGTAAAACTTCGGAAAACTACAGTAATGGGTCGAGGTACGCGCGTACCGGAGCATCCGGATTGCCACAAGGCAATCCGGAGGATCGGATTGCCTAAAGGGCAATCCGGAGCTCCGGATTACCCTAGGGTAATCCGGAGCTCCAGATCACCCGAGGCAATCCGGACCATGCCGGTCCGCCGACATGGTCCGGATCACCAGTATTACTGTGCAAACCCTCCGACTATATTTTTTACCAAGTTATGAGAAGTCAGTGCACGAAAGCCCTTACGACACACATGACCCCTATTGTCGCACAGGACCCTTGATGACGGACAGGGACCCTGATGTTGGTAACTACTTAAAACCGGTATCGAACCGCATAAAACCGGGTACGGTTCTTAGGACCCCTATAAATAGGGACCTAAGCCTCCCATTTTCATGATCTAGATTTTTCCTCATCTTGGCTAAAAGTGCTCTGACCTCTCTCTAGAAATTACTTTCTCTCTCTAGAATATGTTTTAACTTGAGCGTCGGAGAGGGCACAACCGGCAACCCCCCCCCCCTCTCCTCGCCGGTTATCGCCCCTTTTGAAGAGCCTGGAGCTAAGGAGTCCAGATTTGAGGAATTCAGACTTTGTTCGAGGATCGATGATCGTGGATCGTGCTGAAAAGATCGAAGTGCACAACCCGAAATCCGAGATCCATTCGAGCTGAGTTCAACCCGAAGCTACCCAAGCAGAATCGAACCAAACACTCTTGCTTCCTTAAAGAGATATCAGTTGAAGGAGGGTCACTCTCTCGCCAATCAAGATTTTGCCCTCCATCTCTTGAATGTCTCTATTCCACCGCAGAACTGTCCTCGCCTGCCTACTTGTGCTGAGGATGTTAACGTTGTTGTTCGTGTATTTTTGCACCGAATATCCAAGGTAAGAAATGACTTATTGTATTCCTCTTCTTATTCATTGTTGACTTTTACTAATTCACTGTGCTTTCTTTTTCAGGCCTATCGAGATTTTTTGCAGGTTTCTCGTCTGATCCTTGACTTGGATAAGGAAATATCCTCTGTCAAGGGGAAACTCGTTGCTCTGGAGGCCGAAGTGAGTCCTATCTCAACAAATTGTTGAAAATGTTCAGATTAAAAGATGCCAAACCCGTGGATATGCCGGTTGTATTTAGGTGCGTGTTGTCAAAGCGTGATGACCTGAAAAACCTAGCTGAGCGTGAAAAAATGAAAAGTGCAGAATACCTTAGTATGGTTGGCAGCTTAATGTATGTCATGCATTGCACTCGTCCAGACATCTGTTATGCTGTGGGCTTGGTAGCACGATTCCATTGCAGTGGAGCATAATCCACGTAGGGCTTCCTTAACAAGAACCTCTACGGGAACCGTACAGCGGATCGAGAACTCCCCTCGGCGATCTTGGGACGTCAGAAGCATTATAAGAATGTGCATTTTCTTCCACTGCGTATTAGTTACCATGCACCTATCTAGGTTTTTTTCCGTTGTATTTAACCTCGTAATCCTACATTAGGTTCATTATGTCGACAATCGATTATGTAAAGGCCTCAGTGTCTACACTTGAAATGATTGTACACTTGAATATTTTATGGAAAAGGCCTCGGGGGGGGGGGGGGGGGGGGCTATATATATTTAAAATTCATGAGTGTTACATCAAAATAAAATTTTAAAACATTAGCCACATATAAAATATAGAGACATTTAATTGGACGTGTCTCGATGACTTCTCTTTGGTTGCGGCGTTGCATTGAGCTGAAGTAACGGCGTCGATACGTAACCTGATCTCCGCTAACCTCCACTATCCCATGCGACGTTGGGATCTTCATGACTTGATGAGAAATATAGGAGATAATAAGGAAGGGATTGAGAGTAGTCCTTCCGATGATGGCGTTATAGGCAGAGGCGGTGTCGACGACCAAACAAAGTATGTCGATTTTTAAAGCCTTCTTTTCCTTTCCTAGTATTACTAGTAACCGTATGGAACCTATAGGATAGGTAGGTCTTCCCGAAAAGCCTACTAAAGGGAAGTCGACCCTCTTCAAATCTTTCTTAGTGAGTCCAAGGTTCAAGAGAGCTTCATAAAAAAGGATGTAGGTCGAGCTTCAACTGTCGATATTTGGGTGGCATATAATTCTTGAGGTCTTTTTTCCCATTATAGCCGCTGTAGATATTTGGGTGGCATATACTTCTCGAGATGTACTATTTTGTCCTCCCGACGCAAATCCTCCTACGATGCCATTAATAGTCCATCTTCGAATAGGAGTATGGTTGTTATGCGGGGGAGAGTGGGGTGGTCTCCTGGGGCTTCTGCTCTGTTTTCTTGGAGCTTTAAGGGACTTTTCCGCGAACTTCTGCAACTTGCCTCTTCGGATGAGAGCTTCAATATCTTCGGATGAGGGCTATATATATTTAAAATTCATGAGTGTTACATCAAAATAAAATTTTAAGACATTAGCCACATATAAAATATAGAGACATTTAATTGGACGTGTCTCGATGACTTCTCTTTGGTTGCGGCGTTGCATTGAGCTGAAGTAACTGCGTCGATACGTAACCTGATCTCCGCTAACCTCCACTATCCCATGCGACGTTGGGATCTTCATGACTTGATGAGAAATATAGGAGATAATAAGGAAGGGATTGAGAGTAGTCCTTCCGATGATGGCGTTATAGGCAGAGGCGGTGTCGACGACCAAACAAAGTATGTCGATTTTTAAAGCCTTCTTTTCCTTTCCTAGTATTACTAGTAACCGTATGGAACCTATAGAATAGGTAGGTCTTCCCGAAAAGCCTACTAAAGGGAAGTCGAACCTCTTCAAATCTTTCTTAGTGAGTCCAAGGTTCAAGAGAGCTTCATAAAAAAGGATGTAGGTCGAGCTTCAACTGTCGATATTTGGGTGGCATATAATTCTTGAGGTCTTTTTTCCCATTATAGCCGCTGTAGATATTTGGGTGGCATATACTTCTCGAGATGTACTATTTTGTCCTCCCGACGCAAATCCTCCTACGATGCCATTAATAGTCCATCTTCGAATAGGAGTATGGTTGTTATGCGGGGGAGAGTGGGGTGGTCTCCTGGGGCTTCTGCTCTGTTTTCTTGGAGCTTTAAGGGACTTTTCCGCGAACTTCTGCAACTTGCCTCTTCGGATGAGAGCTTCAATATCTTTTTTTAGAGCGACACAGTCATCCGTGTCGTGATCTTTGAAGTGATGATAACGATAATAGTCGTTTATCTGCTGACCCATGGGGTTTTTCCTCACTGAAGGAGGGTCGTCAAGGCTAAGCTTTTCCATCTATCGTAGTACTACAGAGATGTTGTGTGTAAGAGGGGTGTATTGTTCCAAATAAGGGTAGTGGTCTCGCTTTTGATCTCGTCAAGAATATTGTCGAGTAATTCCATCACAGTTATTTTCTATTTTCTGAACTCGGGGATTAGAGTATTCCTCTTTCTTGGGCGTGAACACTTGCTTTTTAATCTCCAAGAGAGGGTTCTCATGTTATCTTTCAAGATTGATATACCACTTGACTCAGGTGGCGAGAACGTCAGTTCTTCTGACAGGCTTCATCAATATACTATCTGATGGATATACGCCCAATTTGAACCCGTTGACTTGCAAATTGTATTGTTTTTATCACCCCGTTAATGATTATAAATTGAAACTTTGACCCGAACACCCCGCCAGAACACCAACGGTCCGGACGAGGCAAAAATACTCGTCCGGGCCACGCGACGAACTCACCTAGGTGAGATCGGGTTGGCAAATCCGATCTCCCCTAGGGGAGATCGGGTGGCCAGACCCGGTCTCCCCTAGGGAGGGGTTGGGTGGCCACACCCAACCCCTACCCTTAGGGGTCGGATTTTTACTCCGCCCCCAAGGGCCCTGGCACCGTTTCCCGACTTCCATACTTAGATTATTTCCGCCAACCTCTCCATGCCTCAAGGTTTTAATCATGTGATTAAGGACTAATTAATTGTGTTTAAAGGTTAATAGTGTCATTAAGCCACCTTAATGACACCGTTGCCTATAAATACAACCCTTTCACCATTCATTTGATCATCTTGGCAACTTATGCAATCTTAGCTCTAGCTTCTCTCTAGAATTTGTACTTTCTCTCTCTAAGGAGACATACTGACTTAGGCATCGGAGAGGGCTCATCAAGCACCACCCCCCTCTCCGTGCTTGATACTGCCCCTTGTGCAGGGTCCCGAGAAGGAAGCAGAAGGCTACAGAGAAGTGCGACCACCCCGAAGCACAGAGAACCCGATCCATCTTAGTGGGAGATAAGTTCTAGATAGACGATCCGTTGACCTAGACCTTATAACCTAACACTTGGCGCCGTCTGTCGGTTTTGAACAAAAAGCCTGACTATCACAGGAGCAATGACGAGCAACATACCATTTAGAGACAACTGTCTACCTGGGAGCACCTCAGACAAACAACCATGGAGGAACATCACGCCCAGCTAGAGCTGAGTCTTCCCCTGCCACAACCCCCATGGCTTAGAGACCACAGGGGCAAGGGGGCAACAGAGAGGTTCATCCTAGGGATACCAATACACAATACCTCCACAGGGGTAGCATTATGGAACACACCCTTAGAAGCTTCCATATGGAACATCAACACAAGGCGTGCCAGGAAATAACAACCAAGCTCATACCACCAATACAAGGTCTATGTATTAGCAAGGAGTGACTCTAGGATTCAGGAAGGCATTAGACCAATTGTTAGCCTATAGAGAGGCAATATACCCAAGAGGAGCGACATTCACAAGTAGAGCAGTGCCCATAAGAAGAACAACACCCACATGAGGAGAAGTACCATAAAGAAGAGCGATACTCGCACCTCCCAACTGATGGGTTTCGGCGTAGCCGTTAGGCCCTTAACGACGAGTAAACGGCGGCCTGGCCCACTGGGCCCTAGATCAGACCCAAAGGGCCAAAGTAGAAGGTCCCGACAAGATGCGCCACGAGGAAGAAAGGTCCCGACAGAGTCGGACCCGAAGAGTGAACAGTTAGCTGAGCAGCTAGCCCCCGATAATGCGCCTCCGAGTAGGCCACGATGCCTGTGAGCAGGCCCCGATGAAGACTCCTGGAGAAGGATGGGCCAAGTCATGATGGCGAGAGGCCCCGGGCGGTGACCGATGAGACAACTCTGGAGTCCCCGACAGTGGTCGGGACTTCCGATCAGAGGATAAGGGCCAAGATACACGCCCACTAACGGAATAGTGGGATTGTGGGCCGAGATATCCGGAAGGTGGGTAAATAGGCGAGATACGCGGGATATGGGCCAGCTTCCCAAGCGACTAATCAGGTAACTGGGGATGTGCTTCCCCTATAAAAGGGTGGAAACTCCCCAGGTTCACAGACGGTTTTTTCCCATACATACAGATATTTGCCTACCTTGCCATATACTCATTTAAGCATCAGAGAGGGATTCCGAGCCACCGCCCGGTATATCCCCTATGTGCAGGATTGCGTGGAGCTAAGGAGTTCGGACCACCGTCAAGCGCCGTGCCGGAGTTCCACCGTGATCCAACATCTGGCGCCGTCTGTGGGAACCTTGAACGAAAAGCCAAGGTAACCATTAATTCGTTCATATGGCACCTGCTAGGCAAACCAAGCAAGGACAGACTTCGAGGCAGCAGGAGCGTAGCGAGGCTCAAGACGACCCTCCACCCCCTGCTAACACCACTCAAGTGGAAGGGCGTCAGGAAGCCCCAGAGGAGTTTGCCCCCCAACCTGAAGGAAACAGAGGAGAGATTTCTGTTGCTCCTCCAAACCCAGATCTGGCCAAGGCAGTGGCCGACGCCATGCCCATGTTTCTGGCAGCCATGGAAGCCCTCCTGGAACGGAGAGACGCTGCCAGGCAGCAGCCCGTGGCGGTACCACCGCCCCCACCGAGAGCGGAGCAAGAGCGAGCCCAACCAGGGGGCCAGGGTAATGGAATCGCTCAGCCCGAGCGGTTCGTGGTCGACGGACCGGGCCCGGTTCAGCACAGGACCATTGCCCTCAACGGTCCTCTCACCGTAGATCAGGTGGTGAAGATCGTGAACATATGTACGGGAGATCAGAAGCCGATGATGTCGGAGCTACGGGACCGAGCCAGTCATCCATTCGTCCCACGACTGATCGACACCCTTGCCCCGCCAGGGTTGAATATCCCGACCATCCCGGAATACGATGGCGAAGCAGACCCCGTGCGCCACGTGCAGAAGCATGTCCAGGCGTGCATGGGCAGAGCCCCGAACGACGACATCGTTTGCGCGCTGTTCCCAATCACGTTGGGAGAAAGGGCCATGTCGTGGTTCTTCAGCTTGCCCCCAGGAAGCATTACCTGCTGGGGCGATATGCACAAGAAATTTATCCAGCAGTACCAAGGCCGACGACGCCTCCTGAAGAGCAAAAGGTCCTTGGCGGAGGTCGTGCAAAGGCCTGACGAGACGCTAGCCCAGTATTATCAACGATACACGGCTAGCGTAGCAGAGATAGACGAGGAGATTTCGGAGGGTGAGACCATCCGCATATTCCTGAGCCACCTGACGGCTCCCTATGGCTCCTACCTAAGGCATAGCACAGCTGCGAAGCCTATATGGAACATGGAAGCGCTGCAGGCGAGGATCAAGCAGCAGATTGACGTGCAGGAGTCGAAGATAGCTGCTGGGGAGTTGGAAAATCCAAGGTCGAGGCAAGGGAAGCAGTCCTCCAAGCCGGTGGACGATCGAAGGTCGAAGGATGAATCCGAGGGTAGTCGGAACCGAGGCCGCTCCGATCGACGGGAGGATAGACAGCCCTCAATGAAGGAAAAGCGGAGAGATGATCACACCCCTCTCAACAGCTCCCTAGCCGAGGTACTAGCAGTGATGGAGCGACAGGGCATTGCCAGGTTTCCCCCGAGAAAGGATGGAGAATACTATGGCTCGCGAACCGATCGCTATTGTCGGTTCCACCGTGCCAGTGGTCACGACACGGATTATTGTCGGGAGCTGCAGAAAGAGATAGAGAAGCTGATCCAGAGGGGTAAGCTTAAAGAGTTCGTTGCTGAAAAACGAGGTCGTGATCGGTCTCGATCTCGATCGCGATCCCGCTCCCGGTCCCGTGATCGGTCCCCGAAGAAGAAAAAACCCGAGACAGAGTCTGCGGCGGGCACGTCTTCTGGGTCCCGACAAGAGAAGCGAAGGGTCATCAACTGATCCATTAGGGGCTCTTTGCGGGAGGAGGCGTTGCAGCATCTCGGAGTCGTTTGCGTCGGTCCAGGCGAGCCATCCTGTCTTCATTTGACTATTTTTGCTTCGTTATCAATTTTCGTTCGAATAATAGCTTTAGGAGGGGGACGGGTTCCCCGTTTTTAATGTAATTGGATTATTGCTTGGTAGAATTGCCTCTTTGCGTTAGTGATTGTTGCTCAGATGCGTACGAATTTGCGGCTATAAGGGGCCAACCATTAGCGGATTGTTAGCCGATTTCACCCTACCTCGGGAGGAGTGGGTCATGTAAAAAGGGGCTGAGGACCCTTAAGTGGGTAGGTCCCGAAAGATCGTCAAGTATGACGCAAAAAATCGCCCGGAGTGGCGTGGGCTGAGGACCCTTAAGTGGGTAGGTCCCGAAAATCGCCCGGAGTGGCGTGGGCTGAGGACCCTTAAGTGGGTAGGTCCCGAAAATCGCCCGGAGTGGCGTGGGCTGAGGACCCTTAAGTGGGTAGGTCCCGAAAATCGCCTGGAGTGGCGTGGGCTGAGGACCCTTAAGTGGGTAGGTCCCGAAAATCGCCCGGAGTGGCGTGGGCTGAGGAACCTTAAGTGGGTAGGTCCCGAAAATCGCCCAGAGTGGCGTGGGCTGAGGACCCTTAAGTGGGTAGGTCCCGAAAATCGCCCGGAGTGGCGTGGGCTGAGGACCCTTAAGTGGGTAGGTCCCGAAAATCGCCCGGAGTGGCGTGGGCTGAGGACCCTTAAGTGGGTAGGTCCCGAAAATCGCCCGGAGTGGCGTGGGCTGAGGACCCTTAAGTGGGTAGGTCCCGAAAATCGCCCGGAGTGGCGTGGGCTGAGGACCCTTAAGTGGGTAGGTCCCGAAAATCGCCCGGAGTGGCGTGGGCTGAGGACCCTTAAGTGGGTAGGTCCCGAAAATCGTCCTGGGTGGCGTGGGCTGAGGACCCTTAAGTGGGTAGGTCCCGAAAATCGCCCGGAGTGGCGTGGGCTGAGGACCCTTAGGTGGGTAGGTCCCGAAAATCGCCCGGAGTGGCGTGTGCTGAGGACCCTTAAGTGGGTAGGTCCCGAAAATCGCCCGGAGTGGCGTGAGCTGAGGACCCTTAAGTGTTAGGCTCCCGAAAATCGTCCGGAGTGGCACGACCAAGATTCCTTAAGCGGTGAGGTCCCGAAAATCGCTCGAAGAAGTGGGGGCAGGGACTCTTAAGTGGATAGTCCCCGAAAAACGTCAAGTTCGATGTGCGAAGTTACTCGAAGCAGCGGGGGCAAGGACCCTTAAGTGGATAGTCCCGAAGGAACGTCAAGTATGACGCATGAATTTATTCGAAGTGAATGGGGCAAGAATCCTTCAAGTAGAAAGACCCCGATAAAGGCGTCAAGTTGGACGCGCGAAGTTGTCTTAGAGGGCACGACTAAAACGCCTTAACTGGCGGGGGCGAGGTTCCTCAAGGGGTAAGGCCCCGACCGAGCGTCAAGTTTCGACATATGAAGTCGTCCGGAGCGGCGCACGGGATCATTTTTTACAACAAGTTAAGGCGCTTTAAGTAGTGCAAGCATAATCGGAACGAGAATGGATAGAAGGAATTTTTATTCATTAAGGCACAAAGGCCTGGAGACGAGTACAGAAAAGTAAGAGACACAAGGATTGAAGAGATAAAAGCATTAAGGCTGATCCTTGGCGGGAGGCTGGTCCTTGATAGCATCGGAGAGAGCAGGGTCCGCAGACTCCGCAGCACGGGTATCGGAGCCCTGAAGGTCAGCTGGAGGAGAGTCGGAGGCAGGAGGAGTCCCATCACCCCCCTCAGAAATATTGAAGAACTCCACTGCGAATGGGGCAAGGGTATCCGACTTCCTGAGGTCAATAGCATCACCGAAGGCTGTGTGAAGCTCCTCGATAATGTCGAACATGGTGTTGTGGACCTCGGTGCGGAAGAACCGCGTAGAGTCAGCCTTGAAGTCCTCGGAGCCCCGATACTCCTCGCGACCTTGAACCTTGGCCTCAGCTAGTTGGTCAGGAAATCCAGCCTTCTCAGCCTCCAGCATCATGACAGCTTCCTCGAGACGGTCCTTCTCGAGGATGAGCCCCTTCCGATCAGCGGCATGCTGCAGTTGCTCATCATTGAACCTCTTCTTCTCGAAGCGCAGCACCCCCTCGTGCTCCCGAACCTGCTGCTGCAGGCCCTCCGCCTTCCGAGCAAGCTCGGTCCTCTCCCGACTGATTTTTTCCCTCGCCACCTGGGAAGCAGCGAGTTCCTCCTCGAGCCTGGCCACCTTGGCAGGATCGAACTTGGCGCGCTCCGCCCTCAAGGCCTCCCGCAAGGCCACGATGTACCCGTAGCAACACTGCTGGTTTGCAGTGTTCTGAGGAAAAGAAGAGGTTAGTACTTGGCAATATTTCACATCATATAACTGAAGATGAAGATATGGACTTACGTTTACGAGAACGGTGGCCATTTGGCGGAGGTCCTTGTCGACCCCTTCATCGTCCAAGGGGAGTGGACGCCGAAGGGATGGTGGAACTGAACCTGCCAGCAGATGCAGGGCCAGATCCTCTTGAAGACATCCCCGCTGGAGCGGGACCCCTTGCAGAGACTCGATCGTGTTCCAGGGAACCGTCTCTTGCTCGGGGGCATGAATGGGGTAGAAACTCCCGTCCAGCGGGAGAGCAGGCACCAAGTACGGCTCGTCGGGGACGCGAGCTCCCGCAACAGCAATAGGCTCCGATAGAGGAGTTACCATCGGAGGTTCAGGAGTTGGGCTTGGCACCGGGGAGTGCAGGCCACCCAGGGGGGAAGTCGGGGCTACTTCCTCCGGAGTAGGTTTGGAGAGGCGTCTCCTAGGGCGGCGAATCAAGCCTTCGCCTTCATCCTCCTCCTCAGCAGCAGGGGAGGCGTCCAACCTCGTCATGGGGCGGAACTGGTCGGGCGCAGGAGTGTCCTCCGCCACCACTTCCGTCGGAGCAGCAGCCTCCGCGGGACCTGCAGTCACGCGACGAATGAAGTCAGCCAATAACCCGCCAGGGGCACACCAGACAATTTGGCGATGCATGAATTCAACTTTGCCAAAGACTTCGTAATAGCCCTCTTCCACGAGGTGAGGTGTTTCTCCGCGGAGGATCAGTTTAACTTCTCGAACCCGCTGCGACTTCTCATTGGGGATAAGGTCCTCGGGGACTAGTGACCAATAAATTTTAATGGCGTTACAGAGTCTCTTACCTTCCTCAGGAGTTTTCACCCCGAAGAGTGCATCCATCCGATCCACCCGAGAGCGCTTTCGCTCCGAAGGAGACCCCGAGAGGGCGGATGGCTTCTTGGCAGCTTTCCTCTTCTTCGCCACATTGCGAATAGCATCCGTCTCTCCCTGCTCAAGGGCCAGATTGGTCAGCTGGGACCTTTTAGCTGCAAACAAATGAAAAAGAAAGGTCAGAAGCTTTACCCAAGGCACGGCACCGGCGGAGCCGTCAATGAGTCGACCCCTAGAAGAGACGTCGAGGAGCCGGACCCCGATCGTTATCAGGTCTTGCTCATCGAGGGAGTTAGCATCGAAGAGGGCGAAGGACTCTCTCCAGCGATAAAGTTCGATGAGTTGGAGGGTCTCGATCTCTCAGGGGGTGTAGGTGTGAGGAGCGGGGGCAGGATCCGCTTCAACTGCCCATCGGGGCCACGGGATGGAACTATTCTTGATGAAGAAGTAGTTCTTCTTCATCCCGCTGTTGTCGGGCCCGGAGTCGCAGAGAAAATGCCGACCTTTGGCAAACTTCCAGGAGTGCTCAGTCCACCCATGCCTGGCCAGCTGCGATGCCGAGAATCGGGGCAGTCGAGGGTAGAAGGCGCAGATTCCCGCCGGGTTGCACTTCAGCTGCCAGAAAGTCCGGAAGAGAGTAAGGCTGTAGGACCACCCCTCTCGGTGGCAGAGGTACTGGAAAGCGTTCCAGGAACGGATGGCATGCGTGGTGAGAGTGGTGGGGTGCGTCTTATAGTAGGTGCACATCTCCACCAAGTTCCCACAGAAGGGAAATCGGAGCCCCGCTTGTATTTGCCCAGTGGAGACGTACACTTCCCCCTCCTCGGGGAGCGTAACCTCATGCACCCGCACAAGGCGACGACGATCATAGGGGAAGTGAGGCTCCCAGACCTGAGTAAGTCATCCTTCCCGGACGGCTGCATCGAAGGCGTTCGGCGTAATTTCGTTGGCCGGATATTCGAAGTGGAAGGCGGCCCTTCCTTCGGAATCAGATCCGCTGTCTGAAAGCCGCCCAGGGCGGCAAAGTATGGTGGGTCTCCCCAAAACGTAAGCAAAAGAAGATTAGCAAGAAGAAAAACTTGCAATTGGAAGAGATCTTACCAGACATAATGGAGTAAAGTTAAGAAGGTGACTTGACGGCGGTCGGAAAGTTGAAGACCTTGAAGAAGACTGAAACTTGAAAAGCTTGAATTCTTGAGAGAAGGCGGTAAGGAAACTGAAACAGTGCCTCGCAGTTAGGGCTTTATAGGAGCTGGAGTAGGCAAAGAGGCGCTTCGATCTGGACCGCAGAAGATGGAACGGGTCGATCTGAATCGTTGAAATGAGGAGACGTCAGTACGGAAGAGACGTCAGTGACGTAACCGTCTGAAAAGCACTTTTCAGGGGAGTAGGCGCGAAAGCCCAAAGAAGGCGGTTCATCTCCCATCGCATTTAATGCGCCTGGGAACCAAGGAGCCTTCTGAACAAAGTTAATGATTACCCTCGAAGCGTCGGGGAGGCCATCAGAAGAAGTCCCACGTGGGGAGAGTTGTCGGGAAGGCTAAGGCCTCCGATTAATCGGGAAGTCAGAAGTTGGAAGACACGACGAACTATAAGTCCCTCATGTCTTGGGGCAAATGATGGGTTTCGGCGTAGCCGTTAGGCCCTTAACGACGAGTAAACGGCGGCCTGGCCTACTGGACCCTAGATCAGACCCAAAGGGCCAAAGTAGAAGGTCCCGACAAGATGCACCACGAGGAAGAAAGGTCCCGACAGAGTCGGACCCGAAGAGTGAACAGTTAGCTGAGCAGCTAGCCCCCGATAATGCGCCTCCGAGTAGGCCACGATGCCTGTGAGCAGGCCCCGATGAAGACTCCTGGAGAAGGATGGGCCAATTCATGATGGCGAGAGGCCCCGGGCGGTGACCGATGAGACAACTCTGGAGTCCCCGACAGTGGTCGGGACTTGCGATCAGAGGATAAGGGCCGAGATACACGCCCACTAACAGAATAGTGGGATTGTGGGCCGAGATATCCGGAAGGTGGGTAAATAGGCGAGATACGCGGGATATGGGCCAGCTGCCCAAGCGACTAATCAAGTAACTGGGGATGTGCTTCCCCTATAAAAGGGTGGAAACTCCCCAGGTTCACAGACGGTTTTTTCCCATACATACAGATATTTGCCTACCTTGCCATATACTCATTTAAGCATCGGAGAGGGATTCCGAGCCACCGCCCGGTATATCCCCTCTGTGCAGGATTGCGTGGAGCTAAGGAGTTCAGACCAACGTCAAGCGCCGTGCCGGAGTTCCACCGTGATCCAACACCAACAGGGCAGCGAGAAGGTTATGAATGGAATGAGTAAGGGCCACCCCTAGAAAGAAGGCCACAGTCTGTGCCTCCAAGGCAAAACCAAACACATCAAGGAGTTGGGACATACACCCCACTAAGGGAGGACCAGCAAGCAACCCACTAAGGAGACAAGAATTTCAGCATTCACCTCCCCATGGATACCCTCGATTGACATACAGTCTTCATCACCACGAACACGACTAAGGGACGTTCCAAAGAAATATCAAAGTAAGGGACATCGTCCCGACAACCCGACAAGGCAATCCCCTAATCATGATACAGCACGATGGTTCCAATCCCTCATGCATGACAACCCTCGATACACATCCCCCTAGAACAGGGGGGGCAGTCAGAAAGACAATGATTTGAACAGGGGACTCATAGAGTACCACACCATGTTATTACATAGCTACTACAATGGGAAGTCTCATGGAGAGACGCAACGGAGTGAGATCACACATAGCGTACATGGATGATACACCTCCACCTAATCCGCCTTGCAAGGATGCGACTGTATATTACTCAAGTGGAAGGAATACACACAGACTAATGGAGGAAGACAGTTACATTACCAAGGAAGCAGGGGGTATCAACACCCCCACACCCATATCCTTCCCATATCATCTTATTTAATTTAACTGCATAACAAGTCAACTCCCTAAAAGGGGTAGATTTTGATTATTGATATCAACATGTTTTCCAAGAATGACCATACCGGATGCCTTCGGGCTCCGTGGTATATATATACACAGGTGGACTACTAGAAGAGTCCATAAAACGCCGCCGCCAACCAAGAGATGCACAATGAACAGATTTCTCAATCTCAAAGGGCACCTATAAGGTCAAGATTCTGGAAAAGATCACAAGATGGAAGGTTCACTTACAAGAATAAGTTGAGCACTCTCAACATACTATAGAGGAACTACCATGAAGGTCACAAAGGATTACCCCTACTATAACCTTCCATTAAGCATCCTAGGGCCAAGTCCGTCGAAGGACCCCATCTGGCATCAATATGCAAGGGGGGCACCAGTCACAACATGCCCTCCCCACAAACGCCCATTAGCATAAGAGGGGGTAGCCGCAAACACATCCCTCCAAAAAATGGAGGAAACCATATCACATAGACAACGCCCACCTTCAAAGGCAAACGCCTCCAATGGATCTATATTATTTCACAAAATAGCCAAAAGCCGCGACAACACCTAGTAAGCTCATCTCAAGTAATGAAGTACATTTTCATAAAAAAAAAACTCTCAAGGGCACCAAGCCTAGCAAAGGAAGAAGGGCGACACCATCATCAAGCTTTAAAAAAAAAAAAAAAGAAGAAAAAAAGGATATGGAAAACATAGTATTTCCACACAATGATATAATAGTCATAAGAGAGGGAATCACTAGCTTTGACATGAAGAGAATCATAGGACATGAATGGAGTTCGCCAGACATCCCCCATGCCCAGCTATTGATGATACTAGGGAAGAGTCAGACATACCTAATGCCAACGCACCCCTTACTAGTAAAGGTGGTCAGAACATCAACATACCCATTAGGGACAGAGCACTGCAAATGAGCCTGGAACAAGGATGGAACACATATCCTTACAAGTATCCTTACAAGTATCATTACAAGTATCCTTACAAGTATCCTTACAAGTATCCTTGCAAAAATGAACTCCCTAGATAAAGAGGTTATCTAATAGATGACTATGTCTTTTTTCTAAAAATATGATCCTAACCCGGAGATCCTTGGACTCCGTATTATATATGCAATGAATAACATGTTCATTAAAGATAGGTACGCGAAGATTCAAGATAGCGCCCTAAAGATTAGGCGCATACCTCTACCAAGTACGACACATTGGAGTGTTCATAGACACTCCTTCGCCATCTCACAAGAAATGAAGGCAACCAAGGATACAAGTCCTAACAGAACAGGTACTGGTAGAAAATCCTGCCATTGAAGTCATGTACCAAGAGAGAAACTCTAAAGATGCAAGATTAGCAAAAGAGATAGTGCAACAACTAGAATATGAAAAAGGAGATACATCTCCTATCAAGAGCCTTAGGGCATAATAATAGTTCTACAAGATCAACCAAAGAAGAGCTCAAAATCTTGAGGAGTAAGGTTTCAAAATTGACCCTTACACTAGACTCACATCCTGATCAAGCACCTTGTCTGTGAATGATAAGACATTTGCCCCTGACATCACATCAAGAGGAAGATTCCGATAAAGAGAGCATAAGGGGTAGGTCCTGCCTTCAAGTTTATAAGCCAAACACTTGGTGATTAAAGGCTACAACAAAAGAAGGGAGAAAGAACCTGTCAACTCGACACACCCCAGACATGTATACCTCCGCAACACAAATGCAACTCCTAATGAGGATTATCCTACAAAGCATAGCCAATACGGGGGCAAACCCATGGAAAATTATAGAACATCACTTGCAAACCTAAAGAAAAATATCCTTCTTAGGCTTAAGTCCTAACTCAAAGGAAGTCTATAATCAAGATTCGAGGTGGGAAGAACATGATCAACGTGACACTCCCTAAAAGCATTGAAAAATGCTCCAAGGAATAGGAAAATGCGAAGCACACTAAGCACCACTATACTTCAAGAAGATTATTACAGCCCGGTCAGACCCCCCATGTCCGAGCAAGGGGCGTGGTTCAGATTGACTAGTCTGAGACACATCTTCGAGACTAACAACTCGAGGCACCATGCTATGAGAAAGCTATTCAACCTAAATACAACTCTTTCCAAGATACGTTACTCCTACTCGATCATCACTACAAAAGTGTTTTTTCTCAAAAAAAAACAAGGAGGGGGGTGAAAGAGTTTACAAGCACCCCTAGGATACAAACACTGCCACATCCTAGTTATCAAGGGAATGAAAATAACCCCCACCCACCCAAAGCAAATGCTCCCCAACCAACCTCAAGAGATACAACCGACAAAGGCATTATCCAAACCATGCCTATGACCGAAACAAGTAAGCATGAGAAAGAGTCAATCCTACAAGGGACACTAATCGCATTCAAACAAGCAGACAAGGGAGCCCCAAGAATAAGGGGTACCCAACCAAGAAAATGAACGAGGGCCTTCAACGGCCAAATATGAAAGGCGGTATGATCACTAAGCAACTTGGGGGGCACCAAACGAATAAGTGCTTGGTAGTCCACCTAAGTGTAAAAAAAAAAGAGATTAGAGGCAGAAGATCACAAGAACATGCAATACCACTTCTCCTAGAAGAAGTCATATAAGAGGGAAAACAACCTCAACTCCCTGTACGAACACGCCCTAAGTCGGCAATACACAAACATCAAGGGAAGGAAAAGTAAAGAGATATATACAAAGATAGGATACTCATGCAATCAACCAGATGCCATTGGGAAGTCCCCATGATACTGACCCTCTAAAGATGAACCACTGATAAAGCTCGAAGAAGAAGAAGAAGAGCCTGAACTAACAAAATCAACAGGGTTACCATCCACCTGCAAAGGTGATCTCCCACACTTAAGAAAAGTGTGGTAACGCACGCAATATCATAAAAGGAAAAGTCAAGTAAAGACTCGAAAAGCGTATCAAAAACGCACCCTACATGAGAAGGGACACAAGGTAAGGTAATATTCTGAGCCCTCCGGGAGCCAATCCCGCGAACACATTCGACGCCCCCAAGAGCGTATCTTGAGAGTAGTTCTAAAACTACGAACCCTGTGCCCTCCGGGAGCCTATCCTGCGAACAGATTCGACGCCCCCAAGAGCGTATCTTGAGAGTAGTTTTCATACTACGACCTTCGACGCCCCCAAGAGCGTATCTTGAGAGTAGTTTTCATACTACGACCTTAGACGCCCCCAAGAGCGTATCTTGAGAGTGGTTTCCAAAAACTACGACCTTCGACGACCCCAAGAGAGTATCTTGAGAGTGGTTTCCAAAAACTACGATCTTCGATGCCCCTAAGAGCGTATCTTGAGAGTGGTTTCCAAAAACTACGACCTTCGACGCCCTCAAGAGCGTATCTTGAGAGTTGTTTCCAAAAACTACGACCTTCGACGCCCCCAAGAGCGTATCTTGAGGTAGATTTCAAACTACCAGATTCGACGCCCCCAAGAGCGTATCTTGAGGTAGATTTCAAACTACCAGATTCGACGCCCCCAAGAGTGTATCTTGAGGTAGATTTCAAACTACCAGATTCGACGCCCACCAGGAGCGTATCTTTGGTCTAACTACTGGTGCCCTCTGAGAGCGTATCTCGTGAACAGATTCGACGCCCACCAAGAGCGTATCTTTGGTCTAACAGTACCATATATACCATTTAAAGGGTATTAGAAGAGATCATTGCACCATACTAAGAAGGATTCCATGAGAAAATAATTGCAAAGCAAAGTTGTATGATGAACACATAATGTTTGTTCTTGATGAGATAGCAGGTATGATGTGAAGGAAAACACAAAAGAAGGCTAAGTAAAGGAAAGCATACACAAAGGAAGAGTCCATGACCAAAGGATCACATAAACAAGCATTAGAAGTTATCATGAAAAGTAACAAGTTATCCTACCATCCATATCACAAGTCAAGAGAAATATCTCAAAGGAACCCAACACAACCAAGAAGGATAGCAAAGCCATGAAATACAAAGTTCAAGGCTCTCAAAATAAACTCGACCCATCAAGAAGAGGAATTGCCTTACAAGTCGCACAAAGAAACCTCCGACAAACCTTATTGTCTTGCATGTCGCCCTCGCGTGACCTATGCCCGCATACGACTTGAACATCGTCAAGCACAACCAATGAAGGGGACATCCCTAAAGCATAAAGGATACAACACCCGACAAGACGAGACGTCGGGACCAAACCCAACAAACACAGCCTAAGCAAAAGGCTATTATAGCAATGAAGGCTCTCCAATGAGAAAGGAATGCTAAAGCACAACTCCATACATCATAATGTGGCTATCATGTCCACATACTAAGAGGTGGCTATCATGTCCACATAACAAGAGTTGGTTATCATGTCCACATACCTCAAAGTGGCTATCATGTTCACATACCCTAAAGTGGCTATCATGTCCACACACCCTAAAGTGACCATCAAGTCCACCACAAACCTAAAGAGCCAACACCTAACCTCAAAAGGAGATTCAAGAAAAAGGGAAAAACAACACCCTTCATACGCTCACCAAGGGTATGCACTTATATTTCAACCCCTTGGATGATTCTAAGTAGGAGACGTCCTCATTATGAAGACAACCTCCATATCTCATGAAACCAACCATAAAGCGAAGAATCATGACAAGCACTATCGGGGGCATATAACAAAACGATCCCCACAACGATCACAACTACGATACTAGTGTAGGCTAACTCAAGAGCAGTCTCCACCAAACTCTCAAGCAAGAATTTGTTATCTCAATCAGAGCCATGAAAAAGAAAGACACCTCAATGAAAGGCGGTGATCACACCCATTACCAAAAGTAAAATATTCAACCCAATGGTTAATCACACAACCCAATAGATATGTCAAAGGCACCTTCAAAGTGGTAAAACATACATGAAGATGAAATAGGTCTGAGACTCGGCCCCTCGACAGGGGGGCAGAGGATAGAAGAGAGACATCAAGATCCGTGGTCACCCCATCATCATCCAAAGTTTGTTTCTTTTGGCCAAAGCAGAGAGGGTGCCTCTTTGACCATTACCTCCTTATCACAAGAGGGAACTGGCAAGCGAGCACTTGAAAGAGAGTCCCTCATGGCTCTCTTCTTCCTGACAGTCGAGGGCCAAACCTCAAAATCAGGCTTCTGCGCATTAGGATTGGGATTGGCTTAAATTGTTGCCCACCGCAAGAACCCGCTCGTTAACCCGGGGCGAACGCTCTGACAACAAGAAGAAAGCAACATGAGAATAATCATAAGTGTATCGAAAAGAAATGAGAATGGAATGAGAGCATACTGGAAGCCTTAGTAGCCTTCCCTGACTTAGAAGATTTCTTGGCCTTATGAGCAGAGATAAAGGAATACCTTTCTCTTATTCAGATCAACGATGCCTTCGGGATTCTCCGTCGGCACACCACACAATTTTCCATGAAACCAACCTACAAGGGAAAAACAAAAGACGAATGAAGACAAGAGAATTAATGATATACCAAGCTCATGGGATGAGGGGTCATGCAAGTCCCCGCCTCATACGAGTCCACCTCGGACACCCAAGACAGTGAGATTTGGTCTGACTGCCTTGGAAAACAATCTTCAAGGTCTCATTGTCCGAAGAAGAAAGCTTCCCAAAAGTGAGTCATCCATACGAGCGACCGACGCAAAGGTCGACCCTTACTCATGGAAAGGCGAGGTACGCCTACTACGGGGGCAACCTTAACATCAATCAAGTTACGGAAGCAAAATCACAACCCAAGAGACCTAACCAAGGGAACAAATCCCAGAGCGTCACAAAGAGGGCAAACTTTTAGCTTCCCCAAATGGAGCAACGCTCCAACACATCCGAAGGAAGGGTCAACCCTTAACATATGACAATAAACCCCTTCGCTCGCGGCGGGTAAGAAGAAAGCTTGAAAATGTTACACATGTCGAAGGACAAGATTAAAGGACAACGCTCACGCTAGTACGAGGGAGACAGAACATTTTGTCCCATCGAGTGGCAGAGTTCACACCCTCGGGCAAATGGGAGGTCTATACTCTCACCCTTGCACTTATGCTCATATTCATGATTTACATCTACAAGTACACCAATGCCATCACTCATGCTTATACTCACAACCCATCCATACACACATACATGTTCATGCTTGCACTCACATGCATGCCCACGTGAACACTCTCATGCGTTCGAACATTTAGACGTCCGTGCACATAGCCGCCATATATTCATGCATACATTCATGACTACAACCGCATCGTATCTGTACCCACTCCCATCCTTGTGCTCATACTTGCATGTATGCTAGCACACATCCTCATGTTCATGATATATCCATGTTCACTCCTAGTTAACATCCTATGAACATATTTTTTAGTATCCCATACTTAGAAAAATTTTGGACCAAAATTGAAATTTTTCTCCACAGAGGCTTACCCCGTCATGAAACTGAAATATGAATTCACTTAACCGTATTCATGTTGTATCTCCATACATATGCACATTTTCCGAGTATAAGCTCGTGACTGTATTAGATTTATTATTTCCATCTCAGACGGGCACGTGCTAAGACACGCGTCCGTGCTATTCTGACGTTTGCAATTCCTCTATCTTATAAGACAGGGGGCAGGGTCAGAGACATACACCAATAGGTAAGTAAGGATTCCGACAAAAGGTAAAATTCCGGCTTCAAATTGCGCGTGTCATACCATCCTAAAATAGAGTCAATCAATAGTCAGGCCATTGGTGGACTCGGGGGCATGTGATGGATATACGCCCAATTTGAACCCGTTTACTTGCAAATCGTATTGTTTTTATCACCCCGTTAAAGATTATAAATCAAAACTTTGACCCGAACACCCCGCCAGAACACCAACGGTCCGGACGAGGCAAAAATACTCCTCCGGGCCATGCGACGAACTCACCTAGGTGAGATCAGGTTGGCCAGACCCGGTCTCCCCTAGGGGAGATCGGGTTATCAAACCCGATCTCCCCTAGAGGAGATCGGGTGGCCAGACCCGATCTCCCCTAGGTAGAGGTTGGGTGGCCACACCCAACCCCTACCCTTAGGGGTCGGATTTTTACTCCGCCCCCAAGGGCCCTGGCACCGTTTCCCGACTTCCATACTTAGATTATTTCCGCCAACCTCTCCATGCCTCAAGGTTTTAATCATGTGATTAAGGACTAATTAATTTTGTTTAAAGGTTAACAGTGTCATTAAGCCACCTTAATGACACCGTTGCCTATAAATACAACTCTTTCACCATTCATTTGATCATCTTGGAAACTTATGCAATCTTAGCTCTAGCTTCTCTCTAGAATTTGTACTTTCTCTCTCTAAGGAGACATACTGACTTAGGAATCGGAGAGGGCTCATCAAGCACCACCTCCCTCTCCATGCTTGATACTGCCCCTTGTGCAGGGTCCCGAGAAGGAAGCAGAAGGCTACAGAGAAGAGCGACCACCTCGAAGCACAGAGAACCCGATCCATCTTAGTGGGAGATAAGTTCTAGATAGACGATCCGTTGACCTGGACCTTATAACCTAACACTATCCTTCAATTAGGGCTGAGCGAAAAACTCAAGAAGCCCAAAATCTTAACGAGCCCGTTCTGAAAATCTAGTCCAATGATTTGGCCCAAGCCCGAACGGGCGTGACTTCCCTTTTAAATTCGGGCTTGGGCTTTTTAGTTAAAAGCTCGAAATTCCCGAGCCCGTCTCGAATGTTAATAATTAATTCAAATTCATATACAGACCAAGACCGTTAGAGTTTGGAGCCCATCTATCTTCCCTTTTAGACAGTGGCTGTAGCAACTTTAGGGCACATCTAATCGACCCTTTAGGCAAAAGACTTAGAGTTGAGTTATGTTTGTTAGTGTATGTTAGCATTTGGAGTTTGGGCTTCCGTAATTAGTAGTCCATTAATATGAGTCAGTTACCTAAGAAAATTGGGTAATGTCACATTATGGATTTTGGTTTAGGCCTTAAATCCCAATTAACATGAGAGGCCCAAAATTGGGACTCGCTACCTTATGGCTTGCCGAATTATGTTGGAGGGCAAAGTGGACTTTGGTCCACTTTGCTCCACTTATAAATAAGGAGTGTTAGGGTTCAATAAAATACTAATCACTTAATCACTTTTGTGGTGAGACAAAAAGAATTCCCTCCTCTCTATCTCAAGTAATTCGGCCGAACCAGCTAAAGCTCAAGGAGGTGCCAAATTGCTTCGAGCAATTTACCCTGGAGATCCATCATTTCATCCGAATCGATAAGAGGCTTTGTTGTGGAGACAAATCCGCGTAGGGATTCTTTAACAAGAACTCTTAGGAGAACCGTCCGACAGATCGTGAACTCCCCTAAAAGGTCTTGGATCTGCGAAAATTTTGAATGGGTATGTGCCCCTTATTCCGCTGCATAATGTGTTTACTAGCATGTACCTATGTTAATTTCCGTAATATTTATCCTACATAATCCTATAGTGGTATCAGAGCCTATGTTAGGGAGTTCATAATTTTATAAAATCAGTGTTCTTGATCACATAAGTTTTAGCCGTAGATTTTTAAAATTTAGTGTTTTAAAATTTTCAATTTTTAAATCATGGAGCCGAAAGTTTCATGATGTTCATCATAAAATTTGATGTTCATGATCTTCAAGAAAAATGTGACCAATTATCAAAATAAACATTGGATTCTTAATCTAGGTGAAATTTGATATGAAATTTGACCACTAACCCTAATAACATGTTAATTTGTCCGAACCCTATAGGAATTACAAAGTATAATTTTTAATTTCTTAGGTCTCAAGTAGTCTTTAATTCGACAAAAATCATTCTTACCATATTTTAATATATTTTGGCAACAATATTGCATGTAATTGGACAAGACGTGAGTTAGATTCACAAGTTAATTGTGATAATTACTATCAATAAATTCTAGCATGATTTTTGGAATCTAGAATAATAGTGATATATATTTTAGTTACCTAAGATTGATGAGATTTATTATAGATAGATTTTATCCTTAAATAGAATCTTGAAAATAAATAATATACAAATGGGGCCGATTTTTAGTGTATATATATATATATATTTGCAAATATTGGAAATTATTTTATATTTAATTATTGCACAGTGGCAAAGTTAAGTTTTTTATGGATTTTAAAACCATATTTAGCCCATAAGTATTAATTTCACCAGAACCCTATTTAAATCCAAATTTACATTAATAGGATGGTCAAATTTTTAAATCCAAAATTTTTCAAACTTTAAAATTACCTACACAGTGCTCATAGGTTTAATATTTTCACGTTTTAATCAAACTTGATGTCTGTTGGATCGCGGTGGAACTCCGGCACGGCGCTTGACGGTGGTCCGAACTCCTTAGCTCCACGCAATCCTGCAAAGAGGGGATAGACCGGGCGGTGGCTCGGAATCCCTCTCCGATGCTTAAATGAGTATATGGCAAGAGTAGGCAAAGTCTGTATGTAAAAAAGATGTTCTTAAACCTGGGGAGTTTCCACCCTTTTATAGGGGAAGTTTAACCCCAGTTACCTGATTTATCGCCTGGGCTGCTGGCCCATATCCCGCATATCTCGCCCATTTATCTGTTACTCCGGATATATCGGCCCACGATCCCGCTATCTTAGCGGATGTGTATCTTGGCCTTATCCTCTGATCACAAGCCTCGACCACTGTCGGAGACTCCAGAGTTGTATCATCACCGCCCGGGGCCTCTCGCCATCATGACTTGGCCCATTCTTCTCCATCGGGGCCTGCTCACAGGCATCGCGGCCTATTCATAGGCGCATTCGTCGGGGCTAGCTACTCAGCTAACTGTTCACTTCATGGGTCCGACTCTGTCGGGACCTTTCCTCCTCGTGGCGTATCTTGTCGGGACCTTCTGTCTTAGCCTTTTGGGCTAAGTCTAGGGCCCATTGGGCTGGGTCGCCGTCTATTCATCGTTAAAAGGCCTAACGGCTACACCGGAATCCATCATTTGCCCCCAAGACATGAGGGACTTTTAAGTTCGTCGTGTCTTTAACTTCTGACCTCCCGATTAATCGGGGGCTTTTGTCTTCTTGATAATTTTCTCCACGTGAAACTTCCTTCGGTGGCCTCCCCGACGTTTCGAGGTAATCATTAACTTCGCTGAGAAGGGTCCTCGGTTTATAGGCCCATAAATGCGATGGGAGACGAGCCGCCTTCTTTGGGCTTTCACGCCTGCTCTTCTGAAAAGTGCTTTTTCAGAACGGTTACGTCACTGACGTCTCTTCCATACTGACGTCTCCACATCTTCCACGATCCAGATTAACCCGTTCCATCTTCTACGGTCCAGATGGAAATGTCCTTTCGCCTTCTTTGTCTCCTATAAAACCTTGATTACGAGGCACTGTTTCAGTTTCCCTACCGCCTCTTCTCTGCAATTCAAGATTTTCAAGCTTCAGTCTTCTCCAGGGCCTTCAGTTCTTCGATCAGTTTCTCCGATCACCGTCGAGTCGCTTCCTTTTCTTCATCATCATGTCTGGTAAGACTCCTTTCGATTGTAAGTTCCTTTTTATTCTTGCTAACCTCCTTTGGCTCACGTCTTGGGGAGACCCATTATGCTTTGCTGCCCTGGGTGGCTTTCAGACAGCGGATCCAACTCCGAGGAGAGGGCTGCCTTCCACTTCGAATACCCGCCTAACGGGATTACGGCGAACGCCTTCGACCTGGCTGTCAAGGAGGGGGGCCTCACCCAGGACTGGGAGCCTCGCTTCCCTTATAACCGTAACCGCCCTGTGCGAGTGCACGAGGTTACGCTCCCCGAGGAGGGGGAGGTGTACGTCTCCACTGGACAAATTCAGGCGGGGCTTCGTTTTCCCTTTGTTGGGAGCCTGGTAGAGATGTGCACCTTCTACCAGACGCATCCCACCACTCTCACTCCGCATGCTATTCGCTCCTGGAACGCCTTCCAGTACCTCTGCCTCCGAGAGAAGTGGTCCTATAGCCTCAATCTTTTCCGGACCTTCTGGCAGCTGAAGTGCAACCCGGTGGGGATCTGTGCCTTCTATCCTCGCCTGCCTCAGTTCACTCCGGCCCAGCTGGCCAGGTACGGGTGGTCCGAGCACACTTGGAAGCCCGCCAAGGGTCGCCATTTCCTCTGCGATTCTGGGTCCGATAACAGCGGGTGGAAGAGGAACTATTTCTTCTTCAAGAATAGTTCTATCCCGTGGCCCCGAAGGGCAATCGAGGCGGATCCTGCCCCCGCTACTCATGCCTACACTTCTTTGGAGCTTGAAACCCTCCAAGTAATCGCCCTTTACCGCTGGAGTGACTCCTTCGCCCTCTTCGACGCTAACTCCCTCACCGAGCAAGACCTGATAACGATCGGGGTCCGGCTACTCGACGCCTCTTCTCGGGGTCGACTTATTGACGGCTCCGCTGGTGCCGTGCCTTGGGTAACTTTTCTAACTTTTCTCTTTTTACTTGTTTGCAGCAAAAAGGTCTCAGCTGATTCATCTGGCCCTTGAGCAGGGGGAGACGGATGCTATTCGCAAGGTGGCGAAGAAGAGGAAATCTGCTAGGAAGCCACCTGCTGTCTCGGGGTCTCCCACAGGGCGAAAGCGCGCCCGGGTCGACCAGATGGACGTCGCCTTTGGCGTCAATACTCCTGAGGAAGGTGAGAGATTCCGTAATGCCATTAAACTTTACAGGTCGATAGTCCCGGAGGATCTCCTCCCCGACAAGGAGACGGAGTGGATTCGCGAAGTCAACCTGGTTCTCCAAGGGGCTACACCTTACGTTCTTGAGGAGGGTTACTACGATATTTTTGGCAAAATTGAATTCATGTCTCGCCAAATCCTCTGGTACACCAAGGGCAAATCATTAGCTGACTTCACTCGACTTTTGTCTGCAGGTCCCGTGGGGGTTGCTGCTCCGACGGATGTGGTAGCGGAGGACACTCCCACGTCCGACCAGTTCCGACCCGTGACGAGGTTGGACGCCTCCCCTGCTGCTGAGGAGGAGGGTGAAGGCGAAGGTCTGATTCGCCGCCCTAGGAGACGCCTCTCCAAACCTGCTGTGGAGGAAGTGGTCCCGACCTCCCCCATGGGGGGCTTGCACTCTCCTGTGCCAAGCCCAACTCCTGAACCCCCGACGGAAGCTCCCCCGTCGGAGTCTGCTGCTATCGTGGAGGCCCATGTCTCCAACGATTCCTACCAAGTGCCTGTCCTCCCGCTGGACGGGAGCTTCTACCCCATCTATGCCCCCGAGGAAGAGACGGTTCCCTGGAACCCGATCGAGTCTCTGCAGGGGGTCCCGCTCCAGCGGGGATGTCTCGAAGAGGATCTGGCCCTGCATCTGCTGGCGGGCTCAGTTCCGCCATCCCTTCGGCGTCCACTCTTCTTGGACGATGCGGCGGTTGACAAGGACCTCCGCAAGATGGCCACCATACTTGTAAACGTGAGTTCTTGCCTTCATCTTTAAGCTGTAGTGTAAAATATCGTTGATCACTGACTTGGTTTTTCTTCTCCTCAGAACACTGCGAACCAGCAGCGTTGTTATGGGTATATCGTGGCCCTTCGGGAGGCCTTGAGGGCGTTGCGTGCCCAGTTTGATCCTGCCAAGATGGCCAGGGTTGAGGAGGAACTCGCTGCTTCCCAGGCGGCGAGGGAGAAGATCAGTCGGGAGAGGACTGAGCTTTCTCGGAGGGTGGAAGGCTTGCAGCAACAGGTTCGGGATTGTGAAGGGCTGCTGCGCTCTGAGAAGCAGAGGTTCAACGATGAGCAACTGCAGCACGCCGCGGAGCGGGAGCGGTTCATCCTCGAGAAAGGCCGTCTCGAGGAAGCCGTTGCAAGGCTGGAGGCTGAGAAGGCAGGATTTCCTGACCAACTAGCAGAAGCCAAGGTTCAAGGTCGCGAGGAGTATCGGGACTCCGAGGACTTTAAGGCTGACGCTACGCGGTTTTACCGTTCTGAGGTTCACAACACCATGTTCGACATCATCGAGGAGCTCCATACAGCCTTCGGTGATGCTATTGACCTTAGGAAGTCGGAGACTCTTGCCCCCTTCGCGGATGAGTTTTTCAATTCTTCTGAAGGAGGTGATGGGACCTCCACTGCCCCCGACTCTCCTCCAGCCGACCCTGCTGTCTCCGATGCCGCCAAGGATCAGCCTCCCGCGCAGGATTAGATGCTTTCATTCTCAATATTTGTAACTCCTGCTTGTTCCCCGACTTTAATGAATGAAAAAATCGTTTCTATCCATTCTTGTCTTGTTTGTACTTGCACTACTTAAAGCGCCTTAACTTTGTGAAAAATGATAAAAAAAAATGATCAAGTGCGCCACTCCCGACGACTTCACATGTCGAAACTTTGACGTTGAAACTTGACTATAGTGCGCAGGATCCTTGCCCCCGCCAGTTAAGGCGTTTTAGTCGTGCACTTTAAAACAACTTTATGCGTTAAACTTGACGTCTTAGTCGGGGTCATTCCACTTGAAGGATTCTTGCCCCCATCACTTCACGTAAATCTTCGTGCCAAACTTGGCCTTTCCTCGGGACTATCCACCTAAGGGTCCTTGCCCCCCGCTGCCTTGAGTAAATTTACACATCGAACCTGAAGTTTTTCGGGGACTACCCACTTAAAGGTCCTTGCCCCCAGCTCTTCGAGAAAATCCATACATCAAACTTGACGTTGATCGGGGACTATCCACTTAAGGGTCCTTGCCCCCATCTCTTGGTGATTTGTCGGAGCCTACCCACTTAAGGATCCTCAGCCCACGCCCTCTGGGCGATTTTTGTCGGAGCCTACCCACTTAAAGGGTTCTCAGCTCACGCCCTCTGGGCGATTTTTGTCGAAGCCTACCCACTTAAGGATCCTCAGCCCACGCCCTCTGGGCGATTTATCGGAGCCTACCCACTTAAGGATCCTCAGCCCACGCCCTCTGGGCGATTTATCGGAGCCTACCCACTTAAGGGTCCTCAGCCCACGCCCTCTGGGCGATTTATCGGAGCCTACCCACTTAAGGGTCTTCAGCCCACGCCCTCTGGGCGATTTTTGTCGGAGCCTACCCACTTAAAGGGTTCTCAGCTCACGCCCTCTGGGCGATTTATCGGAGCCTACCCACTTAAGGGTCCTCAGCCCACGCCCTCTGGGCGATTTATCGGAGCCTATCCACTTAAGGGTCCTCAGCCCACGCCCTCTGGGCGATTTATCGGAGCCTACCCACTTAAGGGTCCTCAGCCCACGCCCTCTGGGCGATTTATCGGAGCCTACCCACTTAAGGGTCCTCAGCCCACGCCCTCTGGGCGATTTATCGGAGCCTACCCACTTAAGGATCCTCAGCCCACGCCCTCTGGGCGATTTATCGGAGCCTACCCACTTAAGGGTCCTCAGCCCACGCCCTCTGGGCGATTTATCGGAGCCTACCCACTTAAGGGTCCTCAGCCCACGCCCTCTGAGCGATTTATCGGAGCCTACCCACTTAAGGGTCCTCAGCCCACGCCCTCTGGGCGATTTATCGGAGCCTACCCACTTAAGGGTCCTCAGCCCACGCCCTCTGGGCGATTTATCTGAGCCTACCCACTTAAGGGTCCTCAGCCCACGCCCTCTGGGCGATTTATCGGAGCCTACCCACTTAAGGGTCCTCAGCCCACGCCCTCTGGATCAGTTTCTCTATCTCCTTCTGCAGCTCCCGACAATAATCCGTGTCGTGACCGCTGGCACGGTGGAACCGACAGTAGCGATCGGTTCGCGAGCCGTAATATTCTCCCTCCTTCCGTGGGGGAAACCTGGCGATGCCCTGTCGCTCCATCACCGCCAGCACCTCTGCTAGGGAGCACTTGAGATGGGTGAGATGGGAGAGGTCATCTCTCCGCTTTTCCCTCCTCGAGGGCTGCTTGTCTTCTCGTTGGTCGGAGCGGCCTCGGTTCCGACTACCCTCGGATTCACCCTTCGACCTCCGGTCGTCCGCAGGCTTGGAGGACTGCTTCCCTTGTCTTGTCCTCGGATTCTCCAACTCTCCAGCAGCTATCTTCGACTCCTGTACATCGATCTGTTGCTTGACCCTTGCTTGCAGCGTCTCCATGTTCCATATTGTCCTCGCCGCTGTGCTGTGCATCATGTCGGAGCCGTAGGGAGCCGTCAGGTGGCTCAGGAATGTGCGGATGGTTTCGCCCTCCGAGATCTCCTCGTCTATCTCCGCGACGCTAGCCGTGTACCGCTGATAATACTGGGCTAGTGTCTCGTCGGGCCTCTGCACGACTTCCGCCAGGGACCTGACGCTCTTCAGGAGGCGTCGCCGGCCTTGGTACTGCTGGATGAACTTCTTGTGCATGTCGCCCCAACAGGTGATGCTCCCTGGAGGCAGGCTGAAGAACCACGACATGGCCCTTTCTCCCAACGTGATCGGGAATAATGCGCAGATGACGTCGTCGTTCGAAGCCCTGCCCATGCATGCCTGTACGTGCTTCTGCACGTGGCGGACGGGGTCTGCTTCGCCGTCATATTCCGGGATGCTCGGAATGTTCAACCCTGGCGGGGCCAGGGTGTCGATCAGTCGCGGGACGAATGGGTGGCTGGCTCTGTCCCGTAACTCCGACATCATCGGCTTCTGGTCTCCTGTGCATATGTTTACGATCTTCACCACCTGATCCACGGTGAGCGGACTGTTGAGGGCAAGAGTTCTGTGCTGGACCGGTCCTGGCCCGTCGATCACGATCCGTTCCGGCTGAGTGACTCTATTACCCTGGCCTCCCAGCTGGACTCTCTCTTGCTCCGCTCTTGGCGGTGATGGCGGTGGTGGTGCCACCACGGGCTGCTGTCTGGCGGCGTCTCTCCGTTCTAGGAGGGCTTCCATGGCCGCCAAGAACATAGGCATGGCGTCTGCCACTGCCTGGGCCAAGTCCGGGTTCGGAGGAGCAACGGCGACTTCTCCCCTGTTCTCTTCATTCTGGGGGGCCTGCCCTCCTGGGGCTTCCTGACGACTCTCCACCTGGGCAGTGTTGGTAGGGGGTGGAGGATCATCTTGAGCCTCGGTGCGCTCCGGCTGTCTCGATGTCTGTCCTTGCTTGGTTTGCCTAGCAGGTGCCATATGAACAAAAAAGAGGTTACCTTGGCTTTTTGTTCAAGTTTCCATCAGACGGCGCCAATGTTGGATCGCGGTGGAACTCCGGCACGGCGCTTGACGGTGGTCCGAACTCCTTAGCTCCACGCAATCCTGCAAAGAGGGGATAGACCGGGCGGTGGCTCGGAATCCCTCTCCGATGCTTAAATGAGTATATGGCAAGAGTAGGCAAAGTCTGTATGTAAAAAAGATGTTCTTAAACCTGGGGAGTTTCCACCCTTTTATAGGGGAAGTTTAACCCCAGTTACCTGATTTATCGCCTGGGCTGTTGGCCCATATCCCGCATATCTCGCCCATTTATCTGTTACTCCGGATATATCGGCCCACGATCCCGCTATCTTAGCGGATGTGTATCTTGGCCTTATCCTCTGATCACAAGCCTCGACCACTGTCGGAGACGCCAGAGTTGTATCATCACCGCCCGGGGCCTCTCGCCATCATGACTTGGCCCATTCTTCTCCATCGGGGCCTGCTCACAGGCATCGCGACCTATTCATAGGCTCATTCGTCGGGGCTAGCTACTCAGCTAACTGTTCACTTCATGGGTCCGACTCTGTCGGGACCTTTCCTCCGCGTGGCGTATCTTGTCGGGACCTTCTGTCTTAGCCTTTTGGGCTCAGTCTAGGGCCCATTGGGCTGGGTCGCCGTCTATTCATCGTTAAAAGGCCTAACGGCTACACCGGAATCCATCAATGTCTAGTTTCGATTATGGGGATGGATCTTGGAAATACATGATTTTGGGACATAATCATTTATTGGACTGAATTGCAATTTCTATTTAATTGATATTATTGCATGATTAGAACTGTCGTCTTGACTATTTCAAGCTAGCTAGATATTGCATGTTGGGGGCAGAGCCTTAGATTTTAATTAATGAGTTGCGCAATAGGATAGACATTTCGTGATTGTTGCAAATGCCTAGGACTCATGTCTAGAAGTACACTCGTTTGATTGATGGCATGAATTGAAAGTCAGTCCCAAATTATTTAAAATTGAAAACCAGTCACAAATTATGCATGTTGGTATGGTGTGATCATGCATGATGCTTATGTTAGATTATGGAGGATAATCACTACGAATACTTAAACATGGTACATATTCGTAAACAGAATTACGCAACGGAAGAATTGCACATACCTCAACCAAGATTCGTAGTCCCAAGAACTTGCTGCTGCAGGGAGTTCGCGACTCTCCGGTCGGCACCCGTAAGGTTCTTGTTAAAGAATCCCTTTGTGGTATAGTCTCCACAACAAAGCCTCTGATCAACACGAAGGCAGGGACAGATCTCCGAAGTTATTTTCTAGAAAGCAAATTGGCACACCCTTGGTGTCTATATGGTTCGGCCGAAACTTGTGTGTGGGAGGAGGGTTTTGTTCTCTAAAACACTCTAATGTGGGAACAGTGATTAACCGTAAAGTTTCCCTAACAACTCTTATTTATAGGAGGAGTAAAGTGGACAAAAGTCCACTTTACCCACTCCATAATTTCGGTCGTCCTATGCTATGTGGGAGGCCCAATTTTGGGCCTCCCTTGTCAATTGGGATTTGGGTCTGGCCCAATTACCCTAATGTGACATTTACCCAAGTTCATTAGCTAACCATGCATATTAATGGGCTACCAATTACGACGCCCATCACCATATGCTAACAGCTCCCACTTACCGGAATGGGAGGGTGCCTTTAATGTGTCGTTTCCCGAATCAGCATCAACATTTCATTCTTTCGATCTTTTCCTTGCTCCCGAGTAGTTCATACAAGGTTTTCCGTGCGATCGGTGAACACGACGGGCATCGTGCTACTCATCTGTTAGGATTATTGTAGCGCCCGCGGGACGTTGATTCCCTTTCTTCAATCAACCTGTTATATATCACATATAAAGTGTTGCGTTGTACACTAGGTCACCTAATAATTCTCCTTTTGCCTAGTTTCCACATAGGAACACTTCTCCAAGGCATCCGTACAAGTATTCACAACCTTCAAATATATCTGGTTGGTGGCCACCTAGTGAATACGAGAGTCGGTGAATTATAGGTGAACTTGACCATCCCTGTTGGGACCGATTCCACCTGGGAGTCTTCCTGGTCTGCCGGTTCTTCACTTCGGCCGGATCGGATGTGCACGCGGGTACAGACTTCCTGTCTGTGCGCATCAACCGTCCTTGGGCACTGTGTTGGCTTCGTGCTCTGGTCCAGCTCCGGCCAATGCGTTAAATTCGTGCTCCGGCTCGCGCGACCTCCTACCTGCACAGGGGTAATAACCAGCACGGAGAGGGGGGGGGGGTAGTGCTTGTTGCGCCCTCTCCGACGCTCAAGTCACAATCTAGAGAGAGGTCAGAGCTCAAATAGCCAAAAAGTGAAGTTGTTCTAAATGGGAGGCCTAGGTCCCTATTTATAGGAAACCTAAGAACCGATCCCGTTTTTTTAGCGGTTCGTCACCGGTCTAAAGGAAATGGGTACCGACGACTGGGTAGGCTATATGGGTGCTGACTTCACAGTTAGAATAAGAAAAGGTGAGCGTGCGGTGGCAGATGCGTGTAGGCAGTGGCCGGAGCACGGGGGTAGTGGCCGGTGGCAGTCGGGACCATGTCGGCGTTCGGCATGGTCCGAACTGCCTGGGCAGCCGGACCAGTCCGGACTGGTCCGGCTTGCCTTGAGCAATCCGGACGTGTGCACACGTCCGGACCGTTCCGATTTGTGGGTATCCGTTTGTGGTTTTTCTGACGTGTTTGCGAAGTCCCAAATATAAATACAAACCCGAATGTGGCCGATATCCATCACTTGCCCCCGAGTCAAGTATCGTTTTAAACCATACTTGACTCTATTTTAAGATAGGATATTCGTCCAATTTGGGTTCGGCGCTGACCTCAGGGGTGGCCTATTTGTCAATTGATCATGAAAGCCTTGAATTCGTCTGTCTTTAATTTTCCGGCGAATACGTGCAATCTGTCCACAGGGTTAGTGTAACGGACAATATGTATGCAATAATGTATAAAAGATAATATACATGCGGCGATATATAATAAGCGAAACGCTTGTAATAACACATAAGAAATAATGCGGAGATGATAACATGTCATAAGAAAAATACTTATAATAAAATGCAATCATGAAGCATGATGTCGACATGGGGTATGCTATCGCCATAGAAATAATATCATGGTGCAATAATGATGTAAACATGTAATTCATGCTTAGGGAATAAAAATAATCATGTGATGATTAAAAATATGAATCATGCACATAGAAATAATATAACATGAATTTCGACTATTTGCACGTAACATGTAATCGTAATGTATCATGGAGCATCGGCCGATGTAGGGGTCATGTATACACAAAATAAATGTAAACATGCATAATCATGATGCTAGGGACTTGAAGGAAAAATAGATAAGAGTTTAGTCCTTATCACATGGTGTAGCCAATATTAGTAAAAATTAGGAGAGATAAATACGCATTAGTCACAGTTCTTCCTTAGTAATTACCCAAGGAGCTTTCATTTCTTGGAGAAGAAGAAGCTTTTGGAGTGGTGAATTTGGCGTGGCCACACAAGAATTGTCATCATCTAAATTCCGGCAAGAGGAGGAGTTATCACCGGCGGCGCGTGGGAGCGGAGGAGACGACGCGTGAGAGGTGCAGCGGCGGCGCGTGGGGCTTCCGGCGACGGCGTGTGATCCTCGGTGGTGGCGAGTAGCTTTTCGTGCTCGTCTCGTGGTGGTGAGTCCAGTTCCGTGTATGGCTGGACTTTTATGACTTCATTTAGCCTTGATTTTCCATTGAAACCTTCATGAATTTGGTTAGCTTAATATGCACATAAAGTGTTTGATAAAATTCCTCATAGTGATTAGCTTCTCAAATCGGCCAAAAATTTACTAAGTGCTGAAATTTTTATGAAAATGAGAATAAGTGGCTAGACTTCCCTTTGACATAGTGATCATTGTCGATATGTTGCCTCATGCTTGAATTGGTGTTTTGTGATGCTCGATGTTGATGATTAATAGTTGTTCGGGTATGGCCGTTGATTGCCGTATGTTGGTAGTTGCGTGTTGTGCATTGTATATTAAGCATCGTGTGTTGATCATTGGCCACCGTCTGCAAACACGATAAAACACTTAGAAAATATTTTTTTTCCATATTTAAAGCTTATTACCATAGATGTCGCCACATGGTCTATATCGACTGCTTTTGACGTGGATGCCGCCACATGGTCTATGGCCATTGCCCTTGACATGGATGTCGCCACATAGAAACACTTAGAATATATTTTGTAGTAGTTGAAGTTTTGCTTCTTGATGTATGCTATCCATCGTCATGTAGAAATCCTTCGAAAATATTTCTGGATAATCCAAGCTTCGTCGCATGCTGATAGTTGATAAGGTTGGAATACTTAGAAAATGTTTTGTGGTAATTGATTCCATGCTATTTGTTGTACGTTCATAGCTTGTAGTATGTTGACATCTAGGGGTATGCCGACATCTAGGGGTATGCTGACAGCTAGGGGTATGCTGACTGTCGCCATAGCAAAACACTTAGAAAATATTTCATAATTGTTGCCATGTATGCTGCGAGTATTAGCTTGATTTCGACACGAGGGTCGATGTATGTAAAGGGTTTCCACCCTTGTAGGATGTTCGTTGTTTGTGTTTGATGCCTGCAGGCACACTAATTGGGTTGTTGGTTGTATTTTCAGGATACACGGTCATAGCTATTCTTTCTTGAGCAAGTTCTCCTGTCGCAGCTTATCATGAGTAAGTCCTCTATTCCTATTTCGCGAGTCACTTTATGTTCAGATGTTGCCGATGATCCAGATATGGATATGGTAGATCTACTAGATAGTACACTGAAGGTAGATGTCGACACCGTCGCGGAACCTCCCGTCGTCCCAAAAGTTATAAAGCATGCTAAAACTGGTGTGAGTTACTTCACCATCAACACAGACGAAGAGATGTTTGACTTGTATGCGCCTCGTTGTGGGCTTGATCCGATATTGGAAGCCGTACACCCTTATGATGTGCTACCCGGCGTCAAAAAGGGGCATGTCACCGTACCTCCTGACGATTTGACCGCGGTCTACACCTCGCAGATTCGCGAAGGCTTGCGCTTTCCTTACTGTCCCGACTTGATAGATCTCTGTCGCTTCTATCAAGTATCCCCTTTGGATCTTTCCCCTTCCGGTCTTCGGATGTGGAGCTGCTTTCGGGTGTTATTTCATAAGCAGTCATGGCACTATTCCACTACCGTCTTTCGCTGCTTCTATCAACTTAAGTGTCCGGACGTAACGGAATTATGCGGCGTGAAGGTGCGGTGGCCAGACTTGCAAGACAAGGGTTTTAAGCATCTTGGGCTCGGAGATGTCAAGTGGGATCATGAATGTCGGCTAGCGGCTATAGCAAACGGTTCTGGGCCTCACTGGCGGCATCATTACTTCTTTGTGTGCGATATTGGCACTACTTGGGATGTCATGAAGGTTGAGAAGGCTGATCCAGCTCCCGTCTTCGTCGAACTTTCCTCAGATTATAAGGAAGTTATAAAGTATATTTACCAGCGCCAGCATAAAAGCGGGTTTGAGTGCCTATTACGTGCTTCGGATCAGGATTTGATTGATGCCGGGATTCACATACTTCCTTCTGACGATTTGGTATGTTTTAATGATCTATGTAACTCGTATCATGTTGTGATGTAGGTCGGACTGATGGAAAAAGCTCGTCTTTGCAGACAGCTGATGTGCGCGGGGTCCTTCCTGTCGGAAGGAATGTTCGCAACCCTGCCTCCGCCACTCCTGGAGTCTCCGGACATGGCCGCGGCAAAGGACTTATGGGTAAGGCATCTCTTTGTACTTTCCTTGAATTTGTTAATTTCCCAAGTCGTTGCTTTTCATGATGCTTCTTGTTTGCAAGTCGCTCCGTGCATGCGACTGAGCGTGTCGTAGTAGTTTCTGGCTATGGCGCAACTCCTAAGAGATCCACCGCAGGGACGCGTTCCTCGAGTGATCCTAAGCGCTCTAAGCCGAGTGCGACCACTCCTTCCTGCAATAAAGGGAAGAGAGTTGAGAGTCGCACAGTGGCGCCTTCTGCCCCCCAGTCGAGGGACCGACCCGAGGAGGATCGTTCCTCTCTTCGAGGTATGCATTACTCATTTCACCATACTTTTACTTAATTTTTTTTGCTAACATCTTCTTTGTTTTCTTGTTTGCTTTATTGCAGCGCTTCCAGGGATTAAGCGCGATGACATGATTTTGTCTGACGGAGTTGACTTATCTAGCGGCGATTTGGTGCCTTTTTCCGCTTGCGAGCTTCATTTTCCTAAGGACTCCAAGTTGAGCATTCCGGAAGTCGGAGTGCAGGTGCTTCGGCGATGTGTCCCTCCCTGTGACATAGATGTTAAGCCATCTACTTATGAAGAGGCGCATGAGTATGTTGAGAACAGATTGTCCGAGTTTGCGCTGGTAAGTTTGTTTTATCTTCTATTTGTTGCTTGATGTCAGCATATGCCTTGTATTTATTGTCTTGTTGTCTTGGTTTTGGTACTTAGGCCATTTCGAGGATTGTGAACATGTCCTCCTTTGTGCTTGAGCTTGTAAGTGAGAAGAGGGCTGCTGTCAAAAAATGCATTGTTGTGACACGCGAGCTAGCACAGTCTGAGGCGGAAGCGCAAAACTTGGAGTCGAAAATTGCTGATTTTGATGCATGCATTGCTAGTCGTCGCGCCCACGTTGAGCAGCTTGAAGCTGAGATTGCTGCCATCAAGCGCAGATTGTGGAGTTTGATAGCGCACATGAGGTTGCACTTGCTTCTGCATGCGAGGAGGCGCGCAAGGCCGGGATTGAGGAAGGGCTTGCCAAGTATCCTAGCACTCCTGCTCATACTGCTGCCGTTCTTGCGGCTGCCAAAGCGAGTTCTACCCCCATGATTGATGAGTTTGCCAAGGACTACATTCGCAGGGTGTGTTTGCTTGAACCTGCCTTTCCCTTCGATAAGTTGGGTCCTCATTCGTCATTCGCTGTTGCCCATGTTGAGGAGTTACAGCGTATGGAGGCTGAAGCTGCTACTCTCACCGTGCTTTTTGGAGAGGATGATGACATTGTACTTGATGTCGACCTCGTGGACATTCTGCCTTAGACTTTTGGAGATGATGTTATCTCTTTGGCAGCATCAGGTTGTTTACTTTCAGCACGTTGAACCCTTTGTGAACGGGATGATGTTATTTTGAGAATTTCGCTATACCTTTTTTACGCCTTTGCTTGCATGGTATTTCGTGATTTAGACCTGTTTTTAATAATAGTACATTTGCATGATAACTTGTTAGTAATATTTCATACCTTGCGTTATCTTTGTTTTCCGTATATATTGGACTTGCATGATAGAATTGATCTCCTTGTTGCAATAGATGTAATGTCCGCAGCTGCGGCAATAGATAGCATATCGCCATATGTCTTGAGTGCCCATCTTGTTTGATTTTCAAGGCATGGCACGAAACGTACACTAGTTGCATGTAGCGTTGAAGATAGTATTGTACTCGGCGCTGGCACTTGGCACTGGCACTTGACATGTAGCAAGGTTATCTTGACGAGGCAAGATGTTAGTTTATACCGTCTCTTAGTTCCACTCCAAGGCGACGTTGTTGCAAGACACTACTTGCTGAATTTGGTGTGTTTTAATCAGTTATATGCTTACGAGCAAGATAACGTTGTACAAGACTCGACTCGTAAGTTTGATGAGTTTTGTAAACAGGGTGCACTCCTGCTAGCGTAGATGTATGAAGTTATCCTAACAAGGAATAAATCTTCATGGAGTATGAACCCTTAAGAGAGTATACATACTTATGATGTACATGAAGCTGCCCAATTAAGGAATAAGTCTTCATGGCGTATGAACCCTTAAGAGAGTATACATACTTAGAGTGTACATGAAGCTGCTCAATTAAGGAATAAGTCTTCATGGCGTATGAACCCTTAAGAAAGTATACATACTTAGTAGATGTGTGGGGTTGTCGTCTAACAAGAGGACTTCCACCACCATGGGGTGATCATTCCCACCTGTTGCCGCATCCTGTTTTAAAATTAGGGAATGGCTATGGACATGGGGGTTGCCCTCGCAAGGAGGATGTCGCATCATGCCATTTTTTAGATGTGAACATGGGGGTTGCCCTCGCAAGGAGGATGTCGCAGCATGTCACTTGTGAACATGGGGGTTGCCCTCGCAAGGAGGATGTCGCAGCATGTCACTTTAGAATAAGTCTTGGTTTTTATCTAAGGCATTGTTTGTTGATGACGTTGTTCGGAGCAAACGCCATTATAGATAGAGAACTTTTAAAAGTTCATAGATGTTGATAATAGTCGTGTTGACGTCGCATAATATAAGTTGCGTAGCGTAATGACTTGAGTTGTCGATATGAGTAATATGCGTGTTGTTTTTTACTTGGCTTTTAATCTAAAGTAGGAAGCATAATGTAGAAATGTACCTACGAGAGTAGAGTAACTTCATTAGATACTTGTTGTATTTACATCCATTTTGCAGGGAGGCGTCATCCGATCATTCCTCCTAAAATGTGTCTAAGTACGAACACGCGGACAACGCTTTTTAATCTAAAAAAGACATGGAAAAATGAATAGATAGATAGGAGGGTTGGCGAAGTGTATTTCATCCTCATAGTTCTTTTGGTGATGGGTGGGGATTGACGTGTGCCACATAGTATCCTAGAGCTACATGTCCATTCTTAGGGTCAAATAGCAATTGGTGCTGTGTCCCCAAGTCTTGTGGTATCGACACCATTCCTCAATGTTTTTGCCTAAGAAGGCAGTCATTGGCTCGAGTGGACTTGGAAGCTTGTTTTCCAGGAGCTTGACGTATATCTCATCGACCTCCGTGTTTAAGGGAGTGAAGAACTTATCGTATCCAGCACTTGTGACTCCTGATTGCATCGTAGTTTGAGCTTCCTGGTTCGAGCTGAGAGGTGTACCCCATTCCAGCTCGCGTTCACAAGAGATCGCCGTATCCAAATTTTCCTTCAAGCATGTCATCAATTTGGTTGTTCTCCAACGATGCATCCTTCCGAACAGCAAAAATGTTGACGCATTCATATTGACATAGAACACGTTGATGACATCTTTTTTGGTTGCCCTTAGCGCGGTTGCGTTGTGGGAGAACCTCCTGAAGTAGGTCATTATGGGCTCGTCTCGTCCTTGTCTGACATCTAGGACGCTCCGTCTTGTGGGGAAGAGCATCCAATCGAGTCCGGCGATTGGTGTTATCTCCTGCTTCTTTTCTTCATCGACGCCACTTGGGGCGAGCATCTTTCTCTTCTTGCCAAAGTCGACCATGGCAATAGAGATCTCATACATTCTTCTTAACACATTCACATAGCACTTCTGTGCGGCTGACTGATCACCTAGCACTTCTCCAATTCCATGCGGAGTTGGGAACTTAAATTTCTGGTGGACGGTGGATGGTACGATCTCGTAGGGGTTGATCGTAGTTCTCCCCAGAATTCTGTTGTATCCTCCCAATGCGTTTACTACCAAGAAGGTAACGTCTACGTACAGCGCTTTCCACCCTTCTCCCGAGATCACCGCCAATGTGATCATGCCTAGTGGATATGTTGCAGCTCCAGTAAAACTAACTAAGGGAAATGCTCCGGGAGAAAGGTCGGCCACCGTCTTTCCCAGCTGCTCATGTACTCTGACATATAAAATGTCCGCCGCACTTCCGCCATCTACCAGGATTCTTCGCATATCAAACTCGTTGATATCCATTGTGATGACGAGAGCATCATCATGGGGGTAAACGATGTGTTTCTTGTCCGCGTTTGAAAATTGGATCACAACATCTTCTTTCTCCGGCTGACGTATTTTTCCGTACTTAGGCAGAACTTGAAGTTGGGAAGCGTAGACATCCTAGCATTGGAAATTCTACAGCCTGCTGCCGGTCCTCCATGAATCACGTTGATCACTGCGCTTCGCAGGTGGCGGGTTGTCATTCATCTTCTCTTTGCCTTTGTTTCCTTTAGCAACTGGTTCAGCACGGGACTTCTTTTGGCGCTTGTCGACTTGATTTACATACTGCTTTAGGTCTCCCTTAATAATGAAGTTGTTTACGCGGAATCTTAAGCTGACGCAGCTATCGACTCGTGGCCATAGACTTCGTGGTTTTCACACCACTTATCCTCCTGCTTTCCCAGCGGACCATTGAGGAAAATTGCGGACTCTCTCCACATGTTCTCTTCTTTCATCTTCTTCAGAATTACAGACAACGGCGCATTCAAGGGAATGCAATCCGCTAAATTCACTTCCTTGGGCCTCTGAAAGTCCGTCTGGAATGGCCTCTTCTGCGGCTGGAATGACCTTGTTGGGGCTTTGATTGCTTTTCCTTAGAGTGTGCTGCACTGACCTTTGCCTTGTTCTGCTACCTGAATCTTTCCAGGTCCACGAATTCCTTCACCCTTGCTGCTAGTTCTTCTAATGTCTCAGCTGGTTGCTTTGACATTTTTTCCGCAAGCGCGTATCCTTTTCGGCCTAAGTTGTTAATGAAAGCACGCACGATCTCTCCCTCCGTGAGGTTGCCTTGGATGTCTCAAACATTCTGATTGAAACGGATGTTGTAATCCGCCAATGACTCATCGTGTTGCTGCTGCAGCTCGTTTAGCGCGTTTGGTCCCTTTAGGAGAGTGCGCTCTCCCATGTATCTTTGAATGAATTTTGCCTTCAAGTATGGTCAGGATGTATCGCTTCCACACGGTAATGAGAAGAACCAGTGTGCGGCCGTTCCAGCAAGGGTGTTCAGGAATGTCATGGCGACATGATGCAGGTTGTCTGTCCGTCCCAGCAAAGAGGCTTCATGTTGTTGAACATGCTCGATCGGATCTCCCTTTCCTCTGTATTTGTCTCCACCTACTTGGCAGAGAGCATCCGGGACGCGACTATGCACCAATTCGTTAGAGAACGGATGTGATGCATTCTCTTCCAGCGCATGCATTCCTTTAATCTTGGATTGCTTCATCTTCTTCTCAATAATTTCTTCTAGGGATTTGGAAGTAAGCCCCGTGACTGGGATGTCATTGTTACATGCAGGCCTTCTTCATCCGGCATTGCGCATGTCAGCATGCTCTGGGCTTGCTGCCCTGAAGTGACTTTCCTTCTGCTGCCGCTGCGAGCGGTTTATGGGGGATTGTTTCCACCCTCCTTCTTGCTGCTGCTGCGTTCCTACACTTGGAGTGTATGAACGTGCTGGCTCCTGTCTTGTCTGTCGGTACTGGTAGGTACCTTCAGAATATCCTTCATCTTCAAGATGTTGCGATTCTTGACGATTGACGTCATGAGGCACCTCCCTAGCTGGCGCTGCTTGCTCGTTAGCCGGCGGAGGTGGTGGAAGAGGCGGAGCATATCCCTGGTTCTTCAAGGTCTCCCTGAATGCCAGAAGTTCCTCGAGTGCAGCCATCATCGCCGGTTTAATGGGTGGCAGGTTGTTTGCACTTCTTGCTTGCTTCTGCACTTCGTTAGCTGGCATCCCGTACGGGAACTCTTCATTCCTTTCCGGCCACTGCTCAAACCCTTGTGGGGGTGCTTCGGTCTGACTTCGGGACCGTGCTGTGCGGAAGGCACATCTGCGGTTGGCACGGAGGAAGCGGTTGACGTTGCCTCCGGTATGTAGGATGGTCATGGTTGGCCTCTCGCCTGTTTCTGCTTGTTCGCTCCCGCTCTCTTCGGGCGTCCGGGTCCCCTTCGTCTTTCCGGCGGACTGGCCTCGTTGGGAGGAGGTTGGTTGCATGTCATAGCTTGCGGTTCTGCACGACTTCTTGCTCGAATCACACGGACGGCGCCAAGTGTTGGGACCGATTCCACCTGGGAGTCTTCCTGGTCTGCGGGTTCTTTACTTCCGCCGGATCAGATATGCACATGGGTACAGGCTTCCTGTGTGTGCGCAACAACCGTCCTTGGGCACTGTGTTGGTTTCGTGCTCTTGTCCAGCTCCGTCCAATGCGTCGGCTTCGTGCTCTGGCTCGCGCGACCTCCTACCTGCACAGGGGCAATAAGCAGCACAAAGAGGGGGGTGGTGCTGGTTGCACCCTCTCCGACGCTCAAGTCACGATCTAGAGAGAGAAAGTTTCTAGAGAGAGGTAAGAGCTCAAACAGCCAAAAAGTGAAGTTGTTCTAAATGGGAGGCCTAGGTCCCTATTTATAGGAAACCTAAAAACCGATCCCGGTTTTTGAGCGGTTCGTCACCGGTCTAAAGGAAATGAGTACCGACGACTGGGTAGGCTATATGTGCGCTGACTTTACAATTAGAATAATAAAAGGTGAGCGTGCAGTGGCTGATGCGCGTAGGCAGTGGCCGGAGCACTGGGGTAGTGGCCGGTGGCAGTCAGGACCATGTCGGCGTTCGGCATGGTCCGAACTGCATGGGCAGCCGGACCAGTCCGGACTCCCTGAGTAATCTGTACTGGTCTGGCTTGCCTTGAGCAATCCGGACTGATCCGGATTGCCTAAGGGCAATCCAGACGTGTGCCCACGTCCGAACCGTTCCGATCCGTGGGTATCCGTTTGTGGTTTTTCTGATGTGTTTGCGAAGTCCAAAATATAAATACGAACCCGAATTGGGCTGATATCCATCAATCTCCACTGCTCATATCCTTAGTTAGACACAACTGGTTTCCAGGACGTGGTCACTGGGCCTTTTTGTCAGCACTACGCTCATATGCCGGGAAGCGAGCATTGAGCCTGACATTAGATATGAGTTCTGAGTCCGTGAGGATACTTCGGGTGCATCTTCATAAGGCTCCCGGGATCAATCACACGCTCGAGGTGAAGAAGTTTGCGCCCACCAGAATCTCAATGATTCTTATCCAGCAGAACCGAGACGTTGCCCCGTGGTCGAACGTGGCACGCGTAGTATGAAGCACGCGCCGATAGCAGACCTGCAATTTTAAGTTTATAGGATAAGGGATATGTCAATCATGCTATCGCAGATTCTCATCTGGCCCAGAATGTGGATTAATGATGAACAATGTTCATCACGGCGATGTGCAAAACGAAGATCATGTCGAATTTCTTCGGAATAGGGTAATCATCTTGCCTAATCAGGTATAACCCCCTGATTCTTAGCCAGCATTCGTCCTAGACACGTGTCCATAAAATGTGGATGTAATAAAATCCAATCTTCTCATACATGCCTTTTAAAAACGTGTACATGCACGGGAGAGTAATGTAATCATGATCATGGCCTAATGCAATTCAATTTCATGCTATCGTAATCAATGAGTGCATGTACGGAGTAATTCCACGTGTGAAAAATATTTATATCATGTATAAAAAATTCCTAAGTATGGGAATGTAAAGTATATGCATATAAAAATGCTAATTTGGTTAAGAATGTGCTTAACTATAGTTGAAAAAGAGTAAAGGTGATAGTTTTCCATCCTTACCCTTAGATCTTTTTTAATTCAAATTAATGGTGGATATTAGAGTTTCCCCTAAAAACCCTACAAGCCTTTCCTTATAAAAAAAGAGAAGTGAATTACCTCACTTATGATGGGTTTCGGCGTAGCCGTTAGGCCCTTAACGACGAGTAAACGGCGACCTAGCCCACTGGGCCCTGGGTCAGGCCCAAAGGACCAAGGAAGAAGGTCCCGACAACATGCGCCACGAGGAAGAAATGTCCCGACAGAGTCGGACCCGAGGAGTGAACAGTTAGCTGAGCAGCTAGCCCCCGATAATGCGCCTCTGAGTAGGCCACGATGCCTGTGAGCAGGCCCCGATGAAGACTCCGGGAGAAGGATGGGCCAAGTCATGATGGCGAGAGGCCCCGGGCGGTGACCGATGAGACAACTCTGGAGTCCCCGACAGTGGTCGGGACTCGCGATCAGAGGTTAAGGGCCGAGATACACTCCCACTAACAGAATAGTGGGATTGTGGGCCGAGATATCCGGAAGGTGGTTAAATGAGCGAGATACGCGGGATACTGGCCAGCGGCCCAAGCGATTAATCAGGTAACTAGGGATGTGCTTCCCTTATAAAAGGGTGGAAACTCCCCAGGTTCACATACGCTTTTCCCATACATACAGATACTTGCCTACTTTGCCATATACTCATTTAAGCACCGGAGAGGGATTCCGAGCCACCGCCCGGTATATCCCCTCTGTGCAGGATTGCGTGGAGCTAAGGAGTTCGGACAACCGTCAAGCGCCGTGCCGGAGTTCCACCGCGATCCAACATCTGGCGCCGTCTGTGGGAACCTTGAACGAAAAGCCAAGGTAACCTCTATTTCGTTCATATGGCACCTGCTAGGCAAACCAAGCAAGGACAGACTTCGAGGCAACAGGAGCGTAGCGAAGCTCAAGACTATCCTCCACCCCCTGTTAACACCGCTCAGGTGGAGGGGCGTCAGGAAGCCCCAGGGGAGTTTTTCCCCCAACCTGAAGAAAACAGAGGAGAGATTGCTGTTGCTCCTCCAAACCCTGATCTGGCCAGGGCGGTAACAGAAGCCATGCCCATGTTTCTGGCAGCCATGGAAGCCCTCCTGGAACGGAGAGACGCCGCCAGGCAGCAGCCCGTGGCAGCCCCGCCGCCCCAGCCGAGAGCGGAGCAAGAGCGAACCCAGCCAGGGGGCCAGGGTAATGGAATCGCTCAGCCCGAACGGTTCGTGATCGATGGACCAGGCCCGGTTCAGCACAGAACCCTTGCCCTCAACGGTCCTCTCACCGTAGATCAGGTGGTGAAGATCGTGAACATATGCACGGGGGACCAGAAGCCGATGATGTCGGAGCTGCGGGATCGAGCCAGTCATCCATTCGTCCCGCGACTGATCGACACCCTTGCCCCGCATGGGTTGAACATCCCGACCATCCCGGAATACGATGGCGAAGCAGACCCCGTGCGTCACGTGCAGAAGCATGTTCAGGCGTGCATGGGCAGGGCCCCGAACGACGACATCGTTTGCGCGCTATTCCCAATCACGTTGGGAGAAAGGGCCATGTCGTGGTTCTTCAGCCTGCCCCCAGGAAGCATCACCTGTTGGGGCGATATGCACAAGAAGTTTATCCAGCAGTACCAAGGCCGACGACGCCTCCTGAAGAGCGTAAGGTCCTTGGCGGAAGTCGTACAAAGGCCCGACGAGATGCTAGCCCAGTATTATCAACGATACACGGCTAGCGTTGCGAAGATAGACGAGGAGATTTCGGAGGGTGAGACCATCCGCACGTTCCTGAGCCACCTGACGGCTCCCTACGGCTCGGACTTGAGGCATAGCGCAGCTGCGAGGCCTATATGGAACATGGAAACGCTGCAGGCGAGGATCAAGCAACAGATCGACGTGCAGGAGTCGAAGATAGCTGCTGGAGAGCTGGAGAATCCGAGGACGAGACAAGGGAAGCAGTCCTCCAAGCCTGTGGACGACCGGAGGTCGAAGGATGAGTCTGAGGGCAGTCGGAATCGAGGCCGCTCCGACCGACGGGAGGAGAAGCAGCCCTCGAGAAGGGAAAAGCGGAGAGATGACCACACCCCTCTCACCCCTCTCAACAGCTCCCTAGCGGAGGTGCTGGCGGTGATGGAGCGACAGGGCATTGCCAGATTTCCCCCGAGAAAAGATGGAGAGTATTATGGCTCACGAACCGATTGCTATTGTCGGTTCCACCGTGCCAGTGGTCACGACACGGATTATTGTCGGGAGCTGCAGAAAGAGATAGAAAAGTTGATCCATAGGGGCAAACTTAAAGAGTTCGTCGCTGAGAAACGGGGCCGTGACCGATCCCGATCCCGATCCCACTCCCGATCCCGTGATCGGTCCCCAAAGAAGAAAAAGCCCGAGACAGAATCTGCGGCAGGCACGTCTTCCGGGACCTGACAAGAAAAAAGAAGAGTCATCAACTGATCTATTAAGGGCTCTTGGCGGAAAGAGACATCGTAGCATCTCGAAGTCGTTTGCTTCGGTCCAGGCGAGCAACCCTGTCTTCATTTGATTATTTTTGCTTTATCATCAATTTCCATTGGAATAATAGCTTTAGGAGGGGGACGGTTTCCCCATTTTTGATGTAATTGGATTGTTGTTTGGTAGAATTGCCTTTTTGCGTTAGTGATTGTCGCTCGGATGCGTACGAATTCACGGCTGTATGGGGCCAACCACTAACGAATTGTAAGCTGAAGACCTTGAAGGGGACCGAAGCTTGAAAATCTTGAATTCTTGAGAGGAGGCGGTAAGGAAACTGAAACAGTGCCTCGTGGTTGGGGTTTTATAGAGACGGAAGGAGGCGAAAGGGCATTTCGATCTGGACCGCAGAAGATGGAACGGGTCGATCTGGATCGTTGAGATGAAGAGACGTCAGTACGGAAGAGACGGCAGTGACGTAACCGTCTGAAAAGCACTTTTCAGAAGAGCAGGCGCGAAAGCCCAAATGAGACGGTTCGTCTCCCATCGCATTTAATGGGCCTGGGAACCGAGGAGCTTTCTGCACGAAGTTAATGATTACCCTCGAAACGTCGGGGAGGCCATCAGAAGAAGTCCCACGTGGGGGGAATTGTCGGGAAGATAAAAGCCTCCGATTAATCGGGAAGTCAAAAGTTGGAAGACACGACGAAATATAAGTCCCCCATGTCTTGGGGGCAAATGATGGGTTTCGGCGTAGCCGTTAGGCCCTTAACGACGAGTAAACGGCGACCTAGCCCACTGGGCCCTGGGTCAGGCCCAAAGGACCAAGGAAGAAGGTCCCGACAACATGCGCCACGAGGAAGAAAGGTCCCGACAGAGTCGGACCCGAGGAGTGAACAGTTAGCTGAGCAGCTAGCCCCCGATAATGCGCCTCTGAGTAGGCCACGATGCCTGTGAGTAGGCCCCGATGAAGACTCCGGGAGAAGGATGGGCCAAGTCATGATGGCGAGAGGCCCCGGGCGGTGACCGATGAGACAACTCTGGAGTCCCCGACAGTGGTCGGGACTCGCGATCAGAGGTTAAGGGCCGAGATACACTCCCACTAACAGAATAGTGGGATTGTGGGCCGAGATATCCGGAAGGTGGTTAAATGAGCGAGATACGCGGGATACTGGCCAGCGGCCCAAGCGATTAATCAGGTAACTGGGGATGTGCTTCCCCTATAAAAGGGTGGAAACTCCCCAGGTTCACATACGCTTTTCCCATACATACAGATACTTGCCTACTTTGCCATATACTCATTTAAGCATCGGAGAGGGATTCCGAGCCACCGCCCGGTATATCCCCTCTGTGCAGGATTGCGTGGAGCTAAGGAGTTCGGACCACCGTCAAGCGCCGTGCCGGAGTTCCACCGCGATCCAACAACTTAGAGCCATTATCATCTTTTCTCTCTAACTTCTCATTCTTGGAGGCCAAGTTTCTTGCCCTAAAATTAGGGGGTGGCCGGCGAAATCTTCACGGCGGGGAGGAGGAACTGGGCACGGCGGCGGGACAGGCGGCTCGACACGACCAGGTGCGGCAGAGGTGGGCGGCGGTGACGGCAGCCCTGTGCCGGCGACGACGGTGCCTTTTCAACTGGCATTCGAATTGGCACGGGATTTCCAAAGGTTTGATCTTTTTTATCCTTCGTAAATATATCGAACACTTGAATTTTGGTTGCCCATACTTGAATTGTGATGATTTTCTGAATGCTTGAATTATGGTCGCTGTATTGATTGGATAGCCGTTGTTTGCTCAGAAATGATTTTTGCCCGAGTAGCTTTTCTTGCTTGATTCCGTTGTTATAAAATTGCTCGTACATATCCTTTTCCGTTGTTAGGTGTAATTGACCCTTGATCATTACTTGTTGATTTCCCTGTGGTATAACTGTCAGTATATTGGTGTTGAGCTGTTTCTGAGCTTCCTTAGGAAGTCACTATGTTTTGACACTTAGCTCGGTATTGCAGGTTTTGTACTCGTGGTGGTGCACTAAAACTCAGACTCTTTAGCGGTGTTATATTATGTGCAGAATGAGTAATTTCTTCATCCCTTCACCTCGTCATATTACTTTCTTTGCTGATGTTTGCTCGGAGTCGGATTTTGAGTCAGACTCTGAGTTTGAGTATTGGTCAGAGTCGGAGTCCGTCTCAAGTTTGGAACCTTTTGCTGCTTTCGAGTTAGGTTATGTGCCTTTGTCGGATAATTTGTTGGGTCGATGAGAGTACCACAGTCATGTTGAGCTAGGCGACCTCAACCCTTTAGACGAACCCGTACATTCTTTCCTTCCATCCTTGAAAAATGTTTGCAGGACCGTGACGGTGCCCCCGGATGGGATGGTTGTAGTGCATACTGCTCAGATTCGATATGGGTTGCGCTTCCCTTATTACGACGACCTTATTGAACTTTTTCGGTTCTACGGGGTTTCTCCTGTGAGACTTGCCCCCACTGCTATCCTTGTTCGGGTTGGATTCCTAGCATCATGTCTTTGGTACTCCTGGAAGTACTCCTTGGTTATTTCGATGTTTCTATGATTTCAGTTTCAGAGCAAGACTGGGTTGGCGACCATGGTTACTCGCCATCATCCTCTTAAAGACACTCGATTTGAGGTGTTAGGGTTGGGTGAGGTCTTATGGTACAATGACCTCCACTTTGTGACTCCCGTAGATCGTTCATTGAGCCACTGGGCCAAGCATTATTTATTTATCACCGACCGGTATGTTACTTTGTTGATCAATCGCGCCAATCGCTCAGACGAATGGCCCACCTTTAGGGAGTTTTCTTCTTCGGACAAGGAAACTATGGAGATCCTTTATCAGAGCAACGAGATCAGATCTTATTGCCTTGTATCTTGGGTGTCTGAGATGAATTTGTTTGATGCGGGGATTTGCCTGACCCCTCCTTTTGAGGACTTAATATGTCATTAATTCTCTTGTTTTCATTCACCTTTTTGTTTCACCTTGTAGGTTTGTTTCACGGAAAAACATGTGAAGTGCAGGCGGAGCGCTCCGAACGCACCGTTATTATCAACAAGAAGAATATCTCCTCCGACTCTGCTCCTAAAGCCACAAAATCTTCTAAGTTAGGGAAGGCGACCAAGACTTCCAGTATATTTCTTTCTTTATTATTATTTCTCCTCTTTATGATATATTTAGAATTGTTCTCATGTCGCTTTCTTTGTGTTGTTAGAGCGTTCGCCCCTAGTCACCGAGCGCGATCTTACGATGGACAAGAGTTCAAGCCAATCTAAGTCCAAGGTGCGGAAGCCTGATTCTGAGGTCGGGCCCTCGACTGTCAAGAAGAAGAAGAAATGCGAGAGACTCTCCCTCTATTGCCCGCTTGCCGACTCCTTCTCGCGATAAATAGAAGGTAATCGAAGAGGCGCCTCCTTTTCCTGACAAAGGGAAGCGACCTATGGATGTCGACAAGATGACCATAGATCTTGATGGCTCTCCTCCATCTCCTACCCACAGTCGAGGGGACGAGCCTCAGGTTTGTTACTATTGCTTGGCTTGTAAATGCTGTGATACTTGTGCTTTGTGATCATTTAATATTTTGCAGAGACAGTCCGACTCCCTGCCTTGAGTCGTAAAAAATTGTCTCACTCGACTGACGAAGATATTGTTGGGTCTGAGTGGACTTCATTTCTGGATTGAAGGAGTATCACTTTGACCGCCACTCTTCATTGCGCACACCTGAGGTTGGGGTTCCCGTTCTGCATATTGCCGTTGCCCCCGGATATCGTATCTCTTCTCCGACTTCTCCAAAGGAAACCAGGCGGCTGGTTCAAGGATTTCTCTCTCGCTTTACCCCTGTAAGTGTTTTCATTTTTTCTTCTCTTCTCGTTATACAAATTGATTGCCTATGTGAGTTAATGTTTGCCTGTTGTTTCAGTGTATTGCTGATATTGTCAACCTCTCGTCTGTCGCACTCGAGTTATCTGAGGAGAAGAAGGTGCTTGAGGATAGTCAGGTATCGTTGAAGGCTAAGCTTAGCGGTGCCAAAGAGAAGACTCGTCTCTCTGATATGAAGGTGCAACAATTGCGGGATCATGTAGCCTCGCTTGAGACTACTAATATTGATTTGCGCCGATAGGCTGAGCTTGACTATTCACTCCATGCTGCGGAGTTGAAGAATATTGACGAGAAGTGTCGTGCGGAGGAGAGGGTTTCCGTAGTGGCTGAGTATAAGTCTTCCCCAGCCTATGCTGCTTATTTTAAGGTCCGAAGCAATAAGGAGATGCGCCAGTTTTGAGAGTACCTTACTGATCAGATATTCAGGATTATACCTGATTTTCCCTTTGGTGAGTAAGGCGATTTTAACACTTATGCCAAGGGTAATGTTGCTGTTCTTAGAGGACAGGCTGTGGCTGCGAAGAATGTTGCTAATTTCCCCGTGCGGGAGGATATTGTGCATGTTGATGTCAGTGAGTTGATTTCTTCCTCATCCTCTTCGAGTTCTGTTAGCGGTTCCTCATCTGAGCCTCAAGACTACAAGGACTCTCCAGTGGCATCAGGTTTATTGCTTGACATCTTTATCCTATGTACATATTTCTTTCTTTTCCCTCCCCTTGTTGGGTTGAATGCGTTCTCCCCATGTTGGGTTGAGTTTATTTTGACGAACTCAAACATATGCTTTTATGGCATTGCTACTTGACTTGGTTGTGGTGTTTCTCTTTATCATGTCTGACATAGCTTTTGGTATGGATGTAATCATGGCTATTGCTTTGTTATGTAACTGCTTGTGGTTGTGCGTATGGTTGTTTTGTTGCGGACTCATTCCTTGTGTATGCATTTCCTTTTTGATGTCTTTTTTGCATCCTTGTCTATCATCATACCTGTAGTGTCATCATGAACAAACTTGCATGTTTTTCATATCCTATAACCTTACTTTGTAAAAGAAAAGGTTTTCTCAAGATACGTTCTTGGGGATGTTGTAAAAAAATTTCTAGTATACACTCCTAGGGGCATTGAGTGTGTGCTCAGATACGCTCCTATGGGCGTTGAAAACACTTTGCAAGATACGCTCTTGAGGGCGTTTAAAAGAAACTTTTTCCTAGGATACGCTCCTAGGGGCGTTGAATGTGTTCGCAAGATACGCTCTTGGGGGCGTCGAAATTGTCCGCAGGAATGGCTCCTGGAGGGCACATAATCTGTTCGTAGTTTATAACTACACTCAATATACGATCTTGGGGGCATCGAACAACATACACTCTTGGGGGCGTCGAACAAGATACACTCTTAGAGACGTCGAATAACATACGCTCTAGGGGGCGTCGAACAAGATAATCTCTTGGGGGCTTCGAACCTATTCGCGGGATTGGCTCCCGGAGGGCGCAGAATGTGGTCATAGTTTAGAACTACTCTCTAGATACGCTCTTGGGGCGTCGAAAATATTCACGGGATTGGCTCCTAGAGGTCGCAGAATGTGGTCGTAGTTTAGAACTACTCTCAAGATACGCTCTTGGGGGTGTCGAAACTATTCACGGGATTGGCTCCCGGAGGACGCAGAATGTGGTCGTAGTTTAAAACTACTCTCAAGATACGTTATTCAGGGGAATCGAATGTGACATACACTTTGTTGTCGTATCTAAGTAAGGGGGATGTTGTTGGTTATAGCGTCATCTTATACTCAGAAAATATTGGGATGAACATCCATTTCATTTAAAGCAATCATGAATTATTTACAAAGGGGGATGTTTTTGGTGATCCAACAATACATCCTTTAGGGAAAACGATACGTAGTAAAAGCGTTGGAAAAACTTCATGAGTTTTTCGCCTCGAGAGCCTTTTTAGAAAACTAGAAAGATAGATATGATGTGAGCAGCAAAAAGGAGAACATGAGTTGAAGAGGGACGAATAAACAAGAAAAAAGATCCATGACACTCTCCAAGACTTATATTATTTCTATTCACTGTTTTTTGGTTGTTAAACTGTTTTTCTATAACTACTAAGCTGAACTTATGTGCTGGGCGTTTAGCCCATGGTTATAGTTATTTGGGTTGGTTTAATTAGATCATTAAGAGTCTAATGGGCTGAAAAACACAAAGCCTCATTGGATAAGTTCATTAAGGTTTATTTTAGGCAATTATGGGTGTCATTAGGGTTTATAAGTTGTCTTTTAAAAGCCACCTTAGGGGTTAGCCGAATTTAATCAATCAAGTTTGAATTCAGTTTATTGTGAGGAAAAAAACAGTTAAAAAAAAAAAACAAAACTTTTATGATTATGCTAGTACTTGGTGGGGTCAGCTATGCATAGATAGGAGGCGGAATGGAGAAGGTCCGATTGCAACATGGGCTGAGATGAAAAGGGTGCTTAGGCGACGGTTTGTGCCGAGTCATTACTACCGCAATTTATACTTGCAAGGGTTTCATCAAGACATCGATTCAATTATTGCTTCCGAGGCCAAACAAGAAGTTAAGACAACCACCACTATCAATGCTTCCCAAGGAATCTCTTACACTTTTTCAACTCCTAGTGAAGTTAAGTTTACTGAAAGAGTTGAGCAAGTAGAAGTGATATGTTCTGAAACTGAACCTAATGAAGAAGAAGAGATCAATGATAAAATGTCATCTCTATGTGATAGTCAAGATGCAAACCAGAATGAATCTATTCAAGATGCAGAACATGCTTCAATAGATTGCATGACAAGTATACAAATGATAGAGCAACATTCAGGGCTGATTTGCATAGAAAACCTTAACGAGTATGGGGATCTTCAGATTAACGACAGTAATGATATGCTACAATTACTACATGAATATTTCAATGAAGAGCCTTTCTTTAAAAATGGTCCCAAGGGATCAGCTTTAATTCGAGACACTGATCATCAGTGCGAGTTTGTTTTTGATCCTAAAGATTGGCCGCCTTTACATACGAGTATTTCAGATTTCCCTAGTCAGCGGAAAGCAATATTAGATTCTCGAGGCAAGATTCAGGACGAATCTTCTTGAAGAAGGAGAGAATGATGTGAGCAGCACAAAGGAGAACATGAGTTGAAGATGGACGAATAAACAAGACAAGAAGATCCAAGACACTCTCCAAGACTTATATTAATTCTATTCACTGTTTTTAGGTTGTTAAAGTGTTTTTCTATAACTACTAAGCTGAACTTATGTGCTGGGCGTTTAGCCCATGGTTATAGTTGTTTGGGTTGGTTTAATTCCATCATTAAGAGTCTAATGGGCTGAAAAACACCAAGCCTCATTAGATAAGTCCATTAGGGTTTATTTTAGGAAATTATGGGTGTCATTATGGTTTATTAGCTGTCTTTTAAAAGCCACCTTAGGGGTTAGCCGAATTTAATCAATCAAGTTTGAATTCAGTTTTATGTGAGGAATTTTCTTCTCTTGGTTCTTTGAGAACTCTTGAACTTATCATATTGTTCTGTGGAGTTCGACTCCGACTTATCAATCAAGTCTTCCATCCTTGATTGTGGCGTCATCACCGTACCATGGTTCTTGCTTCCCAAGCAACGATTCAAGGTTCATCCACCCACACCTGAAGTAGAAACGGTCCAACAACATCATGTTGCAAGGGTTTTCGTCTCACATCGACGAGAATCACATTAGTGAAAGTTTCATCTAGCTTAAGTGATGCAGCGTGATGGGGATAGGTGGGACAAAAACTCGTTGATTCAGGGGAATACCGAGAATTTGATAGATAGAAGCGCAAAAATTCGTTGATTCAGAAGAATACCGAAGAATTGACGCACGTTTGAGGAAAACCTCTATTTTTTCATTAATCAATAAACTAAATGTAAATGACGGCTAACATAGCTTAAATACTGAAAAGAAAAACCCTAACTCTATGTCAAAAACCGAAATTTCTAACAAACCCTATCAAAACTGATATATTACAAAAAAGACGCGAAGGAACATAAAACTGCAATTTCGACTCTCTAAACGAAGGAATTTGGCCAAAAAAATGTCTAACCCCATAGTTTACTATAGGTATTTCTCAGATTGCCATTTCTGCATGAAATACTGTACTCGCATGCTGAAATTCGACACTTTAAGATCTCCCACATCAATCTCTCCGGGGAAGAGCAGATTCGCCCTCAAATCTTGCGCAACGAAGGCCAATAATAAGAAGCAGGAAGAAGAACACACTCAGCCACATGATCATAAAAATTTTCACGTAATTGGGGAGGGTCAGGCGGTAAGGACTCAGGTAACACATCAGCAAATTCATGCGGCAAAAATTAAATTCCGACCGGCACTACCTTCTTGTCATGAAAGACAAATGAATAATTATTGTAACAATCACCATGATGCACATTGTTTCGTTCTGTTTTGCTTAGATGACTTCGGGTTGAACTCGGCTTGACTGGATCTCAGATTTCGGGTTGTGCACTTCGGATTCCTTGGCACGTTCCTCGATCATCGATCCACAGACAAAGTCTGAATTCCTCAACTCTGGACTCCTTAGCTCCGGGCTCTGCAAAAGGGGCGATAACCGGCGAGGAGAGGGGGGGGGGGTTGCCGGTTGTGCCCTCTCCGACGCTCAAGTTATAATATATTCTAGAGAGAGAAAGTAGATTCTAGAGAGAGGTCAGAGCACTTTTCGCCAAAGTGAGGAAAATCTAGCTTATGAAAATGGGAGGCTTAGGTCCCTATTTATAGGGGTCCTAAGAACCGTACCCGGTTTTATGCGGTTCGACACCGGTTCAAAGTAGTTACGCACAGCAGGGTCCCTGTTACACACAGCAAGGGTCCTGTGCGCACAGCAGGTGTCCTGTGTGTCACAATGGCTTTCCGTGCACTAACTTCTCATAACTTAGTAAAAATAGTTGGGACTTTCGCACAGTAACACTGAAAATCCGGGACGAGCCCGGGGTTTTTTAGCAATCCGAATTTGTCCCGGATCGCTTATAGCAATCCGTGATAAATCTGGATTGCTATGTTTCAATCCGGAGCTCCGGATTGCTGTAGCAATCCGGACCCGGTCCGGGTTGCTTTTAGCAATCCGGGGGTCTCGTATTGGGTATCGCGCGTATCCGGACTGTTTTTTGACCCGGAACATCTGTGATAAAATACTTTGTAATTTTTGGAGATTCACGAGACCCGAAATGTACATACGAACCCGAATTGGACAGATATCCATCACTTGCCCCCGAGTCAAGTAGTGGTTCAAAACCCATGCTTGACTCTATTTTAAGATAGGATATTCGTCCAATTCTAGGTTCGATACTGACCTCAGGAGTGGCCTGTTTGTCAATTGTATGTACGGGACGTTGATTCACTCGTCTTTGATGGATGTGCTTAACCTGTCCATGAGGTTAGTGCAATTTTGACAATATATGTAATGTAACGTAATCGAGGACGTGTACAAAACATTTTTCAGAGATAGAAAAATATTTCGCGATGATACTATCATGCTATATGTCATGAATGTGTAACATGGTGCTAATAGATGAATGATGATCTAAGACTCCATGTAAAACACTTAGAGCAATATAAAATAAATAAATATGTTTATAATCATAAGACATGATATAGATATGAAGCATGATGTAAACATGGATTTTATACTTAGGCTACAATAATAGTCAATTAGAAGATAACACAAAGAATAAATTCTAAGTATAGGATATGCACACTAGGGGGGTGCTTTGTGTATCATGGAGGGTGTAGTGTAGCATAGGATGTGTAAACATGCTCAATGACTTAGCATGTAAATAAATAAATAATAATTAAGAGCTTAGTCCCTAATTTAAACCTTCCATTAATAGTTTCCAAGAAGTTCTCCATCCTTGTAGAAGATGAAGCTTTAGGATTCCACACTTAGTGTAGATTTTCTTGGATTTTATCTCACACAAATTTCGGCGAGGAGTAAATTTGGAGTTGACGAGGCGTGTGTGAAGGATGACGGCGCGTGTTAAGTGGTGGCGCGTGGCGGTTGGCTTCGGTGTGGCTCATTTCTCGAGATCAGTCGCGATCCGGACTTGTCTCGTGTTGGTGAGTCCATCTCCACCCATGGCTGGACCTTTTATGACCTTCCTTGCCTTCAATTGAATCTTGAAAATACTACAAGTTTAGCCTTTTAATTATGCCCACAAGGTATTTGTGAAAATGCATTAGTGAAATTAGTTCATCAAATCGGCCTAAATTTCTGAGTGTTGGAAATTTTATGAATGTATAAGAGAATTGCTATACTTCCCTTATGTATGATTATCCATGTTGACATGTTGCCCCATGCCTTAGATACTGCTTTCACATGCGTGATATTGGATGATCGTGGGTTGTATGTACACGATCCTTGAATGTTGATAGTGTTGCCTTAGGCGATGTTTTCTCGAGGTTCAAATATTTGATTATGGAACATCCCCTGTAAACATGCCAAAAATACTTAGAAAATATTTTGACTATATTTAAATGCTTATTACCATCCATGTTGTCGTATGAGCCACGTTGATAGCCGTTGTATTGTGTCAATGTCGATGATAGTTTGCTTGATGCATATAATCCTTGATCATGTAGAAATATTCGAAGAATGCTCCTTGATAGTTGATTCCATATTGCTTGTTGCTTGAATACTCGGGAAATGTTCTTTGTTCGTCGATACGTACGTGTGTACGTGGAAACACTTAGAAAATATTTTGCATCCGTCGACATGCACATAGGTACATGGAAACACTTAGAAAATATTTTGCATCCGTTGACATGCATATAGGTACATGGAAACACTTAGAAAATATTTCTTTCCTGTTGCCACGCATGTTGTTACTATGGGCTTGATGTTGACATAGAGTGAATTTCGTCTTAGTGGTTGAGGAGTATAGGGAGTTGCCCCCTCTTGTATGGTGATTGTTACTTGTTGCACGAAGACTATCAAGTCTTTACATGCATAGTCATCTCACATGGAGCGTTCATTGCATAGATGTTTGCATGAATGTTGATGCGTGCTTGCGCACTGATTGGATTGTTGGTTGCACCTTTTCAGGATATCAGATCTCTCAATCTTCTTGTCGAAATTAATCCTCCTACGACTTGTTGTCATGAGTAAGTCCACTATTCCCACTTTGCAAGTAACACTATGTTCGGATGTCGACATGGTTAAGCCCCGTGTTGCCATGTAGGTTGGTTTGATGAAAGAAGCTCGTCTCTGCGGACAACTGATGTATATAGTGATTCGTTTGTTGAAAGGCATGTCTGCACTATTGCCCCCGCTACTCTAGAGTCTCCGGGCATGGTTGCGGTAAAGAACCTGTGAGTAAGGCACCTTCTTGCATCTTCTTTAAACTTGTTGATTTTCCTAGTTGTTGCTTTCATGTTGCTTTTGTTTGCAAGTTGCTCCGTACATGTGACTGGAGGTGTGGTGGCAGTTTCTGGTTTTAGCACAATTCTCGAAGATCCGCCGCAGGGACGCGTTCCTCGAGCGATTCTTTATGCCGAGTACGGACGTATCAACTCCTTGCGATAAAGGAGATAGAGTTTGAGAGTTGTGCGGTGGCGTCTTCTACCCACCGGTCGAGGGACCGGCCCAAGGAGGAGCAATCCTCCCATTGAGATAAGCGATGTTTACTTCTTCATGGTTGAACTTGAAGATTCCTGATTTTGATGTACGCGTTGCTGTTTGTCACTCTCGTGTTTGAAGAGGAATTGAAGCGACCATTATTTGTCGTGTTTTTGTAAGGATGACGACATTGTATTTGATGTTTGCCATTATGAACTCTTTGCCTTAGTTCCTTGGAGATGATGTTATTTCTTGGTTGGAATCAGGTTGCCTGCTTCCAGCATATTGTACCCTTTATGAACGGGTTGATGTTGTTTTGAGGTGTTTGCCTAATCTCCGTTTGTGCCTTTGCTTGCATGGCATTTTGTCACTTGGACCTGTTTTCATCAATAATAATCATGTGATAACGTGTTAGTAATATTTCATACCTTGCACTATCTTCATTGTCCGTATGTATTGAACTTGCATGATAGGATTGAACTCCTTGTTGTGATGTATAGAACATATGATGTTGCGAATTGCGCATTGCATGGTGTTACTAGCGCCCCTCTTGAAAAAAATTCCAAGGCATGGCATGTTATGTACGCTTGGTACTTGTAGCATTGCAGATAGTAATGTACTTGGCACTTGGCCTTTGATATGTAGCAGTGTCGTCTTGATGAAGCAAGACTTAAGTTTATACCGTCTCTTAGTTCCACTCTAAGGCGACGTTGTACAAGACTCGACTTGTAAGTTTGGTGAGTTTTGTAAACAGGGTACGCACCTGCAAGCGTATAACATGAAGCTGCCCACTTAAGGAATAAGTCTTCATGGTGTATGAACCCTAAAGAGAGTATACATACTTTTGATATGTGGGTTGTCGTCAATTAAGAGGACTTCCGCACAATGGGGTGATCAGTCCCATAATGTATTTGCGGCATCCTGTTTTATTCAGGGAATGGCTATGAACACGAGGATTTGCCCTAAAGAGGATTTCACTACGTGCCATTTTTTAGAAGTAAACATGTGGGTCATCATCATGTTACTTTGATTGGAGTAAGCATGGGGGTTGCCCTCACAAGGAGGATGTCGAAGCATGCTTTTTGTAGTTGTGAACATGTGGGTCTTCATCATGTTTTTTGAAGTTGTGAACATGTGGGTCTTCATCATGTTTTTTGAAGTTGTGAACATGTGGGTCTTCATCATGTTTATCCGAGATATTGCTTGTTGCTGACGCCTTTGAAATAGTCGTCATAGTAGGGAAATTTTATAAGTCCCTTGTTGAAGATGATCCGCAATTTGTTATTGTGACATATGCGTTGACTGTACATAGCATGATGGCTTTGTGTTGTCGGCATCTTCTTGAGATACACGCCTTTAGGGATGGAGAAATAAACTCCTTGCAGGTGTAGATGATAGGTATGTCGGCGTTGTATGCCGTGAGTTCTTCCTTGAACATAATGCTCAACTTGTATCATCGAAGTAGATATTATGCGTACAGGTTGCTACCTGGCGTAGTTTCAATGTGATATTCGTAGTGTAGTATGTACCTATGAACAAGATTGTGCCTTATCAGATAGTTGTAATGCTTGAAATTTAGTAAAAATATGGATTTATGAATTTCTTTTTCCATAATGCATGTGGTAAATAGAATAAAGGAATCTGATACAAGGATCCCTTCATTGTGCAGAAAACTTCCCTTAGAATTGGAGTGACAAGTGTGGAAATGGAACTTTTCCCAAGTATCGCCCGCTATATGTGTTCGTGAACATGTATGTATAAATGTCGATTATGCGTTGTTGTATGCATCCTTTAATTGATACGCGTCGATGATTCCTTAGCATGATGTATGCGTAATCGTTACTTGGTATTGTTTCCAGAGGAAGAGCTTTTGTTCGAAAAGGATGCTTGTTGAGGTGCCACAAGTTATAGTTAACTTGGATACTTGCTGTGATGATGCTGATGATATATACTCGTCCATTACTTGGCTTAGATGCCTAAGTAGAATGTCCATAGATATAGAATTCCAGAAAGTGTTGCATACAGCTTCACCCAGAGTAATTCCTTAAATAAGGTGTCAATGAGGCATCTCTTGTATGCATATATAACCTGTCTTAAATTGGTCAAAATACTTTAAGGCAGATATTTGTTAGGTAATAAAAGTGGAGTTATTAGTCTCCTCATATGGCTCTATTGCCTTTAATGCCAATATGACTGGATCAGACTATTCGCGACTAGTCTGTTCCATTCCTCTTGGATTCGTTGTTTGACTAAGTCAGGCTACTCTGAGTAGATATCATACTCCAGTGGTCTACTTTATTCATATTATTACTGTTGTGGAATTGGTATTTCATACCTGAGTTTACCTTTTGTAGTAACACGTTTTACCTGGACCTTGTTTATGTAGATGAGGTCGTCATTTTAGGGTGATGCTTGGTGCCTCTTTCTTGGGACCAATCCGTTATAGGATGCTGAAGTTGTATTCCTCGTTGGTGCATCTCCATAGGGGGGCGGTACTATGTGTTTTTGCCATAATTCGCTTTTCCAATTCGGTGGAATGCCAAGCACTTGTCAGCTTGGTGCCCCCCAAGTTGCTTGGTAGTCGTATCGTTGTTTCTTGATGGAGATTGATATGTCTTGTATATGGGGGTTTTAATAAGATGCCCCCGCTCTTGCGTGAAGTGTTGATCGCATCCTTTGATGATTATTATGCGGCAGTACTCCTTTTTGAATACTTGTTGCTAGGAGTGGCTAAGAGTAACCTTATCCTTTTTAGATGCGCGTCGTGCTTTGTTGAATACGCTGTGTATGCTTCATGTATTTGCTTCCAAGGGGTCTTGGTTCACGTTCTTGTTCTTCTTCACGTAGTTGCGTTTGTGTGATATGTTTTTGAGTGGTATGATTCTCCTTGTTGGATATTGGAGATAATCTTCCCACCCTCTTCTCGTGAAGGGTTTGGCATAGGTGTGTATATATCATACGAGTCCCACCTGGATTCCTATCTTCCACAATGATGGTGGTATGATCAGCGTATGCCCCCGTTGTGGATTTTTGGGAAAATCCTGTGTTTTGTGCGGATGGGTTGGGAGCAAACACGTCGGGTGCGGACGCATCGGATGTGGATTTGAGCTAATATTTCCTTCTCCCAATGTTGAGGCTATTCTTGATTATTGAACGGCGGAGCTCTTGTATACTCAGCATGGTTGAGATGTGTGCACTTTGGTAATTGTTGGATCGCGGTGGAACTCCGGCACGGCGCTTGACGGTAGTCCGAATTCCTTAGCTCCACGCAATCCTGCAAGAAGGGGATATACCGGGCGGTGGCTCGGAATCCCTCTCCGATGCTTAAATGAGTATATGGCAAGGTAGGCAAGTATCTGTGTATGGGAAAAAACGTATCTCAATCCTGGGGAGTTTCCACCCTTTTATAGGGGAAGCACATCCCCAGTTACCTGATTAGTCGCTTGGGCAGTTGGCCCGTATCCCGCGTATCTCGCCTCATTTACCCACCTTCCGGATATCTTGGCCCACGATCCCACTATTCTGTTAGTGGGCGTGTATCTCGGCCCTTATCCTCTGATCGCAAGTCTCGACCACTGTCGAGGACTCCAGAGTTGTCTCATCGGTCACCGCCCGGGGCCTCTTGCCATCATGGCTCGGCCCATCCTTCTCCAGGAGTCTTCATCAGGGCCTGCTCACAGGCATTGTGGCCTACTCAGAGGCGCTTTATCGGGAGCTAGCTACTCAGCTAGCTGTTCACTTCTGGGGTTCGACTCTGTCGGGACCTTTCTTCCTTGTGGCGCATCTTGTCGGGACCTTCTGCCTCGGTTCTTTGGGCCTGATCTAGGGCCCAGTGGGCTAGGTCATCGTTTACTCGTCGTTAAGGGCCTAACGGCTACACCGAAACCCATCATTTGCCCCCAATACATGAGGGACTTATAGTTCGTCGTGTCTTCCAACTTCTGACTTACAGATTAATCGGAGGCCTCTGCCTTGCCGATAATTCCCTTCACGTGGGACTTCCTTTGGTGACTTCCCCGATACTTCGAGGGTAATCATTAACTTCGTTCAGGAGGCTCCTCGGTTCCCAGGCCCATTAAATGCGATGGGAGATGAATCGTCTTCTTTGGGCTTTCACGCCTGCTCCTCTGGAAAGTGCTTTTCAGACGGTTACGTCACTGACGTCTCTTCCGTACTAACGTCTCCTCATCTCAACGATTCAGATCGACCCGTTCCATCTTCTGCGGTCCAGATCGAAACGCCTCTTTGTCTACTCCAGCCCCTATAAAGCCTTAATTGCGAGGCACTGTTTCAGTTTCCTTACCGCCTTCTCTCAAGAATTCAAGCTTTTCAAGTTTCAGTCTCCTTCAAGGTCTTCGACTTTCCGATCAGCTTTTCCGACCGCCGTCAAGTCGCCTTCTTCACTTCCTTCCACTATGTCTGGTAAGATCTCTTCCGGTTACAAGTTTTTCGTTTCGCTAATCTCTTTTTTCTTACGTTTTGGGGAGACCCACCACACTTTGCTGCCCTGGGCGGCTTTCAGACAGCGGATCTGACTCCGAAGGAAGGGCAGCCTTCCACTTCGAATATCCTGCCAACGAGATTACGCCGAACGCCTTCGATGCCGCCGTCCGGGAAGGGTGCATCACTCAGGCCTAGGAGCCTCGCTTCCCCTATGATCGTCGCCGTCTTGTACGGGTGCATGAGGTTACGCTCCCCGAGAAGGGGGAAGTGTACGTCTCCACTGGGCAGATACAAGCGGGGCTCCGATTTCCCTTATGCGGGAACTTGGTGGAGATGTGCAACCACTACGGGACATACCCCACCACTCTCACCACACATGCCATCCGTAGCTGGAACGCTTTCCAGTACCTCTGCCACCGAGAGGGGTGGTTCTACAGCCTCACTCTTTTCAGGACTTTCTGGCAGCTGAAGTGCAATCCGGCGGGGATCTGCGCCTTCTACCCTCGGATGCCCCGATTCTCGGCATCGCTGCTGGCCAGGCACGGGTGGACTGAGCACTCCTGGAAGACCGCCAAAGGTCGACACTTTCTCTGCGACTCTGGGCCCGACAACAGCGGGTGGAAGAAGAACTACTTCTTTATAAAGAATAGTTCCATCCCGTGGCCCCGATGGGCAGTTGAAGCGGATCCTGCCCCCGCTTCTCATACCTACACCGCTCGAGAGATCGAGACCCTCCAACTCATCGAACTTTATCCCTGGAGCGAGTCCTTCGCCCTCTTCGATGCCAACTCCCTCGACGAGCGAGACTTGGTAACGATCGGGGTCCGGATCCTTGACGCCACTCCTGGGGGTCGACTCACTGACGGCTCCGCCGGTACCTTGCTTTGGGTAACGCTTCTGACCTTCCTTTTCCATTGTTTGCAGCTAAAAGGTCCCAGCTAACCAATCTGGCCCTTAAGCAGGGAGAGACGGATGCTATTCGCAAGGTGGCGAGGAAGAGGAAAGCTGCCAAGAAGCCATCCGCCCTCTCAGGATCCCCCTCGGAGAGAAAGCGCGCTCGGGTAGATCAGATGGACGCCACCTTCGGCGTGAAGAATCCTGCGGAAGGTAGGAAACTCCGTAACGCTATTAAATATTATAGGTCGCTAGTCCCCGAGGATCTCATCCCTGATAAGAAGGCGCAACGGGTTCGAGAAGTTATGCTGATTCTCCGCGGGGAAACACCTTACGTTCTTGAGGAGGGCTATTACGAACTCTTCGGCAAAGTCGAGTTTATGTCTCGTCGAATTATCTGGTGCCCCAACGGCCGGTTATTAGCTGATTTCATTCGCCCTGTGACTGCAGGTCCCGCGGAGACTGCTGCTCCGATGGAAGTGGTGGCGGAGGACACTCCCACGCCCGACCAATTCCGTCCTGTGACGAGGCTGGACGCCTCCCCTACTGCTGAGGAGGAGGGTGAAGGCGAAGGTTTGATTCGCCGTCGGAGAAGACGCCTCTCCGAACATACTCCGGAGGAAGTGCCCCCGACTTCCCCCTTGGGGGGCCTGCATTCCCCGGTGCCAAGCCCAACTCCTGAACCTCCGATTGAAACTCCTTCCTCGGAGCCTGCTGCTGTCGCGGGAGCTCGTGTCCCCGACGATTCATACATCGTGCCTGCCCTCCCACTGGACGGGAGTTTCTACCCCATTCATGCCTCCGAGCAAGATTCGGTTCCCTGGAACCCGATCGAGTCTCTACAAGGGGTCCCACTCCAGCGGGGATGCCTCCAGGAGGACCTGGCCCTGCATCTGCTGGCAGGCTCGGTTCCACCATCCCTGCGGCGTCCACTCCCCTTGGACGATGAAGAGGTCGAAAAGGACCTCCGTGAAATGGCCACCGTCCTCGTAAATGTAAGACCGCGTCTCTTACCTTCAATTATCTGATATGAAACGTCATTGGGTACTGACCTTTTCTTCTTTTCCTCAGAGCGCTGCATGCCAGCAGCGTTGTTACGGGTACATCGTGGCCTTGCGAGAGGCTTTGAGGGCGGAGCGCACCAAGTTTGATCCCGCCAAGATGGCAAGTCTTGAGGAGGAACTCGCTGCTTCCCAAGCAGCGAGGGAAAAGATCAGTCGGGAGAGGACCGAGCTTGCTCGGAAGGTGGGGGGCCTGCAACAGCAGGTTCGGGATCACGAGGAGCTGCTGCGCCTCGAGAAGCAGAGGTTCAATGATGAGCAACTGCAGCATGCCGCAGATCGGAAGGAGCTCGTCCTCGAGAAAGACCGTCTCGAGGAAGCCAAGGTGAAGCTGGAGGCTGAGAAGGCTGGATTTCCTGACCAACTAGCTGAGGTTAAGGTTCAAGGCCGTGAGGAGTATCGGGGCTCCGAGGACTTCAAGGCTGACGCTATGCAGTCTTCCGCATTAAGGTCCACAACACCATGTTTGACATCATCGAGGAGCTTCACAAAGCCTTCGGTGATGCTATTGACCTCAAGAAGTCGGATACCCTTGCCCCCTTCGCGGAGGAATTCTTCTATCTTTCTGAGGGGGGTGATGGGACTCCTCCTGCCTCCGACTCTCCTCCAGCTGACTTCCAGGGCTCCGATTCCCGTGCTACGGAGTCTGCAGACCCTGCTCTCTCTGACGCCATCAAGGACCAGCCTCTCGCCAAGGATCAGCCATAATGCTTTTATCTCTTCAATCCTTGTGTTTCTTACTTTTTGTACCCGTTGTCAGGCCTTTGTGCCTTAATGAAAAAAAAATTCCTTTTATCCATTCTCGTCCCGATTATGCTTGCGCTACTTAAAGCGCCTTAACTCTTTATTGAAAAATGATCCAGTGCGCCACTCGGGGACGACTTCATATGTCGAAACTCGCCGTCGAAACTTGACGCTTGGTCGGGGCCTTACCACTTGAGGATCCTCGCCCCCGCCAGTTAAGGCGTTTTAATCGTGCCCTTTAAGACAACTTCACACGTCCAACTTGACGCCTTTATCGGGGTCTTTCCTCTTGAAAGTTTCTTGCCCCCGCCACTTCGAATAAATTCACACGTCAAACTTGCCGTTTCTTCGGGACTATCCACTTAAGGGTCCTTGCCCCCGCCACTCCGAGCAAATTCACACGTCAAACTTGACGTTTTGCGGGACTATCCACTTAAGGGTCCTTGCCCCCGCCACTCCGAGCAAATTCACACGTCAAACTTGACGTTTTGCGGGACTATCCACTTAAGGGTCCTTGCCCCCGCCACTCCGAGCAAATTCACACGTCAAACTTGACGTTTTGCGGGACTATCCACTTAAGGGTCCTTGCCCCCGCCGCTCTGGGTGATTTTTCGAGACCTTACCGCTTAAAGAATCTTGGCCACGCCACTCCGGGCGATTTTCGGGACCTCACCGCTTAAGGAATCTTGGCCACGCCACTCCGGGCGATTTTCGTACGTCATACTTGACGATTTTATCGGGAGCCTACCACTTAAGGGTCCTCAGCTCACGCCACCCCGGGCGAATTTTGGGACCTCACCAATTAAGGAATCTTGACCACGCCACTCCGGGAGATTTTCGTACGTCATACTTGACGATTTTATCGGGAGCCTACCACTTAAGGGTCCTCAGCTCACGCCATCCCGGGCGAATTTTGGGACCTCACCAATTAAGGAATCTTGGCCACGCCACTCCGGGCGATTTTCGGGACCTCACCGCTTAAGGAATCTTGGCCACGCCACTCCGGGCGATTTTCAGGACCTCACCAATTAAGGAATCTTGGCCACGCCACTCCGGGCGATTTTCGGGACCTCACCGCTTAAGGAATCTTGGCCACGCCACTCCGGGCGATTTTCGGGACCTCACCAATTAAGGAATCTTGGCCACGCCACTCCGGGCGATTTTCGGGACCTCACCGCTTAAGGAATCTTGGCCACGCCACTCCGGGCGATTTTCGGGACCTCACCGCTTAAGGAATCTTGGCCACGCCACTCCGGGCGTTTTTCGGGACCTCACCAATTAAGGAATCTTGGCCACGACACTCCGGGCGATTTTCGGGACCTCACCGCTTAAGGAATCTTGGCCACGCCACTCCGGGCGATTTTCGGGACCTCACCAATTAAGGAATCTTGGCCACGCCACTCCGGGCGATTTTCGGGACCTCACCGCTTAAGGAATCTTGGCCACGCCACTCCGGGCGATTTTCGGGACCTCACCAATTGAGGAATCTTGGCCACGCCACTCCGGGCGATTTTCGGGACCTCACCGCTTAAGGAATCTTGGCCATGCCACTCCGGGCGATTTTCGGGACCTCACCAATTAAGGAATCTTGGCCACGCCACTCCGGGCGATTTTCGTACGTCATACTTGACGATTGCATCGGGAGCCTACCACTTAAGGGTCCTCAGCTCACGCCGTTCCGGGCGATTTTTGTACGTCAATCATGACGGCTTTCGGGACCTACCCACTTAAGGGTCCTCAGCCCCGCCACCATTGGCAAATTCACAAGTCAAACATGACGTTTTCTCGGGACTACCCACTTAAGGATCCTCGCCCCTTTTACATGACACACTCCTTCAGACGTAGGGTGAAATCGGCTAACAATCCGTTAATGGTTGGCCCCTTACAACCGCAAATTCATACGCATCTGAGCTATAATCACTAACGCAAATAGGCGATTCTACCAAGCAACAATCCAATTACATCAAAAACGGGGAACCTGTCCCCCTCCTAGAGCTATTATTTGAATGAAAACTAGGCAAAAAATGATCAAATAGAGACAGGATTGCTCGCCTGGGCCGAAGCAAACAACTCCGAGATGCTGCAATGTCTCCTCCCGCGAAGAGCCCTTAATGGATCACGTTGATGACCCTTCTCTTCTCTTGTCGGGATCCAGAAGACGTGCCTGCCGCAGACTCTGCCTCGGGCTTTTTCTTCCTCAGGGACCGATCACGGGATCGGGAGCGGGATCGCGATCGGGATCGGGACCGATCACGGCCCCGTTTCTCAGCGACGAACTCTTTAAGCTTGCCCCTCTGAATTAGCTTCTCTATCTCTTTCTGCAGCTCCCAACAATAATCTGTGTCGTGACCACTGGCACGGTGGAACCGACAATAGCGGTCGGTTCAAGACCCGTAGTATTCTCCTTCCTTCCTCGGGGGAAACCTGGCAATGCCCTGTCGCTCCATCACCGCTAGCACCTCTGCTAAGGAACTGTTGAGAGGGGTGTGGTCGTCCCTCCGCTTTTCCTTCCTTGAGGGCTGCCTCTCCTCCCGTCGATCTGAGCGGCCTCGATTCCAACTGCCCTCGGATTCATCCTTCGACCTTCGGTCGTCCACAGGCTTGGATGAATGCTTCCCTTGTCTCGACCTTGGATTCTCCAACTCTCCAGCAGCTATCTTTGACTCCTGCACGTCGATCTGCTGCTTGATCCTCGCCTGCAGCGCTTCCATGTTCCATATGGGCTTCGCAGCTGCGCTGTGCCTTAGGTCGGAGCCGTAAGGAGCCGTCAGGTGGCTCAGGAATGTACGGATGGTCTCACCCTCCGATATTTCCTCGTCTATCTCTGCAACGCTAGCCGTGTATCGTTGGTAATACTGGGCTAGCGTCTCGTCGGGCCTTTGCACGACCTCTGCCAAGGATCTCACGCTCTTCAAGAGGCGTCGTCGACCTTGGTACTGCTGGATGAACTTCTTATGCATATCGCCCCAGCAGGTAATGCTTCATGGAGGCAAGCTGAAGAACCACGACATGGCCCTTTCTCCCAATGTGATTGGGAACAGCGCGCAAACGATGTCGTCGTTCGGGGCTCTGCCCATGCACGCCTGGACATGCTTCTGCACGTGGCGCACGGGGTCTGCTTCGCCATCGTATTCCGGGATGGTCGGGATGTTCAACCCTGGAGGGGCAAGGGTGTCGATCAGTCGTGGGACGAAAGGATGACTGGCTCAGTCCCGCAGCTCCGACATCATCGGCTTCTGGTCTCTCATACATATGTTCACGATCTTCACCACCTGATCAGCGGTGAGAGGACCGTTGAGGGCAATGGTCCTGTGCTGGACTGGACCCGGTCCGTCGACCACGAATCGCTCGGGCTGAGCAATTCCATTACCCTGGCCTTCCGGTTGGGCCCGCTCTTGCTCCGCTCTCGGTGGGGGTGGTGGTACCTCCACGGCCTGCTGCCTGGCAGCATCTCTCCGCTCCAGGAGGGCTTCCATGGCTGCCAGAAACATTGGCATGGCGTCTGCCACCGCCTTGGCCAGATCTGGGTTTGGAGGAGCAACAACAATCTCTCCTCGGTTTTCTTCGGGTTGGGGGACAAACTCCCCTGGGGCTTCCTGACGTCCCTCCACCTGAGAGACGTTAGCAGGGGGTGGAGGATCGTCCTGAACCTCGCCACGCTCCTGCTGCCTTGAGGTCTGTCCTTGCTTGGTTTGCCTACCAGGTGCCATATGAACGAATAGAGGTTACCTTGGCTTTTCGTTCGGATTCCCACAGACGGCGCCAGATGTTTGATCGCGGTGGAACTCCGGCACGACGCTTGACAATAGTCCGAATTCCTTAGCTCCACGCAATCCTGCAAGAAGGGGATATACCGGGCGGTGGCTCGGAATCCCTCTCCGATGCTTAAATGAGTATATGGCAAGGTAGGCAAGTATCTGTGTATGGGAAAAAACGTATCTCAATCCTGGGGAGTTTCCACCCTTTTATAGGGGAAGCACATCCCCAGTTACCTGATTAGTCGCTTGGGCAGTTGGCCCGTATCCCGTGTATCTCGCCTCATTTACCCACCTTCCGGATATCTTGGCCCACGATCCCACTATTCTGTTAGTGGGCGTGTATCTCGGCCCTTATCCTCTGATCGCAAGTCTCAACCACTGTCGGGGACTCCAGAGTTGTCTCATCGGTCACCGCCCGGGGCCTCTTGCCATCATGGCTCGGCCCATCCCTTCTCCAGGAGTCTTCATCGGGGCCTGCTCACAGGCATCGTGGCCTACTCAGAGGCGCGTTATCGGGAGCTAGCTACTCAGCTACCTGTTCACCTCTAGGGTCCGACTCTGTCGGGACCTTTCTTCCTCGTGGCGCATCTTGTCGGGACCTTCTGCCTCGGTTCTTTGGGCCTGATCTAGGGCCTAGTGGGCTAGGTCGCCGTTTACTCGTCGTTAAGGGCCTAACGGCTACACCGAAACCCATCAATGAAAGTATCTAATAATGGTCAACTTACTTTCGTAGGTACAATCCCTACATTATACATTCTACTATGGATCAACACCAAGTAAACGAGCATATTACTCGCTCAAACAAAGGACAACAACTCAGCGCCTATGAACCTATGAAAGCTAATGCACTAGGAACACACTCCTAGCAACAAACAGAGCCCACTCATACACTCCGGACGGAGCAGCAAGTCATCAAGAAAGGACATAGGAACAATCTAAAACATCCAAAGTTCACTTCTTGCAAGAGATTCCTCTACGATCATCAAAGTGGGACACATCCATCAATCAAGCAACATTGAAGCATACAGACATGCACATTACTGATGGGTTTCGGTGTAGCCGTTAGGCCCTTAACGACGAGTAAACGGCGACCTAGCCCACTGGGCCCTAGATCAGGCCCAAAGAACTGAGGCAGAAGGTCCCGACAAGATGCGCCACAAGGAAGAAAGGTCCCGACAGAGTCGGACCCCAGAAGTGAACAGCTAGCTGAGTAGCTAGCTCCCGATAATGCGCCTCTGAGTAGGCCACAATGCCTGTGAGCAGGCCCCGATGAAGACTCCTGGAGAAGGATGGGCCGAGCCATGATGGCAAGAGGCCCCGGGCGGTGACCGATGAGACAACTTTGGAGTCCCCGACAGTGGTCGAGACTTGCGATCAGAGGATAAGGGCCGAGATACACGCCCACTAACAGAATAGTGGGATCGTGGGCCAAGATATCCGGAAGGTGGGTAAATGAGGCGAGATATGCGGGATACGGGCCAACTGCCCAAGCGACTAATCAGGTAAGTGGGGATGTGCTTCCCCTATAAAAGGGTGGAAACTCCCCAGGATTGAGATACGTTTTTTCCCATACACAGATACTTGCCTACCTTGCCATATACTCATTTAAGCATCGGAGAGGGATTCCGAGCCACCGCCCGGTATATCCCCTTCTTGCAGGATTGCGTGGAGCTAAGGAATTCGGACTACCGTCAAGCGCCGTGCCGGAGTTCCACCGCGATCCAACATCTGCGCCGTCTGTGGGAATCCGAACGAAAAGCCAAGGTAACCTCTATTCGTTCATATGGCACCAGGTAGGCAAACCAAGCAAGGACAGACCTCAAGGCAGCAGGAGCGTGGCGAGGTTCAGGACGATCCTCCACCCCCTGCTAACGTCTCTCAGGTGGAGGGACGTCAGGAAGCCCCAGGGGAGTTTGTCCCCCAACCCGAAGAAAACCGAGGAGAGATTGCTGTTGCTCCTCCAAACCCAGATCTGGCCAAGGCGGTGGCAGACGCCATGCCAATGTTTCTGGCAGCCATGGAAGCCCTCCTGGAGCGGAGAGATGCTGCCAGGCAGCAGGCCGTGGAGGTACCACCACCCCCACCGAGAGCGGAGCAAGAGCGGGCCCAACCGGAAGGCCAGGGTAATGGAATTGCTCAGCCCGAGCGATTCGTGGTCGATGGACCGGGTCCAGTCCAGCACAGGACCATTGCCCTCAACGGTCCTCTCACCGCTGATCAGGTGGTGAAGATCGTGAACATATGTATGGGAGGCCAGAAGCTGATGATGTCGGAGCTGCGGGACCGAGCCAGTCATCCTTTCGTCCCACGACTGATCGACACCCTTGCCCCGCCAAGGTTGAACATCCCGACCATCCCGGAATACGATGTCGAAGCAGACCCCGTGCGCCACGTGCAGAAGCATGTCCAGGCGTGCATGGGCAGAGCCCCGAACGACGACATCGTTTGCGCGCTGTTCCCAATCACATTGGGAGAAAGGGCCATGTCGTGGTTCTTCAGCTTGCCTCCAGGAAGCATTACCTGCTGGGGCGATATGCATAAGAAGTTCATCCAGCAGTACCAAGGTCGACGACGCCTCTTGAAGAGCGTGAGATCCTTGACAGAGGTCGTGCAAAGGCCCGACGAGACGCTAGCCCAGTATTACCAACGATACACGGCTAGCGTTGCAGAGATAGACGAGGAAATATCGGAGGGTGAGACCATCTGTATATTCCTGAGCCACCTGACGGCTCCTTACGGCTCCGACCTAAGGTACAGCGCAGCTTCGAAGCCCATATGGAACATGGAAGCGCTGCAGGCGAGGATCAAGAAGCAGATCGACGTGCAGGAGTCAAAGATAGCTGCTGGAGAGTTGGAGAATCCAAGGTCGAGACAAGGGAAGCAGTCATCCAAGCCTGTGGACGACCGAAGGTCGAAGGATGAATCCGAGGGTAGTCGGAATCGAGGCCGCTCAGATCGACGGGAGGAGAGGCAGCCCTCAAGGAAGGAAAAGCGGAGGGACGACCACACCCCTCTCAACAGTTCCTTAGCAGAGGTGCTAGCGGTGATGGAGCGACAGGGCATTGCCAGGTTTCCCCCGAGGAAGGAAGGAGAATACTACGGGTCTCGAACCGACCGCTATTGTCGGTTCACCGTGCCAGTGGTCACGACACAGATTATTGTCGGGAGCTGCAGAAAGAGATAGAGAAGCTAATTAAGAGGGGCAAGCTTAAAGAGTTCGTCGCTGAGAAACGGGGCCGTGATCCGTCCCGGTCCCGATCGCGATCCCGCTCCCGATCCCGTGATCGGTCCCCGAGGAAGAAAAAGCCCGAGGCAGAGTCTGCGGCAGGCACGTCTTCTGGATCCCGACAAGAGAAGAGAAGGGTCTTCAACGTGATCCATTAAGGGCTCTTCGCGGGAGGAGACATTGCAGCATCTCGGAGTTGTTTGCTTCGGCCCAGGCGAGCAATCCTGTCTCTATTTGATCATTTTTTGCCTAGTTTTCATTCAAATAATAGCTCTAGGAGGGGGACAGGTTCCCCGTTTTTGATGTAATTGGATTGTTGCTTCGTAGAATCGCCTCTTTGCGTTAGTGATTATAGCTCAGATGCGTATGAATTTGCGGCTGTAAGGGGCCAACCATTAACGGATTGTTAGCGATTTCACCCTACCTCTGAAGGAGTGGGTCATGTAAAAGGGGCGAGGATCCTTAAGTGGGTAGTCCCGAGAAAACGTCATGTTTGACGTGTGAATTTGCCCATGGTGGCGGGGCTGAGGACCCTTAAGTGGGTAGGTCCCGAAAACCGTCATGATTGACGTACAAAAATCGCCCGGAGCGGCGTGAGCTGAGGACCCTTAAGTGGTAGGCTCCCGATGAAATCGTCAAGTATGACGTACGAAAATCGCCCGGAGTGGCGTGGCCAAGATTCCTTAATTGGTGAGGTCCCAAAATTCGCCCGGGGTGGCGTGAGCTGAGGACCCTTAAGTGGTAGGCTCCCGATGAAATCGTCAAGTATGACGTACGAAAATCGCCCGGAGTGGCGTGGCCAAGATTCCTTAATTGGTGAGGTCCCGAAAATCGCCCGGAGTGGCGTGGCCAAGAATCCTTAAGCGGTGAGGTCCCGAAAATCGCCCAGAGTGGCGTGGCCAAGATTCCTTAATTGGTGAGGTCCCAAAATTCGCTCGGGGTGGCGTGAGCTGAGGACCCTTAAGTGGTAGGCTCCCGATGAAATCGTCAAGTATGACGTACAAAATCGCCCGGAGTGGCGTGGCCAAGATTCCTTAAGCGGTGAGGTTCCGAAAATCGCCCGGAGTGGCGTGGCCAAGATTCTTTAAGCGGTGAGGTCCCGAAAATCGCCCGGAGTGGCGTGGCCAAGATTCCTTAATTGGTGAGGTCCCAAAATTCGCCCGGGGTGGCGTGAGCTGAGGACCCTTAAGTGGTAGGCTCCCGATGAAATCGTCAAGTATGACGTACAAAATCGCCCGGAGTGGCGTGGCCAAGATTCCTTAAGCGGCGAGGTCCCGAAAATCGCCCGGAGTGGCGTGGCCAAGATTCTTTAAGCGGTAAGGTCTCGAAAAATCACCCAGAGCGGCGGGGGCAAGGACCCTTAAGTGGATAGTCCCGCAAAACGTCAAGTTTGACGTGTGAATTTATTCGAAGTGGCGGGGGCAAGGACCCTTAAGTGGATAGTCCCGCAAATCGTCAAGTTTGACGTGTGAATTTGCTCGGAGTGGCGGGGGCAAGGACCCTTAAGTGGATAGTCCCGAAGAAACGTCAAGTTTGACGTGTGAATTTATTCGAAGTGGCGGGGGCAAGAAACTTTCAAGAGGAAAGATCCCGATAAAGGCGTCAAGTTGGACGTGCGAAGTTGTCTTAAAGGGCACGATTAAAACGCCTTAACTGGCGGGGGCGAGGATCCTCAAGTGGTAAGGCCCCAACCAAGCGTCAAGTTTCGACGGCGAGTTTCGACATATGAAGTCGTCCCGGAGTGGCGCACTTGATCATTTTTCAATAAAGAGCTAAGGCGCTTTAAGTAGCGCAAGCATAATCTGGACGAGAATGGATAAAAGGAATTTTTATTCATTAAGGCACAAAGGCCTGACAACGGGTACAAAAGAACCGAGGCAGAAGGTCCCGACAAGATGCGCCACAAGGAAGAAAGGTCCCGACAGAGTCGAACCCCAGAAGTGAACAGCTAGCTGAGTAGCTAGCTCCCGATAATGCGCCTCTGAGTAGGCCACAATGCCTGTGAACAGGCCTTGACGAAGACTCCTGGAGAAGGATGGGCCGAGCCATGATGGCAAGAGGCCCCGGGCGGTGACCGATGAGACAACTCTGGAGTCCCCGACAGTGGTCGAGACTTGCGATCAGAGGATAAGGGTCGAGATACACGCCCACTAACAGAATAGTGGGATCGTGGGCCAAGATATCCGGAAGGTGGGTAAATGAGGCGAGATACGCGGGATACGGGCCAACTGCCCAAGCGACTAATCAGGTAACTGGGGATGTGCTTCCCCTATAAAAGGGTGGAAACTCCCCAGGATTGAGATACGTTTTTTCCCATACACAGATACTTGCCTACCTTGCCATATACTCATTTAAGCATCGGAGAGGGATTCCGAGCCACCGCCCGGTATATCCCCTTCTTGCAGGATTGCGTGGAGCTAAGGAATTCGGACTACCGTCAAGCGCCGTGCCGGAGTTCCACCACGATCCAACAATTACCAAAGTGCACACATCTCAACCATGCTGAGAATCGGGGCATCCGAGGGTAGAAGGCGCAGATCCCCGCCGGATTGCACTTCAGCTGCCAGAAAGTCCTGAAGAGAGTGAGGCTGTGGAACCACCCCTCTCGGTGGCAGAGGTACTGGAAAGCGTTCCAGCTACGGATGGCATGTGTGGTGAGAGTGGTGGGGTGTGTCCCGTAGTGGTTGCACATCTCCACCAAGTTCCCGCAGAAGGGAAATCGGAGCCCCGCTTGTATCTGCCCAGTGGAGACGTACACTTCCCCCTTCTCGGGGAGCGTAACCTCATGCACCCGTACAAGACGGCGACGATCATAGGGGAAGCGAGGCTCCAAGGCCTGAGTGATGCACCCTTCCCGGACGGCGGCATCGAAGGCGTTTGGCGTAATCTCGTTGGCAGGGTATTCGAAGTGGAAGGCTGCCCTTCCTTCGGAGTCAGATCCGCTGTCTGAAAGCCGCCCAGGGCAGCAAAGTGTGGTGGGTCCAATGAACTTTTCAGAGGAGCAGGCGCGAAAGCCCAAAGAAGACGATTCATCTCCCATCGCATTTAATGGGCCTGGGAACCGAGGAGCTTTCTGAACGAAGTTAATGATTACCCTCGAAGTATCGGGGAAGTCACCAAAAGAAGTCCCACGTGAAGGGAATTATCGGCAAGGCAGAGGCCTCCGATTAATCGGTAAGTCAGAAGTTGGAAAACACGACGAACTATAAGTCCCTCATGTCTTGGGGGCAAATGATGGGTTTCGGTGTAGCCGTTAGGCCCTTAACGACGAGTAAACGGCGACCTAGCCCACTGGGCCCTAGATCAGGCCCAAAGAACCGAGGCAGAAGGTCCCGACAAGATGCGCCACGAGGAAGAAAGGTCCCGACAGAGTCGGACCCTAGAGGTGAACAGCTAGCTGAGTAGCTAGCTCCCGATAATGCGCCTCTGAGTAGGCCACGATGCCTCTGAGCAGGCCCCGATGAAGACTCCTGGAGAAGGATGGGCCGAGCCATGATGGCAAGAGGCCCCGGGCGGTGACCGATGAGACAACTCTGGAGTCCCCGACAGTGGTCGAGACTTGCGATCAGAGGATAAGGGCCGAGATACACGCCCACTAACAGAATAGTGGGATCGTGGGCCAAGATATCCGGAAGGTGGGTAAATGAGGCGAGATACGCGGGATACGGGCCAACTGCCCAAGCGACTAATCAGGTAACTGGGGATGTGCTTCCCCTATAAAAGGGTGGAAACTCCCCAGGATTGAGATACGTTTTTTCCCATACACAGATACTTGCCTACCTTGCCATATACTCATTTAAGCATCGGAGAGGGATTCCGAGCCACCGCCCGGTATATCCCCTTCTTGCAGGATTGCGTGGAGCTAAGGAATTCGGACTACCGTCAAGCGCCGTGCCGGAGTTCCACCGCGATCCAACATTCATGTTCATGTAATGGATTATAAGAGGGCATCAACTGATCGCTCCCTTCTTAAAGTACTAAAGCTAATAAGAATAAGTTGTACTTAATCTAAAAAGATTTTAAAGTAGTTATGCAACAATAATAATAGAGATAGAGGGATTAATGATGCGTTTGACGTTTTCATAGGTGATTTGTTGGCAAGTTGATTCTGCCACGTGCCACATAGTTCCTTAGTGCATCTAGAGTATTGAGCTCTTCAGTCTCTTCATTTGGGGATGAACACAAGCTGGTGTTATGTCCCCCGTTTTATGGTTCTTGCCCCGTTCTTTGACGTTGTTGCCGAAGGAGACAGTTGTTGGCTTGAGTGGATAGGGAAGCTTGTCTTCCGGGAGGTTGACACTTGTTTCTTTCTCCTTCATACTCCGAGGACTGTAGAAGTCGTCATAGTTGGTTGCATGACTGACGTTGTTTTTCCTACGGTTGGCGGGTGGTGTATTACCATTTGCCTCTTCTTTTCCTTTGTCTCTTTTCCCCAATTATTGCCTTCAAGGTTCTTGTTGTAAGTCCCCCGGTTGGGACATCATTGTCATCTTCAGGCTTTTTCCATCCTTCATTATGACGGATGTCAGCATTGTCTTGGTTTTTCTTAATGGAGAAGCCTTCCTTGTGAATTTTGAGCGAGAGGTTGGAGGTTGTCTCCATGTCTCTTCTTGGTGTTGTGCTATCGTATACGGGTTGTATGAGCGTGTAACTCCTTGGCTTGGTTGTTGGTACTGGCAGGTACCTTCCGTGCATTGTCCTCCTACTCCTTGGTGCGGAGTGTTTTGATGACTTGTGTCTCGGGATGTTGCTCTTGTTTCCTCCGCCTGTGTTTGATGGTAGAGGTGGTATCGGGGCATGTCTTTGATTCCTTAGCATTTTTCAGAATGCAAGCAACTCTTCGAGCGCGATCATCATGGTAAGGGTGACAAGTTGTGGTGGGTTGACACCTTCGTATTGGGAACTCCTTTGGTTGTACCATGCGGAGGGCGCACTTCTTGTTGGCATGAAGAAGATATTCGATGTGGCCACTGGCATGTAGGAGGAATCAAGTTGACTTGTTGTCAGCTTCGGCGTGGTTATGACCAAGGCGTCGTAGTGCTCAATGCGCTCTTTATCTTTTGATGAGAAGTCAAGGACTTCCTGCATGATTGCGCCCTTCATGTTGGCATCCTTGATGCTCACATCATGAGACTTGTGCATTATCTTTGCAACGTACTCTTCTTGCTTGTATGACTTCTTGCTTCTGGCGTTTAAATCTTCATGGATTACATGTACGCTTGTCATCTTTTCCGGATGGGATGTGATGTATGCCGTACTCTGGACTTCAAGTCCATGCTGTGCGGAAGGCACACTGTTTGTTGGCATGGATGATGCAACGAACATGTCTTTATGTATGTGCGAAAAATCCTGCTGATTTTTTGTCAGTTTTCGATTGTTGGCCGTAGCTTTGCTCCCATGAACAGGATTTTTCTTTCTTCCGGTGGACTGACGTTATCAGGAAGAGGCTGATTGTTTGCTATAGCTTGCTGCTGTACTTCGCCAGCTGGCATCTTGTACGAGGATTCTTCATTCGTTCCCGTCCTTCGCTCAAACTCGTGCATTAGTGCATTGTTCTGAACTTCGAGACCGTGTTGTGCGGAAGGCACATTTTCGGTTGACACGGATGAGGCGATAAACTTTGGATCTGGAACATAAGAAGGTCCTGGTTGGCTTCTTGTCGGCTTCGGTTTGCTTCCTCCTTTAAATTGCTGCTATGCATTGCTTACAAGAGGTTGTTTCCACCTTTCTTCTTATTGCTGCTTCACGCCAGCACTTGGTGTGTGTTTGCTCACGAGTTCCTTCGTGGTCTTCTCCTTCCTTACTCTTCTTCTTCATGGGCTTCTCCTTCTAGTATTTCCGCCTCGTGGGCTTCTTCTCCTTGTATACTTGCGAATGGGTGCCGGAGAGGGAGTTCCCGGTCGGTCCTCTATTCGCACATAGTGTCCTGAGTGCCTTCTTGTTTCGGACCTCCGTTCTTCCTTCTCCTCGAGATACCTGCAAAAGGGGCGATACCGAGACCAAGGGGGGGTGGTGCTCGGTGTGCCCTCTCCGATGCTTAAATGAGTATATGCTTTTAGAGAGATAAAGTAGAGAGAAGGCAGAGCATGAGTAAGAGATGGTCAGATTAGATTCAAATGAGGAGAGGAGGTCTCTATTTATAGAGTTCCTATCAGACCGCCCCGGTTCCAGTGGTTCACTGGTCCGGTTGTGGCAGGTTCGTAATATAAGTTGGTCTTGACCGTAAATAAAGGGCCTTTGACCCCGGTTCGACCATAGGTGAGCGTCAATATGCTTAAGTATTGGTGTGTGGCTTTCTAAGTGTAAGCCCCGGGCAAGATATCTCCCGGGGGTGGGGGTCCGGACGTATGGGGGTACCCGGAGGGGTACCCCTAGGGCCGAGCGAAGTGGACTTCGCTCGGGGGGTCCGAGCGAAGTGGACTTCGCTCGGGGGGTCCGAGCGAAGTGGACTTCGCTCGGGGGGTCCGAGCGAAGTGGAATTCGCTCGGGGGGTCTGAGCGAAGTGGACTTCCCTCGGGGGTCCGAGCGAAGTGGACTTCGCTCGGGGGGTCTGAGCGAAGTGGACTTTGCTCGGGGTCCCGAGCGAAGTGGACTTCGCTCGGGGTCCCGAGCGAAGTGGACCTCGCTCGGGGTCCCGAGCGAGGTGGACCTCGCTCGGGGTCCCGTTCGTGGACTCGAGCGCCCCATGCTCGGATAACCGAGTGTGGGCCACACTTGGTAAATACCAATTGTGGAGGACGCTCGGGGCCCCGAGCGTCCCACACTTGGTAAATGCCAAGTGTGGAGGACGCTCGGGGCCCCGAGCGTCCCACACTTGGTATTTACCAAGTGTGGTGCTCAGGGATCTGAGCGTCCCACACTTGGTAAATACCAAGTGTGGGCCACACTTGGTATTTACCAAGTGTGGTGTCCACACTTGGTATTTTCCAAGTGTGGAGGACGCTCGGATACCCCCGAGTGATTTTTCTACTCGAGGTCTTCCCGAGTGGATTTCGCCACTCCGGGTGTTTATGGGCCTAAGTGATGGGTCCGGGTGTCCGTGTTCCAAGTTTCAAATTATATTCGGATATGGCCTATTTATCGGGTCCAATTAATGATAGCTTGGGCGTATATCCACCATTTGCCCCCGAGTCAAGGAATGGTTTCACCTTTTCTTGATTCTATTTTTGGCGGAATATCGCCCAAGCGAGTTGTGAAGTGTACCTTCGTGACGATCCCGACCTTTATCAAGTGCTCGAGAAACGTCGTAATTTTCCTTGCCCCGTTTTTATAGGAGCTTCAAGACAGTCCTGACCTCCATTGAGTGCTCGAGGAACGTTGTGATTTTCTTTGCCCCATATTCGAAGGAGCTTTAAGACGGTCCTAGCCCTCGTTGAGTGTTCGAGGATCGTTGTAATTTTCTTTGCCCCCTGTTTAAGGAAGCTAGATACACCAAACTTTATTGTTGATTTAAGAAATTTTATGCTATGTATATATATTGTATAAGGGTAAGAGTTGCGAGCCTTGGTCTCATTTTACTTAGCCTTAGGATCGTGTCCTTTATTGGGGGGAACCTCATTTTTAGGTTCTTGAAGCCAATATGATGCTTTGGAAGCGGTGTTGCACTCCGTTTGCGAGGGTGCGAGTATGATTTTCTAGCTTTATCCTTCAATGGCTGTGGCATTTTTCTCCCCGTTTTTCGGGGCGTGGGCCTGGTCCTTTAACTTTTTCCCTGCAATTCACTTTATATAAGTGGGGGTGAGAGTGGTTAAAATTCCTCCTCCTACCCTTCGTGTGAAAGAGTTTTTATAAATGTATGTAGAAGGTAGCTACATACATGTTGGAGTGTTACTCCCATTGTGTAGGTTAGGAGACTTGTCTCCATAAGAGGGGGTTTGGTCCTTGTGTTGCTCGTGCTCTGTGACCCGTTCCTATAGAGTTGTATGCATATGGTTGCCCCTGTAGTAGGCATGAGTGGGTGTGCTTGGTGTTTAGGACGTGGAGGGGTTAACCCTTGAGGTGACTACACTTGGTAGCCCATGTATGTATCGCTACTCCCGCAGTGAGTGTTTTGATATCTTTGTATGTAGGAGTTTCCTCTCGTGCCGGTTGCACTTGGTAACTTATGATTGTGTGAGTGTCCCCGTAGTTGACACGTCATTATATAAGGGAATACTCCTTGTATTGACTACGCTTGGTAGTTCATATATAAGGTTGTTCCTTTCACCCCAATATTTGATACATAGCTTGATGTAGGTGTTTGGTCCTTCTCTCGGCTATCTTGGGTAGTGTTGGGATGGTCACGCTTGTCTCCCCCTTAGGGGTGCCTGTGATGTTTGTTTATCCACCATTGTCCTTCGTTTAGCAGGTAGTATCATCCATGCACGTGTCTCTGCCCCCGTAGTAAGCATTTGATCTTTGTGCATTTTGGGACGTACTCCTGGGTAGGTTAGCGTTGACGAATTAGCATAGTGCCTCGTGGAAGGGTTAACGGTACTTGATGTACTATTGCCCCTCTTCCTGGGGTACTTCTTGCTATGTGTTTGTCCCCCTGATTTGCTATGGATGACAGTCTCCTTGTGTTTGATTGCTACTTCCTTGAAGTTTTCTTGCTTGCTTGTAGGGTGGGTTGGAGGGTGTTTGTTGCTTAATTGGACGAATATCCTGCTTTACCCCCCGAGTTAAGCAATGGTCTTCATGATGAAGACCATTGCTTGACTCCATGATGGTCGGATATGCGTCTGATTAGGCTATTGATAGTTGTTTGAGAAGTTGGTGGAGGCTCTTTCGTTAATTTGTCTCTTCGACTTTCGACCTTATGGTTGTTGGACTTTGTAAAATGGGGAGGATGTCTTCATGGTGATCTTATATGGGTGGGGAGGATTGTTTTTTAGGTTAGTATCTGGTATGGGTATTGCCCCCTTTGGGACTTGGTAGCAGCTTGTTGTTTGGGGTGTCTCCGTGTTTTTCTTAGGCCATCTTAAGCTTGTGTAGTTGATACATACCTCTATGGAGGATGCTTTGTTCCTCCTTTCGCTCTCTTAGTCTATGTTGAGGTAATTTCTCTTATTCCTCTCACTTGGATTGCTTTCCATGCTTTTATTCATCATAGTTCTCACTTTGACAAGTAGTATCGTCCATGCGTTTGTCTTTTGACCCAATAGTAGGCATTTGATCTTCATGCACTTTGGGGCGTACTTTTGAGGTTGTCGGTCTTGATGGACGTTGTATAATGTCCTGAGATGGGGTTGATAATTTCTGACGGCCTGTCATTTTTCTATTGTCGGTCGTGCTTTGGTAGCTGACGGTCGTCGGGTCACTCCCTTCTTACCATGATGAAGTCCTTTTTTCCAAGGTTCTCCCATGGTGGCTTCGCCTCTAATGGTCCCATAATCCGTTGTCCGTCCGATGTTTTTTTTTTTTTTTTATGGAAGTCGGTTCCGCCTCCCGACATGAGCCTGGACTACGAAGTCTGATTCTGATTCTGATTCTGAGGTTGAGGTGCTGCCCCGCCTTGGGGATGAGCTGGTTTTTCTTCGTGACTCCGTGTTCTTACTTGAGGTCCCTTTTAGATTAAGGCAGGGCTTCGCTTTCCTTATTGTGCCGAACTTCGAGAGCTTTGCAAGCATTACTGCCCTTCCCTCTTGATCTTGCCCTTTCTGCTACCCTTGCTTGGGTGGGAGTTAGAGTGTTGCTCCATCTCCCATTCTGAGCTTACTCCCTTGTCTCTTCCGATGCTTCTTTGCAAATGGCATTGGTCATTGGTATAAATGTTACTTTTTCTTGAGGATCGTGATGTTCCTTGGTATTAGTACTCCTTTCTTGTGAAAGATGTGTGTCCCGCGTTTTCCTTATTTTCCACGTCCGACAAGAAAGCCTTGAAACTGATGTATACTGGGAACCCGACGGCTTCCTTTAAGTATGTGCCCCATTTTTCCGAGTAGGAGGTATGTGTCACGGGGATTCAAACGGCGCGCCCCGTCGCTCCTTTGTTACGCGAGTCTTCTGGTTTTTAATGCTTGTGATTTTACTGCTTTTTCTTCTGGGGTGGTTTCAATATCAGTCTTCCCTGTTTCAGGAGAACGATGGTGTTGAAGGTGGTAACCTTTCGGAGAGGGAAGTCTTGACATTTTTTCCCTTTCCTTTGCCGGTGGTTGGCCCTACTGCTGATGGTTTGATGGCACATGTGAGGATGAGGGACTCCTTTCGTCTTGCTCGCGACGGGAGTAGGATATCGGAATTAGCCAAGGGTGAGGTTGTTGGACTTGTGAGGGGCAAGGCCATTGACGTCGATGAAAGTAAGGCTACTAGAGTCTCGTATTTCCTAGTTTCCAAGTATTTTGGCACCCGTGTTTAGAAGCATTGCTATGACACAACTCTTTGATGTGTGGACGTGATAACCCTTGTTGATGTATAAGGAGATGGTACCCTCCTTTGATATATGGGCCTGATAGCCATTGTTGGTGTATAGTGGGATAGCATCCTCCTTTGATATATGGACATGATAGCCGTTGTTGAAGTAAAGGAGGATAGCATCCTCCTTTAACCTACATATGGACATGGTAGTTACCTGCTGAAGTGTTTTACACTTTCTTATATCTTATGTTGTGTTGGAGGGTGGCCCTGTGGGTCTTATGTCCCTTTTAAGTTGGAAGGGTTGCCCTGTGGGTCTTATGTCCCTTTTCGGTTGGAAGGGTTGCCCTGTGGGTCTTATGTCCCTTTTCGGTTGGAAGGGTTGCCCTGTGGGTCTTATGTCCCTTTTTGGTTGGAAGGGTTGCCCTGTGGGTCTTATGTCCCTTTTCGGTTGGAAGGGTTGCCCTGTGGGTCTTATGTCCCTTTTCGGTTGGAAGGGTTGCCCTGTGGGTCTTATGTCCCTTTTCGGTTGGAAGGGTTGCCCTGTGGGTCTTATGTCCCTTTTAGGTTGAGAAGGGTTTCCCTGTGGGTCTTATGTCCCTTTTAAGTTGGAAGGGTTTCCCTGTGGGTCTTATGTCCCTTTTAGGTTGGAAGGGTTGCCCTGTGGGTGTTATGTCCCTTTTCAGTTGGAAGGGTTGCCCTGTGGGTCTTATGTCCCTTTTCAGTTGGAAGGGTTGCCCTGTGGGTCTTATGTCCCTTTTTGGTATGTAGGTGACGCTTCCTCTTTGTGAGTGATGGTGCCTTTCTTCTTTCCCTTTGTACCCTGAAAAACATTTGATTCATTTAGTGCTATTGTCATTTCTTATAGAAATGAAAGTCTGAGTGGAGTCCGTAGGTCTCCTTTTTGTAAAAATAAATTAGGTAATGGAAGTGGATTTTCCCTTTTTTCTTTAGGTGTAGATCTTCTTCAAATGTTCTCAGCTGGAGGTGTTGGTTGATATCTGCCCTTCCGTATCTCCCGGTCGGTTTGTGTTGTAGGTGCTACTTTATGGGGGCGGTCACTGTTGTTTCCAATATAGGAGTGAATTCTTGTATTGGGCTTACGTTGTATCCTTCCTTGATGGTTTCCCTTGGAAGGAGTCATGCCTCATATTTGTGTTGTCTTCTATTTCAGGGTGGACTATCAAGCACTACGTCAGATTGTGCCCCCCCTATTTGTTTGGTAGTTGCACCGTTTGCTCTCGTTTGCCTTGTTAAGGCTTATCTTCCTGATTCTCGGTTGGGTGCCGAGCACCTGTTTGTTTAGTGCCCCCCAAGTTGATTGGTCTTCTTACTCTTTTGTTCTTCTTGAGCATGCGTTTCTTATATGTATCTTCCAGAGTTGGCGAGGGGGGGGGGGGGGTAGGGGGTGCTTTCTATTTTGATCTTCGTTACGGTTTCTTCCATTGAAACTTCGTAGGTGCTGGTTTGGCGCTGTGCCCCCGTCCCTGCGCTGGGCATGGCCTTTGAATGATTGACTGAGAACTTATCGCTGTCCCCCGTGATGGCTTTTAACAATTCTGTTTCGCGACGGTGATGATTTTGGTTCGGAGTGTCTCCTCATTTTGCCGTTTGACATTGTTTAGCGTTGAGTTGTTCTTTAGCAGTTCTTGCTTATGGTGACACCATTGCTCTTTTTTGTCCAGTAGAGTGTGCTTCTCATGTATCCTTGGAACTTAAGAGAACTTGCACTAGTCGCTATGGTAGTGTGAAGCTCCTTCCTTCAAGAAACGTTAGTGGTGCCCCCAGTCTTTTCTGATGGGATGTTGGGAGTGAGTTTCATCACCACCTAAGTGTTATTCCCTTTGTGGAGGTCTGCCCCCATTACGGGGGTTGCTCTAAGTCTTGATATTTGTATTCTCTTAAAGAGGAGTCTTATGTGCTCTTCTATGTCGATGGAAGCACTAGACATCTGTTTGTAATGATGGCTCCACGTGGCGTGGTGGTTTCATAGCTCCCAATGTTTGTTCACCAAGAGTACTTGTTCGTCCTTCCGGGGTTATAGACTGACATTGCCGAGGGTTCTTCAATATGGGTCTTTGATATAGGTCGGATGTGGAAGTGATGATATCCCTAACACCTTGGTTATAGACTCTCCACTATCCTTTTAATGTTGAAGTCATTGATGACCCTTGCGATGAGCATATGCTTGGTGTTACTCCCTCCTTTAGTGTAACCATTCCTTGGATGTAGAAGTGGCTTTTGGCTCAAAAATGAGTATTGTGTTGGTAGGATTGGAGGTAGGCTTTTGTCTTGCCACGGAGGGGAGGTAGGCTTTTGTCTTGCCATGGAGGGGAGGTAGGCTTTTGTCTTGCCATTGAGGGGAGGTAGGCTTTTGTCTTGCCACAGAGGGGAGGTAGGCTTTTGTCTTTCCATTGAGGGGAGGTAGGCTTTTGTCTTGCCACGGAGGGGAGGTAGGCTTTTGTCTTGCCACGGAGGGGAGGTAGGCTTTTGTCTTATCGGCTGGGCTGTAGTAGTATTCGCTACTTTTGCAACAGGTTGTTCCATCTCCTGGGCGGGCTGGTGTATGGTGGGTGCAACTGCTGTACATATATATATTGTAGGATGGGACTCTATATGATGACGCTCCGTATGGTTCTTCATGGAGAGGCATATCGTAGTGGCACCGGTACCCCTTGAGTTGCATCTTCTCAAGGTAGGCGATGTAAGTCTTGATGGTTGTAGTGGTCCTCCTTGTTTGGGGTTATCCTTTTGTTCATAACAGGGGGGTGGTGGTTGTATGCATACTTTCCCCCTGCTATCATTTGTGATCCTTACCCCCAGTGTATGTGGTTTCTCTTATTAATACTATATTATTCTAGGGACGGAGTTGTTGTTCATCCCTCCCTCATTAGCGTTGTCATGTCCTTCACGGGTGGTTGTTGTTCGGTGGTCACCTTCGGTTGACTCGTATAGATTTGCATTGGGGGAGCTATTCTGAGTGCATTCATGAAGGGATGTGCGGACGATGCTCATCATTATGGAGAGGTTGTTGTTATGCTTCCTCCTCATCTTGCCCCCCGGTGGTATACTCTGGAAGAGCTGACGTGGGAGGCTTTATGGAGGGATATTAGGATGGTGCTCAACCTTGTGGAGGGGTTGTTGTTCTGCTTCCTCCTCATCTTTTCCCCCGGTGATATACTCTGGGAGAGTTGTCGTGGGTACATTTATGTAGGGATGAGAGGATGATGCTCATCCTTGTGGGGAGGTTGTTGCTCTTCTTCCTCCTCATCTTTCCCCCTATTGGTATACTCTGGGAGAGCTGCCATGGGGGGATTTATTGAGGGATGAGAGGATGATGCTTATCCTTGTGGGGAGGTTGTTGCTCTTCTTCCTCCTCATCTTTCCCCCTATTGGTATACTCTGGGAGAGCTGCCATGAGGGGATTTATTGAGGGGTTAGAGGATGATGCTCATCCTTGTGGGGAGGTTGTTTTTCTGCTTCCTCCTCATCTTGCCCCCTATTGTTATACTCTGGTAGAGCTTCCACGGGAGCATTTTGTTGTAGCCCCTTCTTTGGCTTTTTGGCTTGTTCTTGGTTGTTTGATTGTTGCCACCACTAGGGGCTTGTCTTTCATTTGGTTGAGGGAGGTAATTGTTGATTGACTACCAACCGTGGTGTCTTGGAGCTTGATGTAGTGTTATCCAAGGAAAGTTGTTCTCTTTTGGACAATGGTTGCTTAGTATCCTTTGGTTGTTGCCCCCGGATGCTAGGCTCCCGAAGACCCATGGTTGGTATTTAGCTACTACTCCCTTATTTTCTGGTTCTTGTTCTTCTTTATATATTGCCATCGAGCACAAGTAGTAGGCTACGTGCTTTTTGCTCGAATCCGCAGACGGCGCCAATGTTTGCTCACGAGTTCCTTCGTGGGCTTCTCCTTCCTTACTCTTCTTCTTCATGGGCTTCTCCTTCTAGTATTTCCGCCTCGTGGGCTTCTTCTCCTTGTATACTTACGAATGGGTGCCGGAGAGGGAGTTCCCGGTCAGTCCGCTATTCGCACATAGTGTCCTGAGTGCCTTCTTGTTTCGGACCTCCGTTCTTCCTTCTCCTCGAGATACCTGCAAAAGGGGCGATACCGAGACCAAGGGGGGTGGTGCTCGGTGTGCCCTCTCTGATGCTTAAATGAGTATATGCTTTTAGAGAGATAAAGTAGAGAGAAGGCAGAGCATGAGTAAAAGATGGTCAGATTAGATTCAAATGAGGAGAGGAGGTCTCTATTTATAGAGTTCCTATCAGACCGCCCCGGTTCTAGTGGTTCACTGGTCCGGTTGTGGCAGGTTCGTAATATAAGTTGGTCTTGACCGTAAATAAAGGGCCTTTGACCCCGGTTCGACCATGGGTGAGCATCAATATGCTTAAGTATTGGTGTGTGGCTTTCTAAGTGTGAGCCCCGGGCAAGATATCTCCCGGGGGTGGGGGTCCGGACGTATGGGGGTACCCGGAGGGGTACCCCTAGGGCCGAGCGAAGTGGACTTCGCCCGGGGGTTCCGAGCGAAGTGGACTTCGCTCGGGGGGTCCGAGCGAAGTGGACTTCGCTCGGGGGGTCCGAGCGAAGTGGACTTCGCTCGGGGGGTCCGAGCGAAGTGGACTTCGCTCGGGGGGTCCGAGCGAAGTTGACTTCGCTCGGGGTCCCGAGCGAGGTGGACTTCGCTCGGGGTCCCGTTCGTGGACTCGAGCGCCCCACGCTCGGATAACCGAGCGTGGGGTCTACACTTGGTAATACCAAGTGTGGAGAACGCTCGGGGCCCCGAGCGTCCCACACCTGGTATTTACCAAGTGTGGAGGACGCTCGGGGCCCCGAGCGTCCCATGCTTGGTATTACCAAGTGTGGGCCACACTTGGTATTTACCAAGTGTGGTGCTCAGGGATCTGAGCGTCCCACACTTGGTAAATACCAAGTGTGGGCCACACTTGGTATTTACCAAGTGTGGTGTCCACACTTGGTATATTCCAAGTGTCGAGGACGCTCGGATACCCCCGAGTGATTTTTCTAATCGGGGTCTTCCCGAGTGGATTTCGCCACTCCGGGTGTTTATGGGCCTATGTGATGGGTCCGGGTGTCCGTGTTCCAAGTTTCGAATTATATTCGGATATGGCCTATTTATCGGGTCCAATTAATGATAGCTTGGGCGTATATCCACCAGTGTGTATGAACTAGTTCTTGCCTTGTTGCCGGTACTGGAAGGTACCTTCAGAGTATCCTCCCTCCATTGTATGGTGAGACCTTGGTTGGTTGGCATCATACGACATCTCTTTAACTGGTGCAGCCTGCTTGTTGTCTTGCGGAGGCATAGCGTAGCCTTGATACATGCAGATGCAGCCTGCTTGTAGGCGTGTTGGGTGAATTTTTTGACTAGTGTCGTTCCTCGCAAGTTGGCATCTCCGGTAGGAACTCCTGATTCGTCTCTGCTCCTTGTTCGAACTCCTGAGCAGGTGGATTGTTCTAGTCCTCTGGTCCGTACTGTGCGGGAGGCACGTTGATGGATGGCATGGTGGAAGCGGTAGTCTCTGCGTCTGGTATGTGAGAAGGTTCGGGCTGATTCTTCGTCGGCTTTTGACCTCCCAGCACCCGGTTTTTTCGTATGTCTGCCTATCATAGCTTGCGGTATGGAACGGCTTATTGTTCGAATCACGCTGACGGCACCAAATGTTTCGTTCTGTTTTGCTTAGATGACTTCGGGTTGAACTCGGCTTGACTGGATCTCAGATTTCGGGTTGTGCACTTCGGATTCCTTAGCACGTTCCGCAATCCTCGATCCACGGACAAAGTCTGAATTCCTCAACTCTGGACTCCTTAGCTCCGGGCTCTGCAAAAGGGGCGATAACCGGCGAGGAGAGGGGGGTTTCCGGTTGTGCCCTCTCCGACGCTCAAGTTATAATATATTCTAGAGAGAGAAAGTAGATTCTAGAGAGAGGTCAGAGCACTTTTCGTCAAAGTGAGGAAAATCTAGCTTTTGAAAATGGGAGGCTTAGGTCCCTATTTATAGGGGTCCTAAGAACCGTACCTGGTTTTATGAGGTTCGACACCGGTTCAAAGTAGTTACGCACAGCAGGGTCCCTGTTACACACAGCAAGGGTCCTGTGCGCACAACAGGGGTCCTGTCTGTCACAATGGCTTTCCCTATTTATAGGGGTCCTAAGAACCGTACCTGGTTTTATGCGGTTCGACACCGGTTCAAAAATAGTCGGGAATTTCGCATAGTAACACTGAAAATCCGGGACGAGCCCGGGGTTTTTTAGCAATCTGAATTTGTCCCGGATTTTCTATGTAGCAATCCGGGATAAATCCGGATTGCTATGTAGCAATCCGGGATAAATCCGGATTGCTATGTAGCAATCCGGAGCTCCAGATTGCTATATAGCAATCCGGACCCGGTCTGGATTGCTGTAGCAATCCGGACCCGGTCCGGGTTGCTTTTAGCAATCCGGGGGTCTCGTATTGGGTATCGCGCGTATCCGGACTGTTTTTTGACCCGGAACATCTGTGATAAAATCCTTTGTAATTTTTGGAGTTTCACGAGACCCGAAATGTAAATACGAACCCGAATTGGACAGATATCCATCACATATCAATATCATATTTCCATCGGCGGTCAAGAAATAAATTACAAGTATCCATAGGAACCACCAAAAGACTCGATTTCCCAACAACCAGATCTAAAATCACATTCTCACAGCTACCTGAATCAGCTGTGAAATTGATATCCCCAGTGATGTACTCCTCACTCACTTCATCGTCTTCATCGTAATCGTCATAAACAGGATTATCAAAGATAAGAGGATTATCAAAGATAACAGAATCTACATCGACATCATCATAAATGGGATTATCGAAAGGGTTCACATCCTCGTCATCCTCCTCAAATTCGAACTCATCTTCTTGAAAATGGAATTGACGTTGTTGTTCTTCGATTTTCTGTTCCATGAACTGACTTAGCCAATCTCCGTTCTGTCGTATTATTTCGAGCGAATGCCACAGTTCCTTCTTCTCTGCAGCCGTAGGACGTCTTCGGGTTGGCATCGCGCAGGATCGACTGGGCTCTGATACAAATCTGATGCAGCGTGATGGGGATAGGTAGGACAAAAACTCGTTGATTCAGGGGAATACCGAGAATTTGATGGATAGAAGCGCAAAAATTTTTTGATTCAGAAAAATACCGAAGAATTGACGCAGGTTTGAGGAAAACCTCTATTTTTCATTAATCAATAAACTAAATGTAAATGACGGATAACATAGCTTAAATACTGAAAAGAAAAACCCTAACTCTATGTCAAAAAACGAAACTTGCTAACAAACCCTAACATAACTGATATATTACAAAAAAGACCCGAAGGAACATAAAACTGCAATTTCGACTCTCTAAACGAAGGAATTTGGCCAAAAAACGTCAAACCCCATAGTTTACTATAGATATTTCTCATATTGCCATTTCTGCATGAAATACTGTACTCGCACGCTGAAATGCGACACTTTAAGATCTCCCACATCATTCTCTCCGAGGAAGAGAAGAATCGCCCTCAAATCTTGCGCAAGGAAGGCCAATAATAAGAAGCAGGAAGAAGAACACACTCAGCCACATGATCATAAAAATTTTCACGTAATTGGGGAGGGTCAGGCGGTAATGACTCAGGTAACACATCAGCAAATTCATGCGGCAAAAATTGAATTCTGACCGCTGTTGGATCGCGGTGGAACTCCGGCACGGCGCTTGACGGTGGTCCGAACTCCTTAGCTCCACGCAATCCTGCACAGAGGGGATAGACCGGGCGGTGGCTCGGAATCCCTCTCCGATGCTTAAATGAGTATATGGCAAAGTAGGCAAATCTGTATGTATGGGAAAAAACGTTACTGAACCTGGGGAGTTTCCACCCTTTTATAGGGGAAGCCCATCCCCAGTTACCTGATTATTCGCTTGGGTAGTCGGCTCATATCCCGCGTATCTCGCCTGTTTGCCCACCTTCCGGATATCTCGGCCCACAATCCCACTGTTACTGGGCGTGTATCTCGGCCATTATCCTCTGATCGCAAGTCCCGACCACTGTCGGAGACTCCAGAGTTATTGGTCACCGCCCGGGGCCTCTCGCCATCATGACTTGGCCCATCCTTCTCCAGGATTCTTCATCGGGGCCTGCTCACAGGCATCGTGGCCTACTCAGAGGCGCATTCATCGGGGGCTAGCTGCTCAGCTAACCGTTCACTTCTCGGGTCCGACTCTGTCGGGACCTTTCTTCCTCGTGGCGCATCTTGTCGGGACCTTTCACCTTGGCTTCTCGGGCCTAATCTGGGGCCCAGTGGGCTAGGTCGCCGTTTACTCGTCGTTAAGGGCCTAACGGCTACGACGAAACCCATCATTTGCCCCCAAGACATGAGGGACTTATAGTTCGTCGTGTCTTCCAACTTTTGACCTCCCGATTAATCGGAGGCTTTTGCCTTCTCGACAATTTCCTCCACGTGGGACTTCTTCTGATGACCTCCCCGACGCTTCGAGGGTAATCATTAACTTCGTGCAGAAGGCTCCTCGGTTCCCAGGCCCATTAAATGCGATGGGAGACAAACCGTCTCATTTGGGCTTGCGCGCCTGCTCTTCTGAAAAGTACTTTTCAGACGGTTACGTCACTGACGTCTCTTCCGTACTGGTGCCCTTTCATATCCACGATCCAGATTAACCCGTTCCATCTTCTACGGTCCAGATCGCAACACCTTTTCGCCTCCTTCATCTCCTATAAAACCCCAACCACGAGGCACTGTTTCAGTTTCCTTACCGCCTCCTCTCAAGAATTCAAGATTTTCAAGCTTCAGTCTCCTTCAAGGTCTTCAGTTTTCCGATCAGTCTCTCCGACCGCCGTCAAGTCACCTTCTTCCCTTCACTCCACCATGTCTGGTAAGATTCCCTCTGATTACACGTTTTTCTTTCCTTTTCGCTTATCTTCTTTGGCTTACGTCTTGGGGAGACCCACTACACTTTGCTGCCCTGGGTGGCTTTCAGACAGTGGATCCAACTCCGAAGGAAGGGCCGCCTTCCACTTCGAATATCCGCCCAACGAGATTACGGCGAACGCCTTTGATTTAGCCGTCAAGGAGGGGTGCCTCACTCAGGATTGGGAGCCTCGCCTCCCCTATGATCGTCACCTCCTTGTGCGGGTGCACGAGGTTACATTCCCCGAGGAGGGGGAGGTGTACGTCTCCACTGGGCAAATTCAAGCGGGACTCCGATTTCCCTTCTGTGGGAGCTTGGTGGAGATGTGCACCTACTACAAGACACACCCCACGACTCTCACCACACATGCCATCCGCTCCTGGAACGCTTTCCAGTACCTCTGCCACCGAGAGGGGTGGTCCTATAGCCTCAACCTCTTCCGGACCTTCTGGCAGTTGAAGTGTAACCCGGCGGGAATCTGCGCCTTTTATCCTCGACTGCCCCGATTCTCGGCACCACAGCTGGCCAGGTACAGGTGGACCGAGCACACTTGGAAGTTTGCCAAAGGTCGTCATTTTCTCTGCGACTCCGAGCCCGACAACAGCGGGTGGAAGAAGAACTACTTCTTCTTCAAGAATAGTTCCATCCCGTGGCCCCGATGGGCAGTCGAAGCGGATCCTGCCCCCGCTCCTCACGCCTACACTCCTCTGGAGATCGAGACCCTCCAAGTCATCGCCCTTTACCGCTGGAGCGAGTCCTTCTCCCTCTTCGATGCTAACTCCCTCGATGAGCAAGACCTGATAACGATCGGGGTCCGGCTCCTCGACGCCTCTTCTAGGGGTCGACTTACTGACGGCTCCGCCGGTGCCGTTCCTTGGGTAACGCTTCTAATCTTCCTTTCCATTTGTTTGCAGCTAAACGGTCCCAGCTGACCAATCTGGCCTTTGGGCAGGGTGAGACGGATGCTATTTGCAAGGTGGCGAAGAAGAGGAAGGCTGCCAAGAAGCCATCTGCCCCTTCGGGATCTCCCGCGGAGCGAAAACGCTCTCGGGTGGATCGTATGGATGCACTCTTCGGGGTGAAAACTCCTGAGGAAGGTAAAAGACTTCATAACGCTATTAAACTTTATTGGTCACTCGTCCCTGAAGACCTTATCCCTGATAAGAAACCGCAACGGATTCGAGAAGTTAAGCAAATTCTTCACGGGGAAACACCTCACGTCCTCGAGGAGGGCTACTACAGGGTCCTCGGCAAAGTTGAATTTATGCACCGCCAAATTATCTGGTGTCCCAACGGCGGGTCGCCAGCTGATTTCATTCGTCCTGTGAATGCAGGTCCCGCGGAGACTGCTGCTCCGACGGAAGTGGTGGCGGAGGACACTCCCATGCCCGACCAGTTCCGACCCGTGACGAGGTTGGACGCCTCCCCTGCTGCTGAGGAGGAGGATGAAGGCGAAGGTCTGATTCGCCGCCCTAGGAGACGCCTCTCCAAACCTGCTTCGGAGGAAGTAGCCCCGACTTCCCCCATGGGGGGCTTGCACTCTCCGGTGCTGAGCCCAACTCCTGAACCCCCGACGGAAACTCCTTCGTCGGAGCCTGCTGCTATCGTGGAGACCTGTGTCTCCGACAATTCATACTTGGTGCCTGCTCTCCCGCTGGACGGGAGCTTCTACCCCATCCATGCCCCCGAGGAAGAGACGGTTCCCTGGAACCCGATCGAGTCTCTGCAAGGGGTCCCGCTCCAGCGAGGATGCCTTCAAGAGGATCTGGCCCTGCATCTGCTGGCGGGCTCAGTTCCACCATCTCTTCGACGTCCACTCTCCTTGGACGATGAAGAGGTCGACAAGGACCTCCGCAAAATGGCCACCGTCCTCATAAACGTAAGTCCATGTCTCCATCTTCAATTATATGATGTGGAATATCGCCAAGTGCTAACCTCTTCTTTTCCTCAGAACACTGCGAACCAGCAGCGTTGTTATGGGTACATCGTGGCCCTTCAGGAGGCCTTGAGGGCAGAGTGTGCCAAGTTCGATCCTGCCAAGGTGGCCAAGCTTGAGGGGGAACTCGCTGCTTCCCAGGTGGCGAGGGAAGAAATCAGGCGGGAGAGGATCGAGCTCGCTCGGAAGGTTGGGGGCCTGCAGCAGCAGGTTCGGGAGCACGAGGAGTTGCTGCGCCTCGAGAAGCAGAGGTCCAATGATGAGCAACTGCGGCACGCCGCGGATCGGGAGGGGCTCGTCCTCGAGAAAGGCCGTCTCGAGGAAGCCATCACGAAGCTGGAGGCTGAGAAGGCAGGATTTCCTGACCAACTAGCTAAGGCCAAGGTTCAAGGTCGCGAGGAGTATCGGGGCTCCGAGGACTTCAAGGCTGACGCTACGCGGTTCTTAAGCACTGAGGTCCATAACACCATGTTCGATATCATCGAGGAGCTTCACACAGCCTTCGGTGATGCCATTGACCTCAAGAAGTCGGATACTCTTGCCCTCTTTGCAGAGGAGTTCTTCAATTCTTCTGAGGGGGGTGATGGAACTCCTCCTGCCCCCGACTCTCCTCCAGCTGACCTCCAGGCCGATTCTCGTGCTGCGGATTCTCCAGACCCTGCTATCTCTGATGCTGCCAAGGATCAGCCTCCCGCGCAGGATTAGCCATAAATGCTTTATCTTTACAATCTTTGTATCTCCTGCTTGTTTCCAGGCTGATGGGTTTCGGTGTAGCCGTTAGGCCCTTAACGACGAATAAACGGCGGCCTAGCCCACGGGGTCCTAGATTAGGCCCAAGGGGCCAAGGTAGAAGGTCCCGACAAGATGCGCCACGAGGAAGAGAGGTCCCGACAGAGTCGGACCTGAGGAGTGAACGGTTAGCTGAGCAGCTAGCCCCCGACGAATGCGTCTCTGAGTAGGCTACGACACCTGTGAGCAGGTCCCGATGAAGAACCTTGGAAAAGGATGGGCCAAGTCATGATGGCGAGAGGCCCCGGGCGGTGATCGATGAGACAACTCTGGAGTCTCCGACAGTGGTCGAGGCTTGCGATCAGAGGATAAGGCCGAGATACACGCCCACTAAGATAGTGGGATAGTGGGCCGAAATATCCGGGATGCGGATAAATAGGCGAGATACGCGGGATACAGGCCAGCGGCCCAAGCGATTAATCAGGTAACTGGGGATGGGCTTCCCCTATAAAAGGGTGGAAACTCCCCAGGTTCAGTAACGTCTTTTTTTACATACAGACTTGCCTACTTTTGCCATATACTCATTTAAGCATCGGAGAGGGATTCCGAGCCACCGCCCGGTCTATCCCCTCTTTGCAGGATTGCGTGGAGCTAAGGAGTTCGGACCACCGTCAAGCGCCGTACGGGAGTTCCACCGCGATCCAACATCTGGCGCCGTCTGTGGGAACCTTGAACGAAAAGCCAAGGTAACCTCTTTTTCGTTCATATGGCACCTGCTAGGAAAACGAAGCAAGGACAAAGCTCAGAGCTACCGGAGCACGGTGAGGGACGAGATGGCCTTCCACCGGCGATCGTCTCCAAGAGATGGAACCACGAAGGGATCCCGGTACAGACGAACAAGCCTACGATTGAGGCCCCAGCAAGGCGAAGGATTGTCAACGTAATCCACGGAGGATTCGCGGCGGTAGGAGATACGTCAGCCTCTCGAGAGCTGTACGCCTCGAGGATCCCCGTAGCAGTAGTGCTGGGTAAAAGGTCCCGATCCTGGACTCTGAAAGAGGAGATGGAGATATCCTTTTCAGCGAAGGATCTAGCGGAGGTGGAGTACCCGCACGAAGACGCCTTGGTTGTGACCTTGGATGTGGCTGGTTTCGAGATGAAGAGGATCCTGATCGACGGCGGAAGCTCCTCTGATATCTTGTTCCTGGACGCCTTGGAAGCCATGGGGAAGACAAAGAAGGACCTACGGAAAGTGAACTTCCCGATGGTCGGATTCTGTGGCACTACCTCCTACCCGCTAGGAGTGATCACCCTACCGGTAGAATTCGGTAGTGGGTGGAAGTGCGAGGGGAGAGAAGTAGAGTTCGTGGAGGTGGAGTCTGCGGGGACTTACAACGCGATCATCGGGAGGACAACGATTAACCCACTGCTGGCAGTCGCCTCGACTGTTCACCAGAAGATGAAGTTCCCGACGGACCACGGAGTTGGGGAAGTGAAAGGTGACCAGGTAGCTTCCCGAAAGTGTTACGTTAATGCCACCCGAAGGAGGAGAAGGGAAGCAATGGCGGTCCTCCAGACTGACGCGGATCCCAGAGAAGAATTTGGGCGCCCCACCCCCATGGAAGACTTGAAAGAGGTCGAGATCGACGGACCTGAAAGGAAGGTGAAGATCGGGGCTGCCCTGTCAGACGAGAGGGCTCAAGAGCTGATCGCCCTGTTGAAGGAATTTAAGGAGCTGTTCGCCTGTTCCCCGAGTGACATGCCAGGAATCAGCCCCGACATTATCGAGCATGAACTGAAGATTGACCCCGCGATTAAGCCAATCGGGCAAAAGAGACGCCCGATGGGTGCAGACAAGAGAATCGCCATCTAGCAGGAGGTAGGCAGGCTTCTCGACGCTGGATTTATCCGGGAAGTCCGATTCCAGACCTGGGTGGCCAACCCGGTACTGGTGAGAAAGAGCAATGGAAAGTGGCGGATGTGCGTCGACTTTCGCGATTTAAACAGAGCCTGTCCAAAGGACTGCTATCCGCTCCCGAGGATCGACCAGCTGGTGGATGCGACATCGGGGCACGAGCTGCTGAGTTTTATGGACGCCTACTCAGGCTATAACCAGATAAAGATGGCCAAGAAGGATGCCCCCCACACAACCTTTTACGCGGACAGCGAAATTTTCCAGTATGACGTCATGCCTTTCGGCTTGATTAATGCCGGAGCAACCTATCAGAGGATGGTGAACAAGCTGTTCGGGGATATGCTGGGGAAGACCATGGAGGCTTACGTGGATGACATGGTGGTCAAGTCCTGACAAGCCAAGAATCATGCGGACAACCTGACGACGGCGTTCGAGCGGATGAGGCTTCATCAGGTACGCTTGAACCCGGCTAAGTGCGCCTTCGGAGTGCACTCCGGAAAATTTCTAGGCTTTATGGTGAGCCAACGAGGGATCGAGGTGAATCCCGAGAAGCTGCGAGCCATCGAGGAGATGCAGTCTCCAACGAATCATCGGTGGTGCAAGTGCTGAACGGCCGGCTGGCCGCAATGAACCGTTTCCTATCTAAAGCGAGTGATAGGTCTATGCCGTTCTTCCAAGTACTGAGGGCTAACAAGACATTCGAGTGGACTGCCCAATGTGAAGACGCATTTCAGGCTCTCAAGCAGCACCTCCGCACCCTCCCGCCATTGGCGAAACCGGTTCCAGGCGAGCCGCTTTATCTTTACTTAGCCATTTCTGAATTTGCTATCAGCTCTGTGTTAGTTAAAGCTGTTGAGGGTAGTCAAGTCCCAGTTTATTATGTAAGCAAAGCTTTTGCTAAGTCTGAATTGAATTACCCCGAGGTTGAGAAGTATCTCTTTGCGTTGGTAATTATTGCACGGAATCTAAGGCCTTACTTCCACGCCCATGAAATCACGGTGCTAACGAACCTGCCTCTGAAGCACTTCCTAAACAGACCAGATTTGTTGGGGAGGTTGGTGAAGTGGGCAATCGAGCTCAGCGAGTTTCGCATCCACTTCGCACCAAGAACGGCCATCAAGGGCCAGGCGTTGGCGGACTTCATCGTTGAATCCGCAGCCCCCGACTCGGAGGAGTCAGGGCCCGTGGAGGGGGCAACTACCGAGACAGTGGAGGCTCCGATAGTCGAACAGCCAGAGCAGCCGAACAAGGAGAACACATGGGAAATGTACACAGATGGCTCCTCAAGCGCAGAAGGATCAGGTGCGGGGTTCGTGCTGATCCCGCCCGGCGGAGGCGAGCCACTCCGATACGCGTTGGCTCTGACATTCAGGGCAACCAACAATGAGGCCGAATATGAGGCTCTCATCACGGGCCTCAAGATAGCGAAAGGTACAGGAGTGGCCCATTTGAAGGTGAAGTGCGACGCTAGTCTGATCGTGAACCAGGTCCGAGGGGACTACGAGGCAAAGAATCCGGCGATGAGGAAATATCTTCACGAGGTGCGGACTTTGAAAGAGAATTTCAAAAGCTTCGACATAGAAGCGATCCCGAGAGAGAAGAACGTGGAAGCTGATGCCCTAAGCAAGTTTGCCTTGGAGGCACCTCTCGGAGAAAAACGGAAGGTGCACTTTTTGGAGAAGGTGATCTTATCAAACATCGACCCGTCAGAAGTATGCGCCATAGATACAGGTTCAGAGGAGGAACCCGAACCAACTTGGATGACCCCGATAGTCGTGTATCTAACTACGGGGGCACTCCCCGAGGACAAAGCCTTAGCAGACAGAATATGTCGGACCGCGGTAAATTACGTGGTCATGGACGGCCAGCTGTACAAGAAGGGGTACTTTCCGACCCCATATTTGAAGTGTGTGGCGGAGCCTGATTCAAGCCGAGTCCTAAGGGAGCTGCACGAAGGGGTCGCGGCTTGCCATGAAGGGGCTCGATCCATCGTGAGGAAGGCGCTGAACTTAGGCTATTACTGGCCTACAATGGGCAAGGATGCGAGAGTGCTAGTCCAGACTTGTGACGCGTGCCAGAGGTACGCCCCGAACATCGTGGCTCCCGCGGCCAACCTGATGTCCATCAAAAGCGCATGGGCCTTTGCGCAGTGGGGGATCGATTTAGTGGGACCCCTCCCACAAGCAAAAGGTCTGTGCCGATATTTGGTAGTCGCCATTGATTATTTTTCGAAATGGATAGAGGCCAAGGCGTTAGCAAGGACGACAGGGAATCATGTGGTTAAATTCCTCCAGACCCATGTCGTGACCAGATACGGAGTCCCGAAGGTGCTAATCAGCGACAATGGCCCTCCGTTCAATGGAGCCCAAATGAGGGAGTACCTTGAAGGGTTGAATATCGAGCATCGGACAACCTCTGTTCGTCACGCTCAGACTAACGGCCAGGTGGAGGCGGCCAACAAGATCGTGATGGAAGGTTTGAAGAGAAGGGTCCACGCCTTGAAAGGCAAATGGCTCGACGAGTTGGAGAATGTACTTTGGGCCGTCAGAACAACACCCAAACGGTCAACCGGAGAGACTCCGTTTGGCCTCGTGTACGGTACGGAGGCAGTCGCCCCCATGGAGATAGTCGTGGCATCGCATCGGGCCAGGTATTACGAGTCTTTGACAAACGACGACATGAGGGGCTTGGAGTTGAACTTGCTCAAGGAAAAGAGGCTGGAAGCTGATAAAGTCCAAGCTCAAATGCGTCTGGCAACGGCCAGGTATTACAACCGACGAGTCAAGTCCCGCCAATTCTTTGTCGGGGAGCTGGTTTGGCGTCGAAACGAGTTCTCTTCGGATCGGATGGACAAGATGTCTCCGAAATGGGAGGGACCGTACAAGGTCGTGAGGATGTCCGCCCCGAACGCATACAAATTGGAGGATCTCGAGGGCAGGAAGTTGAAACTTTCCTTTAGCGGGGAACATTTGAAAAAATGTCATGTTTAGTGATTTACCTTCGGGGACGTAGTGATGTAATAAAGTCGCCCTAGGTGGCACAAGATGTTTTAGCCATCAATAAATAAACAGGTTGCCTCTAATCAAATTGTTCTAAGTGCAGACATCCTTGCCGACGCGAGCGGCGGGGGCAAGGACCCTTAAGTGGGTAGGCTCCCGAGAAAAATCGCCCAGAGGGCGTGGGCTGAGGACCCTTAAGTGGGTAGGCTCCGAAAAATCGCCCAGAGGGCGTGGGCTTAGGACCCTTAAGTGGGTAGGCTCCCGAAAATCGCCCAGAGGGCGTGGGCTGAGGACCCTTAAGTGGGTAGGCTCCCGAAAATCGCCCAGAGGGCGTGGGCTGAGGACCCTTAAGTGGGTAGGCTCCAACAAATCGCCCAGAGGGCGTGGGCTGAGGACCCTTAAGTGGGTAGGCTCCCGAAAATCGCCCAGAGGGCGTGGGCTGAGGACCCTTAAGTGGGTAGGCTCCCGAAAATCGCCCAGAGGGCGTGGGCTGAGGACCCTTAAGTGGGTAGGCTCCCGAAAATCGCCCAGAGGGCGTGGGCTGAGGACCCTTAAGTGGGTAGGCTCCCGAAAATCGCCCAGAGGGCGTGGGCTGAGGACCCTTAAGTGGGTATGCTCCGACAAATCGCCCAGAGGGCGTGGGCTGAGGACCCTTAAGTGGGTAGGCTCCCGAAAATCGCCCAGAGGGCGTGGGCTGAGGACCCTTAAGTGGGTAGGCTCCTGAAAATCGCCCAGAGGGTGTGGGCTAAGGACCCTTAAGTGGGTAGGCTCCGACAAATCGCCCAGAGGGCGTGGGCTGAGGACCCTTAAGTGGGTAGGTCCCGAAAAATCGCCCAGAGGGCGCGAGCTGAGGACCCTTAAGTGGGTAGGTCCCGAAAAATCGCCCAGGGGGCGTGGGCTGAGGACCCTTAAGTGGGTAGGTCCCGATAAATCGCCCATAGGGCGTGGGCTGAGGACCCTTAAGTGGGTAGGTCCCGAAAAATCGCCCAGGGGGCGTGGGCTGAGGACCCTTAAGTGGGTAGGTCCCGAAAAATCGCCCAGAGGGCGTGGGCTGAGGACCCTTAAGTGGGTAGGTCCCGAAAAATCGCCCAGGGGGCGTGGGCTGAGGACCCTTAAGTGGGTAGGTCCCGAAAAATCGCCCAGAGGGCGTGGGCTGAGGACCCTTAAGTGGGTAGACTCCGATAAATCGCCCAGAGGGCGTGGGCTGAGGACCCTTAAGTGGGTAGGCTCGATAAATCGCCCAGGGTGGCGTGGGCTGAGGACCCTTAAGTGGGTAGGCCCCGAAAATTGTCCGTAGTGGCGCGACCAAGATTCCTCAAGTGGTGAGACCCCGGGAATTACTCGAAGAACTGGGGGCAAGGACCCTTAAGTGGATAGTCCCCGAAAAACGTCAAGTTTGATGTGCGGATTTTCTCGAAAAGCTGGGGGCAAGGACCCTTAAGTGGATAGTCCCGAAAAACACCAAGTTTGGCGCGCAGATTTTCTCGAAGCAGCGGGGGCAAGGACTCTTAAGTGGATAGTCCTGAAGAAAAGTCAAGCTCAAAACGAGAAAACATTCGAAGCGGCAAGGGTGAGAGTCCTTAAGCGGAAAGACTTCGATAACAGAATCAGGAAGTCATAAGTTGGAAGACACGACGAACTATAAGTCCCTCATGTCTTGGGGGCAAATGATGGGTTTCGGTGTAGCCGTTAGGCCCTTAACGACGAATAAACGGCGGCCTAGCCCACGGGGTCCTAGATTAGGCCCAAGGGGCCAAGGTAGAAGGTCCCGACAAGATGCGCCACGAGGAAGAGAGGTCCCGACAGAGTCGGACCTGAGGAGTGAACGGTTAGCTGAGCAGCTAGCCCCCGACGAATGCGCCTCTGAGTAGGCCACGACACCTGTGAGCAGGTCCCGATGAAGAACCTTGGAAAAGGATGGGCCAAGTCATGATGGCGAGAGGCCCCGGGCGGTGATCGATGAGACAACTCTGGAGTCTCCGACAGTGGTCGAGGCATGCGATCAGAGGATAAGGCCGAGATACACGCCCACTAAGATAGTGGGATAGTGGGCCGAAATATCCGGGATGCGGATAAATAGGCGAGATACGCGGGATACAGGCCAGCGGCCCAAGCGATTAATCAGGTAACTGGGGATGGGCTTCCCCTATAAAAGGGTGGAAACTCCCCAGGTTCAGTAACGTCTTTTTTTACATACAGACTTGCCTAGTTTTGCCATATACTCATTTAAGCATCGGAGAGGGATTCCGAGCCACCGCCCGGTCTATCCCCTCTTTGCAGGATTGCGTGGAGCTAAGGAGTTCGGACCACCGTCAAGCGCCGTACCGGAGTTCCACCGCGATCCAACACAGGCCTTTGTGCCTTAATAAATAAAAAATCCCTTCTATCCATTCTTGTCCTGATTATGCTAGCACTACTTAAAGCGCCTTAACTTGTAAAAAATGATCAAAAAATGATCCAGTGCGCCGCTCCCGACGACTTCACATGTCGAAACTTGACGTTGAAACTTGACGCTTGATCGGGGCCTTACCACTTAAGGATCCTCGCCCCCGCCAGTTAAGGCGTTTTAGTCGTGCCCTTTAAGACAACTTTATGCGTCCAACTTGACGCCTTTGTCGGGGTCTTTCCACGTGAAGGATTTTTGCCCCTGCCACTTCGAGTAAATTCACACATCAGACTTGACGTTTTTCGGGGACTATCCACTTAAGGGTCCTTGCCCCCATTTCTTCGAGCGAGTTCAGGGACCTCAACACTTAAGGAATCTTGGCCGTGCCACTCCGAGCGATCTGGTGCGTCATACTTGACGGTTTTCGGGACCTACCCACTTAAGGGTCCTCAGCCCACGCCACCTGGGCGATTTTTCGGGACCTACCCACTTAAGGGTCCTCAGCCCACGCCATCTGGGCGATTTATCGGGAGCCTACCCACTTAAGGGTCCTCAGCCCACGCCCTCTGGGCGATTTTCGGGACCTACCCACTCAAGGGTCCTTAGCCCACGCCCTCTGGGCGATTTATCGGGAGCCTACCCACTTAAGGGTCCTCAGCCTACGCCCTCTGGGCGATTTTCGGGACCTACCCACTTAAGGGTCCTCAGCCCACGCCCTCTGGGTGATTTATCGGGACCTACCCACTTAAGGGTCCTCAGCCCACGCCCTCTGGGCGATTTATCGGGAGCCTACCCACTTAAGGGTCCTCAGCCCACGCCACCTGGGCGATTTTTCGGGACCTACCCACTTAAGGATCCTCAGCCCACGCCCTCTGGGCGATTTATCGGGACCTACCCACTTAAGGGTCCTCAGCCCACGCCCTCTTGGCGATTTATCGGGACCTACCCACTTAAGGGTCCTCAGCCCACGCCCTCTGGGCGATTTATCGGGACCTACCCACTTAAGGGTCCTCAGCCCACGCCCTATGGGCGATTTATCGGGACCTACCCACTTAAGGGTCCTCAGCCCACGCCCTCTGGGCGATTTATCGGGACCTACCCACTTAAGGGTCCTCGCCCCTTCTACATGACCCTTCCTTCAAAGGTAGGGTGAAATCGGCTAATCAATTCGCTAATGGTTGGCCCCATACAGCCGCAAATTCATACACATCCGAGCAACTATCACTGACGCAAAAAGGCAATTCTACCAAGCAACAATCCAATTACATCAAAAAATGGGGGGGAACCCGTCCCCCTCCTAACCATTATTCGAATGAAAATTGACGATAAAGAAAAAATAATCAAATGAAAATAGGATTGCTCGCCTGGACCGAAGCCAACGACTCTGAGATGCTGCAATGCTCCTCCCGTAAAGAGCCCTTCATGGATCAGTTGAAGACCCTTCTCTTTTCCTGTCGGGTCCCAGAAGACGTGCTCGCCGCAGACTCTGTCTCGGGTTTCTTCTTCTTCGGGGACCGATCACGGGATCGGGAGCGGGATCGCGATCGAGATCGGGATCGATCGCGACCTCGTTTTTCAGCAACGAACTCTTTAAGCTTACCCCTCTGGATCAGCTTCTCTATCTCTTTCTGCAGCTCCCGGCAATAATCCGTGTCGTGGCCACTGGCACGGTGGAACCGACAATAGCGATCGGTTCGCGAGCCGTAATGATGGGTTTAGAGGAGCAACAGCAATCTCTCCTCTGTTTTCCTCAGTCTGGGGGGCAAGCTCCCCTGGGGCTTCCTGACGCCCCTCTACCTGAGGGATGTTAGCAGGGGGTGGAGGATCATCTTGAGCCTCGCTACGCTCCTGTTGCCTCGAAGTCTGTCCTTGCTTGGTTTGCCTGGCAGGTGCCATATGAACGAAATAGAGGTTACCTTGGCTTTTCGTTCAAGATTCCCACAGACGGCGCCAGATGTTGGATCGCGGTGGAACTCCGGCACGGCGCTTGACGGTGGTCCGAACTCCTTAGCTCCACGCATTCTTGCACAGAGGGGATAGACCGGGCGGTGGCTCGGAATCCCTCTCCGATGCTTAAATGAGTATATGGCAAAGTAGGCAAATCTGTATGTATGGGAAAAAACGTTACTGAACCTGGGGAGTTTCCATCCTTTTATAGGGGAAGCCCATCCCCAGTTACCTGATTATTCGCCTGGGTAGTCGGCCCATATCCCGCGTATCTCGCCTGTTTGCCCACCTTCCGGATATCTCGGCCCACAATCCCACTGTTAGTGGGCGTGTATCTCGGCCATTATCCTCTGATCGCAAGTCCCGACCACTGTCGGAGACTCCAGATTTATTGGTCACCGCCCGGGGCCTCTCGCCATCATGACTTGGCCCATCCTTTTCCAGGATTCTTCATCGGGGCCTGCTCACAGGCATCGTGGCCTACTCGGAGGCGCATTCATCGGGGGCTAGCTGCTCAGCTAACCGTTCACTTCTCGGGTCCGACTCTGTCGGGACCTTTCTTCCTCGTGGCGCATCTTGTCGAGACCTTTCACCTTGGCTTCTCGGGCCTAATCTGGGGCCCAGTGGGCTAGGTCGTCGTTTACTCGTCGTTAAGGGCCTAACGGCTACGCCGAAACCCATCAACCGCCACTACCTTCTTTTCATGAAAGACAAATGAATAATTATTGTAACGATCACCATGATGCCCATTGATGGGTTTCGGTGTAGCCGTTAGGCCCTTAACGACGAGTAAACGGCGACCTAGCCCACTGGGCCCCTGATTAGGCCCGAGAAGCCAAGGTGAAAGGTCCCGACAAGATGCGCCACGAGGAAGAAAGGTCCCGACAGAGTCGGACCCGAGAAGTGAACGGTTAGCTGAGCAGCTAGCCCCCGATGAATGCGCCTCTGAGTAGGCCACGATGCTTGTGAGCAGGCCACGATGAAGAATCCTGGAGAAGGATAGGCCAAGTCATGATGGCGAGAGGCCCCGGGCGGTGACCAATAACTCTGGAGTCTCCGACAGTGGTCGGGACTTGCGATCAGAGGATAATGGCCGAGATACACGCCCACTAACAGTGGGATTGTGGGCCGAGATATCCGGAAGGTGGGCAAACAGGCGAGATACGCGGGATATGGGCCGACTACCCAGGCGAATAATCAGGTAACTGGGGATGGGCTTCCCCTATAAAAGGGTGGAAACTCCCCAGGTTCAGTAACGTTTTTCCCATACATACAGATTTGCCTACTTTGCCATATACTCATTTAAGCATCGGAGAGGGATTCCGAGCCACCGCCCGGTCTATCCCCTCTTTGCATGATTGAGTGGAGCTGAGTTCGGACCACCGTCAAGCACCGTGCCGGAGTTCCACCGCGATCCAACATCTTGCGCCGTCTGTGGGAACCTTGAACGAAAAGCCAAGGTAACCTCTATTTTGTTCATATGGCACCTGCTAGGCAAACCAAGCAAGGACAGACTTTAAGGCAGCAGGAGCGTAGCGAGGCTCAAGACGATCCTCCACCCCTGCTAACATCCCTCAGGTGGAGGGGCGTCAGGAAGCCCCAGGGGAGCTTGCCCCCCAGACTGAGGAAAACAGAGGAGAGATCGCTGTTGCTCCTCTAAACCCAGATTTGGCTAAAGCAGTGGCAGACGCCATGCCCATGTTTCTGGCAGCCATGGAGGCCCTCCTAGAACGGAGAGACGCTGCAGGCGAGGATCAAGCAGCAGATCGACGTGCAAGAGTCGAAGATAGCCGCTGGAGAGTTGGAGAATCCGAGGACGAGACAAGGGAAGCAGTCCTCTAAGCCCGCGGACGACCGGAGGTCGAAGGATGAGTCCGAGGGTAGTCGGAATCGAGGCCGCTCCGACCGACGGGAGGAGAAGCAGCCCTCGAGAAGGAAAAACCGGAGAGATGACCACACCCATCTCACCCCTCTCAACAGCTCCCTAGCGGAGGTGCTGGCGGTGATGGAGCGACAAGGTATCGCCAGATTTCCCCCGCGGAAGGATGGGGAGTATTACGGCTCGCGAACTGATCGCTATTGTCGGTTCCACCGTGCCAGTGGCCACGACACGGATTATTGCCGGGAGCTGCAGAAGGAGATAGAGAAGCTGATCCATAGGGGTAAGCTTAAAGAGTTCGTTGCTGAAAAACGAGGTCACGATCGATCCCGATCTCGATCGCGATCCCGCTCCCGATCCCGTGATCGGTCCCCGAAGAAGAAGAAACCCGAGACAGAGTCTGCGGTGGGCACGTCTTCTGGGACCCGACAGGAAAAGAGAAGGGTCATCAACTGATCCATGAAGGGCTCTTTACGGGAGGAGCATGGCAGCATCTCGGGGTCGTTGGCTTCGATCCAGGCGAGCAACCCTGTTTTCATTTGATTATTTTTGCTTTATCGTCAATTTTCATTCGAATAATGGTTAGGAGGGGGACGGGTTCCCCCATTTTTTGATGTAATTGGATTGTTGCTTGGTAGAATTGCCTTTTTGCGTCAGTGATTGTTGCTCGGATGTGTATGAATTCGCGGCTAAAAGAGGCCAACCATTAACGAATGCTAGCCGATTTGGCCCTGAAGGGATAGGTCGTGTAGAAGAGCTGAGGACCCTTAAGTGGGTAGGCTCCCGATAAATCGCCCAGAGGGCGTGGGCTGAGGACCCTTAAGTGGGTAGGTCCCGATAAATCGCCCAGAGGGCGTGGGCTGAGGACCCTTAAGTGGGTAGGCTCCCGATAAATCTCCCAGAGGGCGTGGGCTGAGGACCCTTAAGTGGGTAGGTCCCGATAAATCGCCCAGAGGGCGTGGGCTAAGGACCCTTAAGTGGGTAGGTCCCGATAAATCGCCCAGAGGGCGTGGGCTGAGGACCCTTAAGTGGGTAGGTCCCGATAAATCGCCCAGAGGGCGTGGGCTGAGGACCCTTAAGTGGGTAGGCTCCCGATAAATCGCCCAGAGGGCGTGGGCTGAGGACCCTTAAGTGGATAGGTCCCGATAAATCGCCCAGAGGGCGTGGGCTGACGACCCTTAAGTGGGTAGGTCCCGATAAATCGCCCAGAGGGCGTGGGCTGAGGACCCTTAAGTGGGTAGGTCCCGAAAATCGCCCAGAGGGCGTGGGCTGAGGACCCTTAAGTGGGTAGGTCCCGAAAAATCGCCCAGAGGGCGTGGGCTGAGGACCCTTAAGTGGGTAGGCTCCCGATAAATCGCCCAGAGGGCGTGGGCTGAGGACCCTTAAGTGGGTAGGTCCCGAAAATCGCCCAGAGGGCGTGGGCTGAGGACCCTTAAGTGGGTAGGCTCCCGATAAATCGCCCAGAGGGCGTGGGCTGAGGACCCTTAAGTGGGTAGGTCCCGAAAAATCGCCCAGAGGGCGTGAGCTGAGGACCCTTAAGTGGGTAGGCTCCCGATAAATCGCCGGGCGTGGGCTGAGGACCCTTAAGTGGGTAGGTCCCTAAAAATCGCCCAGGGGGCGTGGGCTGAGGACCCTTAAGTGGGTAGGTCCCGAAAAATCGCCCAGGTGGCGTGGGCTGAGGACCCTTAAGTGGGTAGGTCCCGAAAACCGTCAAGTATGACGCACCAGATCGCTCGGAGTGGCACGGCCAAGATTCCTTAAGTGGCGAGGTCCTTGAAGTCGCTCGAAGAAATGGGGGCAAGGACCCTTAAGTGGATAGTCCCCGAAAAACGTCAAGTCTGATGTGTGAATTTACTCGAAGTGGCAGGGGAAAAAATCCTTCAAGTGGAAAGACCTCGACAAAGGCGTCAAGTTGGACGCATAAAGTTGTCTTAAAGGGCACGATTAAAACGCCTTAACTGGCGGGGGCGAGGATCCTTAAGTGGTAAGGCGCCGATCAAGCGTCAAGTTTCGACATGTGAAGTCGTCGGGAGCGGCGCACTGGATCATTTTTTGATCATTTTTTACAAGTTAAGGCGCTTTAAGTAATGCAAGCATAATCAGGACAAGAATGGATAGAAGGGATTTTTTATTTATTAAGGCACAAAGGCCTGGAAACAAGCAGGAGGTACAAAGATTGTAAAGATAAAACATTTATGGCTAATCCTGCGCGGGAGGCTGATCCTTGGCAGCATCAGAGATAGCAGGGTCCGCAGAATCCGCAGCACGAGAATCGGCCTGGAGGTCAGCTGGAGGAGAGTCGGGGGCAGGAGGAGTTCCATCACCCCCCTCAGAAGAATTGAAGAACTCCTCTGCAAAGGGGGCAAGAGTATCCGACTTCTTGAGGTCAATGGCATCACTGAAGGCTGTGTGAAGCTCCTCGATGATATCGAACATGGTGTTATGGACCTCAGTGCGGAAGAACCGCGTAGCGTCAGCCTTGAAGTCCTCGGAGCCCCGATACTCCTCGTGACCTTGAACCTTGGCCTCAGCTAGTTGGTCAGGAAATCCTGCCTTCTCAGCCTCCAGCTTCGTGATGGCTTCCTCGAGACGGCCTTTCTCGAGGACGAGCCCCTCCCGATCCGCGGCGTGCCGCAGTTGCTCATCATTGGACCTCTGCTTCTCGAGGCACAGCAACTCCTCGTGCTCCCGAACCTGCTGCTGCAGGCCCCCCACCTTCCGAGCGAGCTCGATCCTCTCCCGCCTGATTTCTTCCCTCGCCACCTGGGAAGCAGCGAGTTCCCCCTCAAGCTTGGCCACCTTGGCAGGATCGAACTTGGCACGCTCTGCCCTCAAGGCCTCCCGAAGGGCCACGATGTACCCATAACAACGCTGCTGGTTCGCAGTGTTCTGAGGAAAAGAAGAGGTTAGCACTTGGCGATATTCCACATCATATAATTGAAGATGGAGACATGGACTTACGTTTATGAGGACGGTGGCCATTTTGCGGAGGTCCTTGTCGACCTCTTCATCGTCCAAGGAGAGTGGACGTCGAAGAGATGGTGGAACTGAGCCCGGCAGCAGATGCAGGGCCAAATCCTCTTGAAGGCATCCTCGCTGGAGCGGGACCCCTTGCAGAGACTCGATCGGGTTCCAGGGAACCGTCTCTTCCTCGGGGGCATGGATGGGGTAGAAGCTCCCGTCCAGCGGGAGAGCAGGTACCAAGTACGCATCGTCGGAGGCGTGGACCCCCACGATTGCAGCAGGCTCCGACGAAAGAGTTTCCGTCGGGGGTTCAGGAGTTGGGCTCAGCGCCGGAGAGTGCAAGCCCCCCATGGGGGAAGTCGGGGCTACTTCCTCCGAAGCAGGTTTGGAGAAGCGTCTCCTAGGGCGGCGAATCAAGCCTTCGCCTTCATCCTCCTCCTCAACAGCATGGGAGACGTCCAACCTCGTCACGGGTCGGAACTGGTCGGGCGCGGGAGTGTCCTCCGCCACCACTTCCGTCGGAGCATCAATCTCCGCGGGACCTGCATTCACAGGACGTATGAAGTCAGCCAATAACCCGCCGGGGGCACACCAGACAATTTGACGATGCATGAATTCGACTTTGCCGAAGACTTCGTAATAGCCCTCTTCCACGAGGTGAGGTGTTTCTCCACGAAGGATCAGTTTAACTTCCCGAATCCGCTGCGCCTTCTTATCGGGGATAAGGTCCTCGGGGACTAGTGACCAATAAAGTTTAATGGCGTTTCGGAGCCTCTTACCTTCCTCAGGAGTTTTCACCCCGAAGAGCGCATCTATCCGATCCACCCGAGAGCGCTTCCGCTCCGAAGGAGACCCCGAGAGAGCGGATGACTTCCTAGCAGCCTTCCTCTTCTTCGCCACCTTGCGAAAAGCATCCGTCTCTCCCTGCTCAAGGGCCAGATGGGTCAGCTGGGACCGTTTAGCTGCAAACAAATGGAAAGGAAGGTTAGAAGCGTTACCCAAGGCACGGCACCGGCGGAGCCGTCAGTAAGTCGACCCCTAGAAGAGGCATCGAGGAGCCGGACCCCGATCGTTATCAGGTCTTGCTCATCGAGGGAGTTAGCATCGAAGAGGGAGAAGGACTCGCTCCAGCGGTAAAGGGCGATGACTTGGAGGGTCTCGATCTCCAGAGGAGTGTAGGTGTGAGGAGCGGGGGCAGGATCCGCTTCGACTGCCCATCGGGTCCACGGGATGGAACTATTCTTGAAGAAGAAGTAGTTCTTCTTCCACCCGCTGTTGTCGGGCCCGGAGTCGCAGAGAAAACGACGACCTTTGGCAAACTTCCAAGTGTGCCCGGTCCACCCGTACCTGGCCAGCTGTGGTGCCGAGAATCGGGGCAGTCGAGGGTAGAAGGCGCAGATTCCCGCCGGGTTACACTTCAACTGCCAGAAGGTCCGGAAGAGGTTGAGGCTGTAGGACCACCCCTCTCGGTGGCAGAGGTACTGGAAGGCGTTCCAAGAGCGGATGGCATGTGTGGTTAGAGTCGTGGGGTGTGTCTTGTAGTAGGTGCACATCTCCACCAAGCTCCCACAGAAGGGAAATCGGAGTCCCGCTTGTATCTGCCCAGTGGAGACGTACACTTCCCCCTCCTCGGGGAATGTAACCTCGTGCACCCGCACAAGGCGGTGACGATCATAGGGGAGGCGAGGCTCCCAATCCTGAGTGAGGCACCCCTCCTTGACGGCTAAATCAAAGGCGTTCGCCGTAATCTCGTTGGGCAGATATTCGAAGTGGAAGGCGGCCCTTCCTTCGGAGTTGGATCCACTGTCTGAAAGCCACCCAGGGCAGCAAAGTGTAGTGGGTCTCCCCAAGACGTAAGCCAAAGAAGATTAGCGAAAAGGAAAGAAACGTGTAATCAGAGGGAATCTTACCAGACATAATGGAGTGAAGGGAAGAAGGTGACTTGACGGCGGTCGGAGAGACTGATCGGAAAACTGAAGACCTTGAAGGAGACTGAAGCTTGAAAATCTTGAATTCTTGAGAGGAGGCGGTAAGGAAACTGAAACAGTGCCTCGTGGTTGGGGTTTTATAGGAGATGAAGGAGGCGAAAAGGTGTTGCGATCTGGACCGTAGAAGATGGAACGGGTTAATCTGGATCGTGGATATGAAAGGGCACCAGTACGGAAGAGACGTCAGTGACGTAACCGTCTGAAAAGCACTTTTCAGAAGAGCAGGCGCGCAAGCCCAAATGAGACGGTTTGTCTCCCATCGCATTTAATGGGCCTGGGAACCGAGGAGCCTTCTGCACGAAGTTAATGATTACCCTCGAAGCATCGGGGAGGTCATCAGAAGAAGTCCCACGTGGAGGAAATTGTCGAGAAGGCAAAAGCCTCCGATTAATCGGGAGGTCAAAAGTTGGAAGACACGACGAACTATAAGTCCTTCATGTCTTGGGGGCAAATGATGGGTTTCGGCGTAGCCGTTAGTTAGGCCCTTAACGACGAGTAAACGGCGACCTAGCCCACTGGGCCCCAGATTAGGCCCGAGAAGCCAAGGTGAAAGGTCCCGACAAGATGCGCCACGAGGAAGAAAGGTCCCGACAGAGTCGGACCCGAGAAGTGAACGGTTAGCTGAGCAGCTAGCCCCCGATGAATGCGCCTCTGAGTAGGCCACGATGCCTGTGAGCAGGCCCCGATGAAGAATCCTGGAGAAGGATGGGCCAAGTCATGATGGCGAGAGGCCCCGGGCGGTGACCAATAACTCTGGAGTCTCCGACAGTGGTCGGGACTTGCGATCAGAGGATAATGGCCGAGATACACGCCCACTAACAGTGGGATTGTGGGACGAGATATCCGGAAGGTGGGCAAACAGGCGAGATACGCGGGATATGGGCCGACTACCCAGGCGAATAATCAGGTAACTGGGGATGGGCTTCCCCTATAAAAGGGTGGAAAGTCCCCATGTTCAGTAACGTTTTTCCCATACATACAGATTTGCCTACTTTGCCATATACTCATTTAAGCATCGGAGAGGGATTCCGAGCCACCGCCCGGTCTATCCCCTCTTTGCAGGATTGCGTGGAGCTAAGGAGTTCAGACCACCGTCAAGCACCATGCCGGAGTTCCACCGTGATCCAACACCCATCAATATCATATTTCCATCTGCGGTCAAGAAATAAATTACTAGTATCCATAGGAACCACCCAAAGACTCGATTTCCCAAAAGCCAGATCTGAAATCACATTCTCACAGCTACTCAATTCAGCTGTGAAATTGATATCCCCAATGATGTACTCCTCACTCACTTCATCTTCTTCATCGTAATCGTCATAAACAGGATTATCAAAGATAAGAGGATTATCAAAGATAACAGAATCTACATCGACATCATCATAAATAGGATTATCGAAAGGGTTCACATCCTCGCGATCCTCCTCAAATTCGAACTCATCTTCTTGAAAATTGAATTGACGTTGTTGTTCTTCGATTTTGTGTTCCATGAACTGACGTAGCCATTCTCCGTTCTGTCGTATTATTTCGAGCGAACGCCACAGTTCCTTCTTCTCTACAGCCGTAGGACGTCTTCGGGTTGGCATCGCGCAGGATCGACTGGGCTCTGATACCAATCTGATGCAGCGTGATAGGGATAGGTAGGACAAAAACTCGTTGATTCAGGGGAATCTCGAGAATTTGATGGATAGAAGCGCAAAAATTTGTTGATTCAGAAGAATGCCGAAGAATTGACGCAGGTTTGAGGAAAACCTCTATTTTTCATTAATCAATAAACTAAATGTAAATGACGGCTAACATAGCTTAAATACTGAAAAGAAAAACCCTAACTCTATGTCAAAAAACGAAACTTGCTAACAAACACTAACAAAACTGATATATTACAAAAAAGACCCGAAGGAACATAAAACTGCAATTTCGACTCTCTAAACGAAGGAATTTGGCCAAAAAACGTCAAACCCCATAGTTTACTATAGATATTTCTCAGATTTCCATTTCTGCATGAAATACTGTACTTGCACGTTGAAATCCGACACTTTAAGATCTCCCACATCATTCTCTCCGGGGAAGAGAAGATTCGCCCTCGAATCTTGCGCAACGAAGGCCAAAAATAAGAAGTAGGAAGAAGAACACACTCAGCCACATGATCATAAAAATTTTCACGTAATTGGGGAGGGTCAGGCGGTAAGGACTCAGGTAACACATCAGCAAATTAATGCGGCAAAAATTGAATTCCGAACGGCACTACCTTCTTGTCATGAAAGACAAATGAATAATTATTGTAACGATCACCATGATGAACATCAATATCATATTTCCATCGGCGATTAAGAAATAAATTAAAAGTATCCATAGGAACCACCAAAAGACACGATTTCCCAACAGCCAGATCTAAAATCACATTCTCACAGTTACCTGAATCAGCTGTGAAATTGATATCCATTGTGATGTACTCCTCACTCACTTCATCGTCTTCATCGTAATCGTCATAAACAGGATTATCAAAGATAAGAGGATTATCAAAGAGAACAGAATCTACATCGACATCATCATAAATAGGATTATCGAAAGGGTTCACATCCTCGTCATCCTCCTCAAATTCGAACTCATCTTCTTGAAAATTGAATTGACGTTGTTGTTCTTCGATTTTCTAATCCATGAACTGACGTAGCCATTCTCCGTTCTGTCGTATTATTTCGAGCGAACGCCACAGTTCCTTCTTCTCAGCAGCCGTAGGAGGTCTTCGGGTTGGCATCGCGCAGGATCGACTGGGCTCTATTACCAATCTGATGCAGCGTGATGGGGATAGGTGGGACAAAAACTCGTTGATTCAGAGGAATACCGAGAATTTGATGGATAGAAGCGGAAAATTCGTTGATTCAGAAGAATACCGAAGAATTGACACAGGTTTGAGGAAAACCTCTATTTTTTCATTAATCAATAAACTAAATATAAATGACGGCTAACATAGCTTAAATACTGAAAAGAAAAACCCTAACTCTATGTCAAAAACCGAAACTTGCTAACAAACCCTAAAAAAACTGATATATTACAAAAAAGACCCGAATGAACATAAAACTGCAATTTCGACTCTCTAAATGAAGGAATTTGGCCAAAAAACGTCAAACCCCATAGTTTACTATAGGTATTTCTCATATTGCCATTTCTGCATGAAATACTGTACTCGCATGCTGAAATCCGACACTTTAAGATCTCCCACATCATTCTCTCCGGGGAAGAGAAGATTCGCCATCGAATCTTGCGCAACGAAGGCCAATAATAAGAAGCAGGAAGAAGAACACACTCAGCCACATGATCATAAAAAATTTCACGTAATTGGGGAGGGTCAGGCGGTAAGGACTCAGGTAACACATCAGCAAATTCATGCGGCAAAAATTGAAATCTGACCGGCACAACCTTCTTGTTATGAAAGAAAAATGAATAATTATTGTAACGATCACCATGATGCATGATGGGTTTCGGCGTAGCCGTTAGGCCCTTAACGGCGAGTAAACGACGACCTGGCCCACTGGGCCCTAAATCAGGCCCAAAGGACCGAGGTAGAAGGTCCCGATAAGATGGGTCTCGAGACAGAAAGGTCCCGACGGAGTCGGACCCGATGAGTGAGCAGCTAGCTCCCGATAATATGCCTCGGAGTAGGCCACGATGCCTGTGAGCAGGCCCCGATGAGGGATCCTGGTGAAGGATAGGCCGAGTCACGATGACGAGGGGCCTCGAGCGGTGACCGATGAGATAACTATGGAGTCCCCGACAGTGGTCGGGACTTGTGATCAGAGGACAGGGCCGAGAAACACGCCCACTATCAGAGTAATGGGAGAGTGGGCCGAAATAAGAGGAAGGTGGGCAAGTGGACGAGATAAGCGGGATACGAGCTAACCACCCAGGTGATTAATCAGGTAACTGGGATAACACCTCCCCTATAAAAGGGTGGAGGTTATCCCAGATCGATATACAGTTTTACACACACATACTTGCTTACCTTGCCTGCCAAGATACTCATTTAAGCATCAGAGAGGGATTCTGGGTAACCGCCTGGTCTATTCCCTTCGTGCAGGGTTGCGTGGAGCAAAGGAACTCAGATTGCCGACAAGCGCCGTACCGGAGTTCCACCGTGATCCAACATTTGGCGCCGTCTGTGGGAATCTGAACGAAAAGCCAAGGTAATTTCCATTCGTTCAAATGGCACCTGGTAATCAGAAAAAGCAAGGACAGACCTCAAGGCAGCAGGAGCGTAGCGAGGCCCGAGACGATCCTCCACCCGCTGCTAATGTCTCTCAGACAGAGGGGCGCGAAGAAGCTCCGGAGGAGTCTGTTCCTCAGCCCAGGGAGAACAAAGGGGAGAATGCTCCTCCGAACCCAGAGCTGGCCAAGGCTGTGGCGGATGCCATGCCGATGTTTTTAGAGGCCATGGAGGCTCTCCTGGAGCGGAGAGAGGCCGCCAAGCAGCAAGCCGCGGAGTTGCCACCACCTCCGCCGAGACCGGAGCCGGAGCAGGTTCGGCCAGAAGGTCAGGATAAGGGCAAGGAAATCGCTCAGTCCGAGCGATTCGTGATCGATGGACCAGGTCCAGTTCAGCACAGGACTATTGCCCTCGATGGTCGTATCACCGCTGATCAGGTGGTGAAGATCGTGAACATATGCATGGGGGACCAGAAGCCGATTATGTCGGAGCTGCGGGACCGAGCCAGTCATCCCTTTGTTCCTCGGCTAATCGACACTCTTGCCCCGCCAGGGCTGAACATCCCGACCATCCCGGAGAACGATGGTGAAGCAGATCCGGTCCGCCACGTGCAGAAGCATGTCCAGGCGTGTATGGGCAGAGCCCCGAATGAGGATATCGTCTGCGCGCTGTTCCCGATTACGTTGGGAGAAAGAGCCATGTCATGGTTCTTTAGCTTGCCCCCAGGATGCATTACCTGTTGGGCTGATATGCACAAACGTTTCATCCAACAGTATAAAGGTCGCCGACGCCTCCTGAAGAGTGTGAGGTCCCTGGCAGAGGTCGTGCAGAGGCCCGACGAATCGCTAGCGCAGTATTACCAGCGATACACGGCTAGCGTAGCTGAGATTGATGAGGAAATATCGGAGGGTGAGACCATCCGTACGTTCCTAAGCCACCTGACGGCCCCCTACGGTTCCGATCTGAGGCATAGCGTGGCTGCTAAGCCTGTATGGAATATGGAGGCGCTTCAGGCGAGGATAAAGCAGCAGATCGACGTGCAGGAGTCGAAAATAGCTACTGGGGAGCTTGATCCTCCGAGGTCGAGGAGGGGGAAGCAGTCGTTCAAGCCCTTGGACGACCGAAGCTCGAAGGATAGATCCGAGGGAATTCAGAACAGAGGTCGCTCCGATCGACGGGAGGACAGGCAGCCCTCGAGGAAGGAAAGGAAGGGAGATGGCCATACCCCACTCAACAGCTCCATGGCGGAGGTGTTGGCCGTGATGGAAAGGCAGGGCATCGCCAGGTTCCCTCAGAAGAAAGAAGGGGAGTTTTTAGGCTCTCGAACTGACCGATATTGCCGGTTTCACCGTACCAGCAGCCACGATACTGACAATTGTCGGGAGTTGAAGAAGGAGATAGAGAAGCTGATCCAGAGGAGTAAGCTTAAGGAGTTTGTGGCTGGGACAAGATGTCGCCCTCACTCTCAGTCCCGATCACGGTCCCGTTCGAGATCCCGTGATCGATCCCCAAAGAAGAAGAAGCCTACAGTAGAGGCTCCAGCCGGTCCGTCCTCTGGGTCCCGACAGGATAGGCGAAGGGTCATTAACGTGATCCACAGAGGGTTCGCCGCGGGGGGAGATACCTCGGCATCTCAGGAGCTGTATGCTTCGAGAATCCCTGTGGCAGTGGCGCTGGGTAAGAGGTCCCGATCCTGGACCTTGAAAGAAGAGATGGAGATATCCTTTCGGTGAAGGATTTGGCGGAGGTCGAGTACCCGCATGAGGATGCCTTGGTCGTGACCCTGGATGTGGACGGATTCGATATGAAGCGGATCCTGATTGACGGAGGGAGATCCTACGATATCTTGTTCCTGGATGCCCTGGAGGCCATGGGAAAGACGAAGAAGGACCTACGAGAGGTGAACTTCCGGATGGTGGGATTCTCTGGCTCTACCTCCTATCCGCTGGGAGTGATCACCTTGCCGGTGGAGTTCGGTAGTGGGTGGAAGTGTGAGAGGAGACAGGCGGAGTTCGTGGTGGTGGAGTCCGCGGGGACTTATAACGCGATCATCGGAAGGACAACCATCAATCCGATGCTGGCAGTCGCCTCGACTGTCCACCAGAAACTGAAGTTCCCGACTGACCACGGAGTTGGGGAGGTCAAAGGTGATCAGGTGGCCTCGAGGAGGTGCTACGTTAATGCCACCCGAAGGAGGAGACGGGAAGAAATGGCAGTCCTCCAGACTGACACGGACCCCAGGGAGGAGTTTGGTCGTCCCGCCCCCATGGAGGACTTGAAAGAGGTCGAGATTGATGGGCCTGAAAGAAACGTGAAGATCGGGACTGCCTTGTCGGATGAAAGGGCCCGAGAGCTGATCGCGTTGCTGAAAGAGTTCAAGGAGTTGTTTGCCTGGTCTCCGAGTGACATGCCAGGAATCAGCCCCGACGTGATCGAGCATGAGCTGAAGATTAATCTCGCGATTAAGCCAATCGCGCAGAAGAGACGCCTGATGGGCGTAGACAAAAGAATTGCAATCCAGCAGGAGGTGGGCAGGTTGCTCGATGCTGGATTCATCCGGGAGGTCCGATTCCAGACGTGGGTGGCCAACCCAGTGCTGGTAAGGAAGAGTAACGGGAAGTGGCGAATGTGTGTCGACTTCTGTGATCTGAACAAAGTCTGTCCGAAGGATTGTTATCCGCTCCCGAGGATCGACCAACTGGTGGACGCCACATCGGGACATGAGCTGCTGAGCTTCATGGATGCTTACTCTGGGTACAACCAGATAAAGATGGCCAAGGAGGATGCCCCCCACACCGCCTTTTACGCGGACAGCGAAATCTTCCAGTATGACGTCATGCCCTTCGGTCTGATCAATGCTGGAGCGACATATCAGAGGATGGTGAACAAGCTGTTCAGAGACATGTTGGGGAAAACCATGGAGGCTTACGTGGACGACATGTTGGTCATGTCCCGACAAGCTGAGGACCATGCTGGCAATCTGGCAACAGCGTTTGGGCGGATGAGGCTTCATCAGGTGCGCTTGAATCCGACTAAGTGCGCCTTCGGGGTGCATTCCGGGAAATTTTTGGGCTTCATGGTGAGCCAGAGAGGAATTGAGGTGAACCCCGAGAAGCTGCGGGCAATCGAGGAGATGCAGTCTCCGACAAATCATCGGGAGGTGTAGGTGCTGAATGGCCGGTTGGCTGCGATGAATCGCTTCCTATCTAAGGCGAGTGATAGGTCCATGCCATTTTTTCAAGTGCTGAGGGCCAACAAGACGTTCGAGTGGACTGCCCAGTGTGAGGAGGCATTCCAGGCACTCAAGCAACACCTTCGCACTCTCCCGCCATTGGCGAAACCAGTACCAGACGAGCCGCTTTACCTTTATTTGGTTGTTTCTGAATTTGCCATCAGTTCTGTTTTAGTAAAGGCTGTTGAGGGCAGTCAAGTCCCGGTTTATTATGTAAGCAAGGCATTCGCCAAGTCTGAATTGAATTATCCCGTGGTTGAGAAGTATCTCTTTGCGTTAATAATTACTGCTCGGAAGTTGAGGCCTTACTTCCACGTGCATGAGATCACGGTCTTGATTTATCAACCGTTGAAGCATTTTTTGAATCGACCTGATTTGTCGGGGAGGCTGGTGAAATGGGCGATCGAGCTTATTGAGTTCCGTATCCACTTCGCTCCGAAAACGTCTATAAAGGGCCAGGTGTTGGCGGATTTTATAGTTGAGTCTACAGCTCCCGATCTTGAAGAAGCGGGCCCTGCAGAGGGGACAACCACGACTGGGGCAGAGGCTCCGATAGTCAAACAGTCGGGAGCGGCAGAGCAATCAGAACAGCCAAATGAGGAAAACACTTGGGAAATGTACACGGATGGTTCCTCAAGTTCAGAAGGATCAGGTGCGGGATTCGTACTGATTCCGCCCGGCGGAGGCGAGCCACTTTGATATGCGTTGGCTCTGACGTTCAGGGAAACCAACAACGAGGCTGAATATGAAGCTCTCATCACGGGCCTCAAGATCACAAAGGGCACGGGAGTAGCTCACTTGAAGGTGAAGTGCGATGCCAGCCTAATCGTGAACCAGGTCCGGGGGCAGTATGAGGTAAAGAGTCCGGTGATGAGAAAGTATCTCCACGAGGTGCGAGTTTTGAAAGAGAATTTCAAAAGCTTTGACATCGAGGCAATCCCGAGGGAGGAAAACGCAGAAGCTGATGCCCTAAGCAAGTTTGCCCTGGGGACACCTCTCGAGGAGAGTCGGAAGGTGCACTTCTTGGAGAAAGTGATCCTGTCAACTATTGATCCGTCGGAGGTGTGTGCCATAGATGTAGGCTCAGAGGAGGAGCCTGAGCCAACCTGGATGACCCCAATAGTTATGTACCTAACTACGGGGGCACTCCCCGACGATAGAGTGCTGGCTGATAGAATATGTCGGATCGCGGTTAACTACGTGGTCATGGATGGTCAACTATATAAGAAGGGGTATTTCTCAACTCCTTACCTGAAGTGTGTGGCGGAGCCCAATTCAAACCGAGTCCTAAGGGAGCTACACGAACGGGTCGCAGCTTGTCATGAAGGGGCTCGATCCATTGTGAGGAAAGCGTTGAACTTGGGTTATTACTGGCCTACGATGGGCAAGGATGCAGGAGTGCTAGTCCAAGCTTGTGATGCGTGCCAGAGGTACGCCCCGAATATCGTGGCTCCCGCAGCCAACCTGATGTCCATCAAGAGTGCATGGCCCTTCGCGCAGTGGGGCATCGACTTGGTGGGACCTCTCCCACAAGCAAAAGGTCAGTGCAAGTATTTGATAGTTGCAATTGATTATTTTTCGAAATGGATAGAAGCCAAGGCGTTGGCCAAAACGACGGGGAACCACGTTGTCAAGTTCCTCCAGACCCATATCGTGTCCAAATATGGGGTCCCGGAGGTGTTAGTCAGTGACAACGGCCCTCCGTTCAATGGGGCTCAAATGAAGGAGTATTTGGAGGAGCTGAATGTCGAACACCGGACAGCCTCTGTTCATCATGCTCAGACTAGGTGGAGGCTGCCAATAAAATCGTGATGGATGGCCTGAAGAAAAGGGTCTATGCCTTGAAAGGCAAATGGCTCGATGAGCTGGAGAACGTGCTTTGGGCTGTCAGAACAACACCCAAGCGATCAACCGGGGAAACTCCGTTTGGCCTCGTGTATGGCACGGAGGCGGTTGCCCCCGTGGAGATAGCCGTGGCGTCCCATCGGGCCAGATATTATGAACCCTTGACGAATGACGACATGAGGCGCTTGGAGTTGAACTTGCTCGAGGAGAGAAGGAGAGAAGCCGGTGAAGTTCAAGCTCGGATGCGTTTAGCGACGGCCAGATATTATAACCGGCGAGTCAAGTCCTGGCAATTCTTTGTCGGGGAGCTGGTTTGGCGTCGAAACGAGTTCTCCTTTTCGGATCGGATGAATAAGATGTCTCCGAAATGGGAGGGACCTTACAAAGTCATGGGGATGCCAGCCCCGAACGCGTACAAGTTGGAGGACCTCGATGGCAGGAAGTTGAAGCTTTCTTTTAGTGGTGAACACTTGAAGAAGTGCCATGTTTGATGTTAAGTCGCCTTCAGTGGTGCAACGATGTAATAAAGTCGCCTTAAGTGGTGCAAGATGTTTTAGCCATCAATGAATAAAGAGGTTGCTGCCGATCAAATTGTTCTTAGATGTATTCTAAGTGTTCTTAAGTCGTCTTGAGTGACGCGAGTGAATGGACGAGAATCCTTAAGTGGTAAAGTCCCGAAAAAAGCGTCATGTTTGACGTACGAAATTGCCCTGAGTGGCGCGGGCGAGAATCCTTAACTGGTGAAGTCCCGAAAAAGCGTCTGACGAGACGTACGAAACCGCCTTGTAAGGCGAAGACTAAAAGCATCGTAGTTGATGTACGAAATCGCCCGGAGTGGCGGGGGCGAGAATCCTTAAGTGGTAAGGTCCCGAAAAAGCGTCTTAATTGACGTACGATTAAAACGCCTTAACTGGCGGGGGCGAGAATCCTTGAGTGGTAAGGTCCCAAAAAAGCGTCTTAATTGACGTACGATTAAAACGCCTTAACTGGCGGGGGCGAGAATCCTTTTGGTAAGGTCCCGAAAAAGCGTCTTAATTGACGTACGATTTTTCCCCGAGTGGCCTGGACGAGAAACCTTAAGTGGTAAAGTCCCAAAAAGCGTCTTACGGGCGTATGCTATTGCCTTGAATGGCAAAGATGAGAAACCTTAACTGGTGAAGTCTTGAAAAGCGTCATAAGTGGCGTACGAAATTGCCTTAAAGGGCACGATTGAAACGCCTTAACTGGCGGGGGCGAGAGGGCGTCTTGATAGACGTACGAAGTCGTCTTAAGTGATGCAATGGATCGTTTTTAACGAGTTAAGGCGCTTTAAGTAGTGCAATGATGATCGGGACTGAAGCAGATGAAAAAGAATTTTCATTTTTTATTAAAGGCGCGAAGGCCTGAAAAATACAAGGATCTAAAAGATAAAACATTATAGTTAATCCTTGGCGGAAGGATGATCCTCGGTGGCTTCGGAAGGAGCGGGGTCCGCAGGCTTTGCAGCACGAGGATCGGATCCCTAGATGTTAGCTGGAGAAGAGTCGGGGGCAGAAGGAGTCCCATCACTTTCCTCGGAGAGGTTGAAGTACTTCTCCGCGAAAGGGGCAAGGGTCTCAGACTTCTTAAGGTCAATGGCATCGCCGTAGGCCGTATGAAGTTCTTCGACGATGTCGAGCATGGTGTTCTGCACCTCAGTGTTGAAATACAGCGCAGCGTCAGCCTTGAAGTCATCGGAGTTCCGATACTCCTCACGACCTTCCACCCGACCCTCCTCGTGACCTTGGGCCTTTGCCTCAGCCAGCTTGGCAGGAAATTTGGCCTTCTCAGCCTCCAACTTCACGTTGGCTTCCTCGAGACGGTCTTTCTCGAGGACGAGCTCCTCCTGATCCGCGGCGTGCAGCAGTTGTTCATCATTGAACCTTTGTTGCTCGTGACGCAGCAGCCCCTCATGTTCCTGAACCTGCCGTTGCAGGTCCACTGCCTTCCGAGTGAGCTCGGTCTTCTCCCGGGCTATCTTTTCCCTCGCCGCTTGTGAAGCAGCGAGTTCCTCTTGAAGCTTAGACATTTTCGCGGGGTCCGACTTAGCACGCTCTGCCTTCAAAGCCTCCCGCATGGCAAGGATGTATCCATAGCAACGCTGCTGGTTCGCAGTGTCCTGAGGAAGAGAGAAAAGGTTAGTGTCCGATGATGGTTTACATAATATAATTGAAGGCAAAGACGTAGTCTTACGTTTACTCGGCTGATGGCCATTTCGCGGAGATCCTTGTCGATGTCTCCATCGACCAAGGAGATCGGGCGCCGGAGGGATGGCGGAATTGAGCCCGCCAGTAGATGCAGGGCTAGTTCCTCCTGAAGGCATCCCCGCTGGAGCGGGACCCCCTGTAAAGATTCAATCGGGTTCCAGGGAACCGTCTTTTGATCGGGGGTATGAACGGGGTAGAAATTCCCGTCCAGCGGGAGAGCAGGCACGACGTACGAGTCGTCGGGGACGTGAGCTCCCACGGCATCAGCAGACTCCGTCGGAGGCTCTTCCGTCGGAGGCTCCGGAGTTGGGCTTAGCACCGGAGAGTGCAATTCCACGGGGGAAGTCGGCGGCACTTCCTCCGGAACGGGTTTGGAGAGGCGCTTCCTCCGACGGCGAATCAGGCCTTCGCCTTCATCTTTCTCCTCGGGAGGAGGGCAAGCATCCAGTCTGGTAGCTGGGCGAAATTGGTCGGGCGTGGGAGTGTCCTCCGCCACCACCTCCGTCGGAGCAGCAGCCTCTGCGGGACCTGCAGTTACGGGACGAATAAGATCAGCTAGTAACTCGTCGTCGGGACACCAGATAATTTGGCGATCCATGAATTGAAATTTTCCGAGGAAGTTGTAGTAGCCCGCTTCGAGGACGTGGGGTGTTTCCCCACGGAGAATCAGCTTGATTTCTCGGATCCGTTACTCCTTGTCAGCGGGGATAAGCTCCTCGGGAACCAACTCCCTATATAATGTAATGGCCTGGCGGAACCTCTTACCTTCTTCAGCAGTCTTGACGCCGAAGAGTTCGTCCATTTTCTCCACTCGGGCTCGTTTCCGCTCCGAAGGAGATCCCGATAGAGCGGAGGGCTTCTTGGTAGACTTCCTCTTCTGTGCCACCTTTTGGACAGCATCCGTCTCCCCCTGCTTAAGGACCAGATTGGTCAGCTGGGACCTCTTAGCTGCAAACAATGGAAAAGGAAGGAAATCAGAAACGTTACCCAAAGCACAGGACCAGCGGAGCCGTCGGTAAGTTGACCCCCGGAAGCTATATCGAGGAGCCGGACTCCGATCGTCACCAGATCCCGCTCCGTCAGGGAGTTAGCGTCGAAGGGAGCGAAGGATTCGCCCCAGCGGTAGAACTGGATAAGCTGAAGAGTCTCGATATCTCCAGCAGAGTAGGCATGAGGAGCGGGGGCAGGGTCCGCCTCAACTGCCCATCGGGGACACGGGATGGAACTATTCTTGATGAAGAAATAGTTCTTCTTCCACCCGCTGTTGTCAGGCCCGGAGTCGGAGAGGAGGTTCCGACCCTTGGCAGTTTTCCAGGAGTTTTCAGTCCAGCCATACCTAGAAAGCTGTTGCGACGTGAATTTGGGCATCCGGGGGTAGAAGGCGCAGATCCCCGACGGATTGCATTTCAGTTGCCAAAAGGACCGGAAGATTGTGAGGTTGTAGACCCACCTCTCTCGGTGGCAGAGATATTGGAAGGCATTCCACGTACGGATGGCGTGGGTGGTAAGAGTGGTCGGATGCGTCTTGTAATAGTTGCACATCTCCACGAGATTCCCGCAGAAAGGAAATCGGAGTCCAGCCGATATCTGTCCCGTAGAGACATATACTTCTCCCTTCTCAGGGAGGGTAACCTGATGCTCCCGTAAGAGACGGTGGCGTTCGTATGGGAGGCGAGGCTCCCAGGTTTGTGTGATACACCCTTCCCGGAGGGCCGCATCGAAGGCAGTCGGCGAGATCTCATTAGCAGGATAGTCGAAGTGGAAGGCCACTCTTCCATCAGAGTTGGATCCGCTGTCTGAAAATCGCTCATGGCAACAAAGCGTGGTTGGTCTCCCCAAAATGTAAGCAAAAGAAGATCAATGATAAAAGAAAGCTTGCAACCGGAAAAGGGTCTTACCAGACATAGTGAAGCGAAGCCAGGAGAATGGTTCGAAGGTGGCCGGAGGGGCTGATCGGAAAGCAGAGAGCTTGAAGGAGACATAAATTTGAAAGCTTGAGAGAATTCTCGAAATGAAGCGGTAAGGAAACTGGAACAGTGCCTTAGGATTAGGGTTTTATAGAGGCTGAAATAGGCGAAGAGGCGTTTCAATCTGGGCCGCAGAAGATGAAACGGGTCGATCTGGATTGTCAAGATGAAAGGGTGGCAGTACGGAAAGAGACGTTAGTGACGTAACCGTCTGAAAAGTGCTTTTCAGAAAAGCAGGCACGAAAGCCCAAGAAGACGATTCATTTCCCATCGCATTTAATGGGCCGGAGAACCGAGGAGTCTTTTGAATGAAGTTAATTATTATCCTCGAAGTATCGGGGAGTCATAAAAGAGAAATCCCACGCGGAGGGAATTATTGGCAAGACAAAAGCCTCCGATAAAGAAATCGGGAGGTCGGGAGTTGGAAGACACGACGAACTGTAAGTCCCTCATGTCTTGGGGGCAAATGATGGGTTTCGGCGTAGCCGTTAGGCCCTTAACGGCGAGTAAACGACGACCTGGCCCACTGGGCCCTAAATCAGGCCCAAAGGACTGAGGTAGAAGGTCCCGATAAGATGGGTCTCGAGACAGAAAGGTCCCGACGGAGTCAGACCCGATGAGTGAGCAGCTAGCTCCCGATAATATGCCTCGGAGTAGGCCACGATGCCTGTGAGCAGGCCCCGATGAGGGATCCTGGTGAAGGATAGGCCGAGTCACGATGACGAGGGGCCTCGAGCGGTGACCGATGAGATAACTCTGGAGTCCCCGACAGTGGTCGGGACTTGTGATCAGAGGACAGGGCCGAGAAACACGCCCACTATCAGAGTAGTGGGAGAGTGGGCCGAAATAAGAGGAAGGTGGTCAAGTGGACGAGATAAGCGGGATACGAGCTAACCACCCAGGCGATTAATCAGGTAACTGGGATAACACCTCCCCTATAAAAGGGTGGAGGTAATCCCAGATCGATATACAGTTTTACACACACATACTTGCTTACCTTGCCTGCCAAGATACTCATTTAAGCATCGGAGAGGGGTTCTGGGTCACCGCCCGGTCTATTCCCTTCGTGCAGGGTTGCCTGGAGCAAAGGAACTCGGATTTCCGTCAAGCGCCGTACCGGAGTTCCACCGTGATCCAATAATGCACATCAATATCATATTTCCATCGGCGGTCAATAAATAAATTAAAAGTATCCATAGGAACCACCAAAAGACTCGATTTCCCAACAGCCAGATCTGAAATAACATTCTCACAGCTACCTGAATCAGCTGTGAAATTGATATCCAGTGTGATGTACTCCTCACTCACTTTATCGTCTTCATCGTAATCGCCATAAACAGGATTATCAAAGATAAGAGGATTATCAAAGATAAGAGGATTATCAAAGATAACAGAATCTACATCATCATAAATAGGATTATCGAAAGGGTTCGCATCCTCGTCATCCTCCTCAAATTCGAACTCATCTTCTTGAAAATTGAATTGACATTGTTGTTCTTCGATTTTCTGTTCCATGAACTCACGTAGCCATTCTCATCTTCTTGAAAATTGAATTGACACCCGGGCCCATCACTTAGGCCCATAAACACCCCGAGTGGCGAAATCCACTCGCCGAGACCCCGAACGTCCCGAGCGAAGTTCACTTCGCTCGGGACCCCCGAGCGAAGTTCACTTTGCTCGGACCCCCGAGCAAAGATATCTTCGCTCGGTACCCCCGAGCGAAGTTCACTTTGCTCGGACCCCCGAGCAAAGATCACTTCGCTCGGTACCCCCGAGCGAAGTTCACTTCGCTCGGACCCCCGAGCAAGGCCCTAGGGGTACCGCCATCCGTCCGGACCCCCACCCCCGGGCGATATCTCGCCCGGAGCTCGCCCTTAGAGAACCACACACCGACACTTAAGCATATTGACGCTCACCTATGGTCGAACCGGGGTCAAAGGCCCTTTATTTACGGTCAAGGCCAACTTATATTACGAACCTGCCACAACCGGACCAGCGAACCACTGGAACCGGAGCGGTCTGATAGGAACTCTATAAATAGAGACCTCCTCTCCTCATTTGAACCTAATCTCACTATCCCTTACTGAAGCTCTGCCTTCTCTCTACTTTATCTCTCTACAAACATATACTCATTTAAGCATCCGAGAGGGCACACCGAGCACCACCCCCCTTGGTCTCGGTATCACCCCTTTTCCGGGTATCTCGAGGAGAAGGAAGAACGGAGGTCTGAAGCAAGAAGGCACTCAGGACACTATGTGCGAATAGTGGACCGACCGGGAACCCCTTCTCCGGTACCCATTCGCAAGTATACAAGGAGAAGAAGCCCACAAGGCGGAAATACTAGAAGGAGAAGCCCATGAAGGACACCCGTGAGCAAACATTGGCGCCGTCTGCGGATTCGAGCAAAAAGCACGTAGCCTACTACTTGTGCTCGATGGCAATATATAAAGAAGAATCAGAAAACAAGGGAGTAGTATCCAAATACCAACTATGGGTGTTCAGGAGCCTAACATCCGGGGGGCAACAACCAAAGGATACTAAGCAACCATCGTCCAATAGAGAACAACTTTCCTCGGATAAAACTACATCAATCTCCAACACACCACGGTCGGTAGTCAATCAACAACTACCTCCCTCATCCAAATGAAAAACAAGCCCCCGGTGGGGGAAACAACCAAACAACAAAAAACAGGCCAAAAGGACAAATAAGGGGCTACAACAAAATCCTCCCATGGCAGCTCTCCCAGAGTATACCAATGGGGGAGCAAGATGAGGAGGAAGCAAAGCAACAACCTCTCCACAAGGATAAGCACCATCCTCACATCCCTCCAAAAATCCTCCCATGGAAGCTCTTCCAAAGTATACCAATAGGGGGCAAGATGAGGAGGAAGCACAACAACAACCTCCCCACAAGGATGAGCAACATCCTCACATCCCTCCAAAAATCCTCCCATGGCAGCTCTTCCAGAGTATACCAATAGGGGGCAAGATGAGGAGGAAGCACAACAACAACCTCCCCACAAGGATGGGCAACATCCTCACATCCCTCCAAAAATCCTCCCATGACAGCTCTTCCAGAGTATACCAATAGGGGGCAAGATGAGGAGGAAGCACAAAAACAACCTCCCCACAAGGATGGGCAACATCCTCACATCCCTCCATAAATCCTCCCATGGCAGCTCCTCCAAAGTATACCACCGGGGGGCAAAATAAGGAGGAAGCAGAACTACAACCTTTCAACAAGGATGAGGATGTGCAACAACTCCGTCCTCAGAATAATATAGCATTAATAAGAAAAACCACATACATTGGGGGGCAAGGATCACCAATGATAGAAGGGGGATAAGATGAGGAGGAAGCAGAACAACAACCTCCCCACAAGGATGGGCAACATCCTCACATCCCTCCATAAATCCTCCCATGGCAGCTCCTCCAAAGTATACCACCGGGGGGCAAGATGAGGAGGAAACAGAACAACAACATCTCCACAAGGATGAGCACCATCCTCACACCCCTTCATGAATACACCTAGAATAGCTCCCTCAGAGCACATCCATACGAGGCAACTGGAGGTGACCACTGAACAACAGTGACCCTGTGAAGGACATGACAACGCTAAGGAGGGAGGGATGAGCAGCAACTCCGACCATAGAATAACATAGCATTAATAAGAGCAACCACATACGCTGGGGGGCAAGAATCACCAATGATATCAGGAGGAATGTAGGCATACACACCCACCACCCCTCCATTAGGAACAAAAGGGTAACCCGAAACAAGGAAGGCCACTACAACCGACAAGGCTTACATCGCCTACCTTAAGAAGATGCAATTCAAGGGGTACCGGTACCACTACGATATGCCTCTCCATGAAGAACCATACGGAGTGTCATCATATAGAATCCTATCCTACAATATATATATATATATATATATATATGTACAGCAGTTGCACCCACCAGACACCAGCCCACCCAGGAGATGGAACAACATGTTGCAAAAGTAGCAAATACTACTACAACCCAGCCGGCAAGAAAAAAGCCTACCTACCCTCCCCTCCTACCAATACAATACTCATTTTTAAGTCAAAAGCCACTTCTACATCCAAGGAATGGTTACACTAAAGGAGGGAGCAACACCAAGCCTATGCTCATCTCAAGGATCATCAATGACTTCAACATTAAAAGGATAATGGATTCGAAAAACCAACTTCCCATACACGGGGAGTAGTCATATTAACCAAGTGTTAGGGATATCATCACTCCCACATCCGCCCTATATTAAATATCCATATTGAGGAACCATCGGCAATGTCAGTCTGTAACCTCGGAAAGAAGAACAAGTATTCTAGGGGAACAAATATCGGGAACTATGCAACCACCACGCCACGCGGCGGTATCACACCAACAGATGTTCAGTGCTTCCATGAGCATAGAAGAGCACATAGAATCCTCCTGAAGAGAATAGGAATATCAAGACTTAGAGAAACCCCCGCACCTACGAAGATCCAATGGAAGAAACGTAACGAAGATCAAAATCGAAAGCCACCTCTACCCCCCTCACCAACTCTGGAAGACACTTTTAAGAAAGGCATGCTCAAAGAAGAACAAAATAGTAAGAAGACCGAGCAACTTGGGGGGGCACCAAACAAATAAATGCTTGGAACACAACCGAGAATCATGAAGATAAGCCCTAACAGGCTAAATAAGGGAAAACGGTGCAACTACCAAGCAACTAAGGGGGCACCATCCGATCTAGTGCTTGATAGTCCACCCAGAAATAGAAGACGACGCAAATATGAGGCATGACTCCTTCCGAGGGAAACCATCAAGGAAGGACACAACATAAGCCCACTACAAGGATTCACTCCTACATTGGTAGCAACAGTGACCGCCCTCATAAGGCGACACCCACAACTTATAACGACTGGAAGATATCAACCAACACTTTCAGTGAAGAACATTGGAAGTAGCTCTATCCCCGAAGAGAAAAGGGAGAATCCACTTCCATAATCTAATTTATTATTACCAAAAGGAGATCTACGGACTCCATTAACACTTTCATTCTTATAAAAAATGACAATAACACTAAATATACAAAATGCTTTTCAGGGTACAAAGGGAAAAAAGAAAGACACCATCACTCACAAAAGAGGAGGCGTCATGTACAACGCATGCAAAGTTTGCAAATAGCATTTTGCACCAGCACCAAATCTTGGAACTCCAAGCGGCGGAAAACGCATTTGCAAGTAGCACCTTGCCAAAACGCTATCTCGAGGCATCGAGAAAGCGGAATAAAACGCACCAAACCAAGCAAGTAACGTCTTGCCATAACGTCACATCTTGGAAATCCAAGCGACGGAAAATGCGCTAACTTTAGTAATTAGGATTGCGAGTCGCGTCTCGCCACAACGCTACCTCAAGGCATTGGGTATGCGGAATAAAACGTACCAAACTAAGCAAATAACGTCTTGCCTCAAACGCCACATTGAATCATCAAGTGAGTGGTAAAGTGCATATCGCAAGTAGCGTCTTGCCAACAACACTATGTCAATGCATCGACTAGTGGACGTACATCCTACAATACAAAAAGAGACGTAAGACCCACAGGGCCACCCTTACAAACCAAAAAGGGACGTAAGACCCACAGGGCCACCCTTACAAACCAAAAAGGGACGTAAGATCCTCAGGGCCACCCTTACAAACCAAAAAGGGACGTAAGACCCACAGGGCCACCCTTAAAAACAAAAAGGGACGTAAGACCCACATGGCCACCCTTACAGACCAAAAAAGGACGTAAGACCCACAGGGCCACCCTTACAAACCAAAAAGGGACGTACGACCCACAGGGCCACCCTTACAAACCAAAAAGGGACGTAAGACCCACAGGGCCACCCTTACAAACCAAAAAGGGACGTAAGACCCACAGGGCCACCCTTACAAACAGAAAAAGGATATAAGACCCACAGGGCCACCCTTCCAACATGATATGAGAAATAAGTCCCCCAATCAAAGGGCAACTCATCAAACAACATATAAAGGGTAAGTACTCCAACAGGTGACTATCATCAAAGGAGGATACTATCCCCCTATACTTCAACAATGGCTATCATGTCCATATATCAAAGGAGGATACTATCCCTCTATACTTCAACAATGGCTATCATGTCCATATATCAAAGGAGGATACTATCCCCCTATACTTCAACAATGGCTATCATGTCCATATATCAAAGGAGGATACTATACTTCAACAATGGCTATCATGTATATATATCAAAGGAGGATACTATCCCCCTATACTTCAACAATGTGTATCGTGTCCATATATCAAAGGAGGATACTATCCCTCTATACTTCAACAATGGCTATCATGTCCATATATCAAAGGAGGATATTATACTTCAACAATGGCTATCATGTTCATATATCAAAGCAGGATAATATCCCCCTCTCTATTTTACAAAGTACAACAACCACAAGATTGAAGGACGAAGAGACAAACTAAGGAAAGACCCCCCACCAATCTCTCAAGCAACTATCAATAGCCTAATCGGACGCATATCCAACCGTGATAGAGTCAAGCAAAGGTTAAGACCATTGCTTAACTCGGGGGGGCAAAGCGGGATACACGTCCAATTAAGCAACAAACACCCTCCAACCCACCCTACAAGCAAGCAATGAAGTTTCATGAAAGTAGCAATCAAACACAAGTAGACCGTCAGCCTTAGCAAACCAAGGGGACAAAGAACATAGCAAGAAGTACCCCAGGAGGAGGAACAATAATACATCAAGTACCGATAACCCTACCACGACGCACCATACTAATTCATCAACGCCAACCTACACAGGAGTACGTCCTAAAGTGCACAAAGATCAAACGCTTACTACGGGGGCAAAGACACGTGCATGGAGGATACTGCCTGCTTAGGGAGGGACTATGGTGGAGAAACAAACATCACAAGCACCCTAAGGGGGAGACAAGCAAGACCATCCAAACACTACCCAATGTAGCCGGGAGAAAGACCAAATACCTACAGCGAGCTATGTATCAAACAGTGGGGTGAAAGGAACAACCTTATATATAAACTATAAAGCGTAGTCAATACAAGGAGTATCCTCTTATATAACGACGTATCCACTGCGGGGGCACTCGCAAAGTCATAAGTTGCCAAGCGTAACCGGCACGAGGGGAAACTCCTACATACAAAGGTATCAAAACACTCACTACGGGAGTAGCGATACATACATTGGCTACCAAGTGTAGTCACCTCAAGGGTTAACCCCTCTACATCCGAAACGCCAAGCACACGCACTCATGCCTACTACGGGGGCAACCATATGCATACAACTCTATATGCACAGGTCACAGAACATGAGCAACAGAAGTACCAAACCCCCTCTTATGGAGGAACAAGGTGTGCAAAAAGAAGATGCAGCCTCAGCACGGAGCCACGATGGCAAAAGCAGCATCCGAAGAACCTCGAGATCAAATTAACAGAATATCTACAGGGGGCCAAGTCTCCTAACCTTCACAAAGGGAGTAACACTCCGACATACATGAATAAATTGCAGGGATAAGGTTAAAGGATCAAGCCCACGCCCCGAGAAACGGGGAGAAAAACACCACACCCAACAAAGGCCAAAGCCAGAAGATCATGCTCGCACCCTCACGAACGGAGTGCAACGCCGCTCCCAAAGCAACCTATCGGCTCTAAGAGCCTAAAAAGGAGGTTCCTTCAATAAGGACGCGGTCCTAAGGCTAGGGGATGACGTAGAGCATCTCTTATAAAGAGTTGTGTCAAATGCTCCTACAAGAAACTCCTATAAGACGGAGACTCGAATGAAAGGACACAGTCCTAAGGCTAAGTAGAACGAGACCAAGGCTCGCAACTCTTACCCTTACATAATAAATATATACATGGCATAAATTGGATTAAACTAGCAATAGTGTTTTGTGTATCCATCTTCCTTGAACATGAGAGTTACAACGTTCCTTGAGCAATCAATGAAGGACGAGACCATCAAAAGCTTCTTTGAACAAGGGGCAAGGAAAACCGCGACGTTCCTCAAACACCCAATGGAGGCCAGGACCGTCTTAAAGATCCTTTAAACACAGGGTAAGGAAAATTACGACGATCCTCGAGCACTCGATAAAGGCCGGGATCGTCACGAAGGTACATTTCGTAACTCGCTTGGGCGATATTCCGCTAAAAATAGAGTCAAGAAAAGGTAAAACCATTCCTTGACTCGGGGGAAAATGGTGGATATACGCCCAAGCTATCATTAATTGGACCCGATAAATAGGCCATATCCGAATATAATTCGAAACTCGAAACACGGACACCCGGGCCCATCACTTAGGCCCATAAACACCCCGAGTGGCGAAATCCACTCGCCGAGACCCCGAGCGTCCCGAGCGAAGATCACTTCGCTCGGACCCCCGAGTGAAGTTCACTTCGCTCGGGACCCCCGAGCGAAGTTCACTTCGCTCGGGACCCCCGAGCGAAGTTCACTTCGGTCGGACCCCCGAGCGAAGATCACTTCGCTCGGGACCCCCGAGCGAAGATCACTTCGCTAGGTACCCCCGAGCAAAGTTCACTTCGCTCGGGACCCCAGGCAAGGCCCTAGGGGTACCGCCATCCGTCCGGACCCCCACCCCCGGGCGATATCTCGCCCGGAGCTCGCCCTTAGAGAACCACACACCGACACTTAAGCATATTGACGCTCACCTATGGTCGAACCGGGGTCAAAGGCCCTTTATTTACGGTCAAGGCCAACTTATATTACAAACCTGCCACAACCGGACCAGCGAACCACTGGAACCGGGGCGGTCTTATAGGAACTCTATAAACAGAGACCTCCTCTCCTCATTTGAACCTAATCTCACTATCCCTTATTGAAGCTCTGCCTTCTCTCTACTTTACCTCTCTACAAACATATACTCATTTAAGCATCGGAGAGGGCACACCGAGCACCACCCCCCCTTGGTCTCGGTATCGCCCCTTTTGCAGGTATCTCGAGGAGAAGGAAGAACGGAGGTTCGAAGCAAGAAGTCACTCAGGACACTATGTGCGAATAGTGGACCGACCGGGAACCCCCTCTCCCGTACACATTCGCAAGTATACAAAGAGAAGAAGCCCACGAGGCGGAAATACTAGAAGGAGAAGCAGACGAAGGACACCCGTGAGCAAACAAACGCCACAGTTCCTTCTTCTCTGCAGCCGTAGGACGTCTTTGGGTTGGCATCGCGCAGGATCGACTGGGCTCTGATACCAATCTGATGCAGCGTGATGGGGATAGGTGGGACAAAAACTCGTTGATTCAGGGGAATACCGAGAATTTGATGTATAGAAGCGCAAAATTCGTTGATTCAGAAGAATACCGAAGAATTGATGCAGGTTTGAGAAAAACCTCTATTTTTTCATTAATCAATAAACTAAATGTAAATGACGGCTAACATAGCTTAAATACTGAAAAGAAAAACCCTAACTCTAAGTCAAAAACCGAAACTTACTAACAAACCCTAACAAAACTGATATATTACAAAAAAGACCCGAAGGAACATAAAACTGCAATTTCATCTCTCTAAACGAAGGAATTTGGCCAAAAAACGTCAAACCCCATAGTTTACTATAAGTATTTCTCAGATTGCCATTTATGCATGAAATACTGTACTCGCACGCTGAAATCCGACACATTAAGATCTCCCACATCATTCTCTCCGGGGAGGAGAAGATTCGCCCTCGAATCTTGCGCAACGAAGGACAATAATAAGAAGCAGGAAGAAGAACACACTCAGCCACATGATCATAATTTTTTTTACGTAATTGGGGAGGGTCAGGCAGTAAGGACTCAGGTAACACATTAGCAAATTCATGCGGTAAAAATTGAATTCTGACCGGCACTACCTTCTTGTTATGAAAGACAAATGAATAATTATTGTAACGATCACCATGATGCACATCAATATCATATTTCAATCGGCGGTCAAGAAATAAATTAAAAGTATTCATAGGAACCACCAAAAGACTCGATTTCCCAACAGCCAGATCTGAAATAACATTCTCACAGCTACCTGAATCAGCTGTGAAATTGATATCCAGTGTGATGTACTCCTCACTCACTTCATCGTCTTCATCGTAATCGTCATAAACAGGATTATCAAAGATAAGAGGATTATCAAAGATAACAGAATCTACATCATCATAAATAGGATTATCGAAAGGGTTCACATCCTCGTCATCCTCCTCAAATTCGAACTCATCTTCTTGAAAATTGAATTGACATTGTTGTTCTTCGATTTTCTGTTTCATGAACTGAAGTAGCCATTCTCCGTTCTGTCGTATTATTTCGAGCGAACGCCACAGTTCCTTCTTCTTTGCAGCCGTAGGACGTCTTCGGGTTGGCATCGTGCATGATCGACTGGGCTCTGATACCAATCTGATGCAGCGTGATGGGGATAGGTGGGACAAAAACTCGTTCATTCAGGGGAATACTGAGAATTTGATGGATAGAAGCGCAAAATTCGTTGATTCAGAAGAATACCGAAGAATTGATGCAGGTTTGAGGAAAACCTCTATTTTTTCATTAATCAATAAACTAAATGTAAATGACGGCTAACATAGCTTGAATACTGAAAAGAAAAACCCCAACTCTATGTCAAAAACCGAAACTTGCTAACAAACCCTAACAAAACTGATATATTACAAAAAAGACCCGAAGAAACATAAAACTGCAATTTCGACTCTCTAAACGAAGGAATTTGGCCAAAAAACGTCAAACCCCATAGTTTACTATAGGTATTTCTCAGATTGCCATTTATGCATGAAATACTGTACTCGCACGCTGAAATTCGACACTTTAAGATCTCCCACATCATTCTCTCCGGGGAGGAGAGATTCGCCCTTGAATCTTGCGCAACGAAGGACAATAATAAGAAGCAGGAAGAAGAACACACTCAGCCACATGATCATAATTTTTTTTTACGGAATTGGGGATGGTCAGGCGGTAAGGACTCAGGTAACACATCAGCAAATTCATGCGGCAAAAATTGAATTCTGACCGGCACTACCTTCTTGTTATGAAAGACAAATGAATAATTATTGTAACGATCACCATGATGCACATCAATATCATATTTCCATCGGCGGTCAAGAAATAAATTAAAAGTATCCATAGGAACCACCAAAAGACTCGATTTCCCAACAGCCAGATCTGAAATAACGTTCTCACAGCTACCTGAATCAGCTGTGAAATTGATATCCAGTGTGATGTACTCCTCACTCACTTCATCGTCTTCATCGTAATCGTCATAAACAGGATTATCAAAGATAAGAGGATTATCAAAGATAACAGAATCTACATCATCATAAATAGTATTATCGAATGAGTTCACATCCTCGTCATCCTCCTCAAATTCGAACTCATCTTCTTGAAAATTGAATTGACGTTGTTGTTCTTCGATTTTCTGTTCCATGAACTGCCGTAGCCATTCTCCGTTCTGTCGTATTATTTCGAGCGAACGCCACAGTTCCTTCTTTTCTGCAGCCGTAGGACGTCTTCGGGTTGGCATCGCGCAGGATCAACTGGGCTCTGATACAATTCTGATGCAGCGTGATGGGGATAGGTGGGACAAAAACTCATTGATTCAGGGGAATACCGAGAATTTGATGGATAGAAGCGCAAAATTCGTTGATTCAGAAGAATACCAAAGAATTGTCGCAGGTTTGAAGAAAACCTCTATTTTTTCATTAATCAGTAAACTAAATGTAAATGACGGCTAACATAGCTGAAATACTGAAAAGAAAAACCCTAACTCTATGTCAAATACCGAAACTTGCTAACAAACCCTAACAAAACTGATATATTACAAAAAAGACCCGAAGGAACATAAAACTGCAATTTCGACTCTCTAAACGAAGGAATTTGGCCAAAAAAAAGTCAAACCCCATAGTTTACTATAGGTATTTCTCAGATTGCCATTTATGCATGAAATACTGTACTCGCACGCTGAAATCCGACACATTAAGATCTCCCACATCATTCTCTCCGGGGAGGAGAAGATTCGCCCTCGAATCTTGTGCAACGAAGGAAAATAATAAGAAGCAGGAAGAAGAACACACTCAGCCACATGATCATAATTTTTTTTACGTAATTGGGGAGGGTCAGGCAGTAAGGACTCAGGTAACACATTAGCAAATTCATGCGGTAAAAATTGAATTCTGACCGGCACTACCTTCTTGTTATGAAAGACAAATGAATAATTATTGTAACGATCACCATGATGCACATCAATATCATATTTCAATCGGCGGTCAAGAAATAAATTAAAAGTATACATAGGAACCACCAAAAGACTCGATTTCCCAACAGCCAGATCTGAAATAACATTCTTACAGCTACCTGAATCAGCTGTGAAATTGATATCCAGTGTGATGTATTCCTCACTCACTTCATCGTCTTCATCGTAATCGTCATAAACAGGATTATCAAAGATAAGAGGATTATCAAAGATAACAGAATCTACATCATCATAAATAGGATTATCGAAAGGGTTCACATCCTCGTCATCCTCCTCAAATTCGAACTCATCTTCTTGAAAATTGAATTGACATTGTTGTTCTTCGATTTTCTGTTTCATGAACTGAAGTAGCCATTCTCCGTTCTGTCGTATTATTTCGAGCGAACGCCACAGTTCCTTCTTCTCTGCAGCCGTAGGACGTCTTCGGGTTGGCATCGCGCAGGATCAACTGGGCTCTGATACAATTCTAATGCAGCGTGATGGGGATAGGTGGGACAAAAACTCATTGATTCAGGGGAATACCGAGAATTTGATGGATAGAAGCGCAAAATTCGTTGATTCAGAAGAATACCAAAGAATTGTCGCAGGTTTGAAGAAAACCTCTATTTTTTCATTAATCAGTAAACTAAATGTAAATGACGGCTAACATAGCTGAAATACTGAAAAGAAGAACCCTAACTCTATGTCAAATACCGAAACTTGCTAACAAACCCTAACAAAACTGATATATTACAAAAAAGACCCGAAGGAACATAAAACTGCAATTTCGACCCTCTAAACGAAGGAATTTGGCCAAAAAAAGTCAAACCCCATAGTTTACTATAGGTATTTCTCAGATTGCCATTTCTGCATGAAATACTGTACTCGCACACTGAAATCCGACACTTTAAGATCTCCCACATCATTCTCTCCGGGGAAGAGAAGATTCGCCCTCGAATCTTGCGCAACGAAGGCCAATAATAAGAAGCAGGAAGAAGAACACACTCAGCCACATGATCATAAAAATTTTCACGTAATTGGGGAGGGTCAGGCGGTAAGGACTCAGGTAACACATCAGCAAATTCATGCGGCAAAAATTGAATTCTGACCGGCACTACCTTCTTGTTATGAAAGACAAATAAATAATTATTGTAACGATCACCATGATGCATATCAATATCATATTTCCATCGGTGGTAAATAAATAAATTAAAAGTATCCATAGGAACCACCAAAAGACTCGATTTCCCAACAGCCAGATCTGAAATCACATTCTCACAGCTACCTGAATCAGCTGTGAAATTGATATCTAGTGTGATGTACTCCTCACTCACTTCATCGTCTTCATCGTAATCTTCATAAACAGGATTATCAAAGATAAGAGGATTATCAAAGATAACAGAATCTATATCATCATAAATTGGATTATCGAAAGGGTTCACATCCTCGTCATCCTCCTCAAATTCGAACTCATCTTCTTGAAAATTGAATTGACGTTGTTGTTCTTCGATTTTCTATTTCATGAACTGACGTAGCCATTCTCTCTTCTGTCGTATTATTTCGAGTGAACGCCACAGTTCCTTCTTCTATGTAGCCGTAGGACGTCTTCGGGTTGGCATCGCGCAGGATCGGCTGGGCTCTAATACCAATCTGATGCAGCGTGATGGGGATAGGTGGGACAAAAACTCGTTGATTCAGGGGAATACTGAGAATTTGATGGACAGAAGCGCAAAATTCGTTGATTCAGAAGAATACCGAAGAATTGACGCAGGTTTGAAGAAAACCTCTATTTTTTAATTAATCAATAAACTAAATGTAAATGACGGCTAACATAGCTTAAATACTGAAAAGAAAAACCCTAACTCTATGTCAAAAACCGAAACTTACTAACAAACCCTAAGAAAACTGATATATTACAAAAAAGACCCGAAGGAACATAAAACTGCAATTTCGACTTTCTAAACGAAGGAATTTGGCCAAAAAACGTCAAATTATGGGTATTTCTCAGATTGCCATTTCTGCATGAAATACTGTACTCGCACGCTGAAATCCGACACTTTAAGATCTCCCACATCATTCTCTCCGGGGAAGAGAAGATTCGCACTCGAATCTTGCGCAAGGAAGGCAGATAATAAGAAGTAGGAAGAAGAACACACTCAGCCACATGATCATAAAAATTTTCACGTAATTGCGGAGGGTCAAGCGGTAAGGACTCAGGTAACATATCAGCAAATTCATGCGGCAAAAATTGATTTCCGACCGGCATTACCTTCTTGTCATGAAAGACAAATGAATAATTATTGTAACAATCACCATGATGCATATCAATATCATATTTCCATCGGCGGTCAAGAAATAAATTAAAAGTATCCATAGGAACCACCAAAAGACTCGATTTCCCAACAACCAGATCTAAAATAACATTTTCACAGCTACCTGAATCAGCTGTGAAATTGATATCCAGTGTGATGTACTCCTCACTCACTTCATCGTCTTCATCGTAATCTTCATAAACAGGATTATCAAAGATAAGAGGATTATCAAAGATAACAGAATCTAAATCATCATAAATAGGATTATCGAAAGGGTTCACATCCTCGTCATCCTCCTCAAATTCGAACTCATCTTCTTGAAAATTGAATTGACGTTGTTGTTCTTCGATTTTCTGTTTCATGAACTGACGTAGCCATTCTCCCTTCTGTCGTATTATTTCGAGCGAATGCCACAGTTCCTTCTTCTCTGCAGCCGTAGGACGTCTTCGGGTTGGCATCGCGCAGGATCGACTGGGCTCTAATACCAATCTGATGCAGCGTGATGGGGATAGGTGGGACAAAAACTCGTTGATTCAGGGGAATACCGAGAATTTTATTGACAGAAGCGCAAAATTCATTGATTCAGAAGAATACCGAAGAATTGACGCAGGTTTGAAGAAAACCTCTATTTTTTCATTAATCAATAAACTAAATGTAAATGACGGCTAACATAGCTTAAATAATGAAAAGAAAAACCCTAACTCTATGTCAAAAACCAAAACTTGCTAACAAACCCTAAGAAAACTGATATATTACAAAAAAGACCCGAAGGAACATAAAACTGCAATTTCGACTCTCTAAACGAAGGAATTTGGCCAAAAAACGTCAAACTATGGGTATTTCTCAGATTGCCATTTTTGCATGAAATACTGTACTCGCACGCTGAAATCCGACACTTTAAGATCTCCGACATCATTCTCTCCGGGGAAGAGAAGATTCACCCTCTAATCTTGCGCAACGAAGGCCAATAATAAGAAGCAGGAAAAAGAACACACTCAGCCACATGATCATAAAAATTTTCACGTAATTGCGGAGGGTCAAGCGGTAAGGACTCAGGTAACACATCAGCAAATTCATGCGGCAAAATTTGAATTCCGACCGGCATTACCTTCTTGTCATGAAAGACAAATGAATAATTATTGTAACGATCACCATGATGCACATCAATATAATATTTCCATCGGCGGTCAAGAAATAAATTAAAAGTATCCATAGGAACCACCAAAAGACTCCATTTCCCAACAGCCAGATCTGAAATAACATTTTCACAACTACCTGAATCAGTTGTGAAATTGATATCCAGTGTGATGTACTCCTCACTCACTTCATCGTCTTCATCGTAATCGTCATAAACAAGATTATCAAAGATAAGAGGATTATCAAAGATAACAGAATCTACATCATCATAAATAGGATTATCGAAAGGGTTCACATCCTCGTCATCCTCTTCAAATTCGAACTCATCTTCTTGAAAATTGAATTGACATTGTTGTTCTTCGATTTTCTGTTCCATGAACTGACGTAGCCATTCTCCGTTCTGTCGTATTATTTCGAGCGAACGCCACAGTTCCTTCTTCTCTGCAGCCGTAGGACGTCTTCGGGTTGGCATCGCGCATGATCGACTGGGCTCTGATACCAATCTGATGCAGCGTGATGGGGATAGGTGGGACAAAAACTCGTTGATTCAGGGGAATACCGAGAATTTGATGGATAGAAGCGCAAAATTCGTTGATTCAGAAGAATACCGAAGAATTGACGCAGGTTTGAGGAAAACCTCTATTTTTTCATTAATCAATAAACTAAATGTAAATGACGGCTAACATAGCTTAAATACTGAAAAGAAAAACCCTAACTCTATGTCAAAAATCGAAACTTGCTAACAAACCCTAACAAAACTGATATATTACAAAAAAGACCCGAAGGAACATAAAACTGCAGTTTCGACTCTCTAAACGAAGGAATTTGGCCGAAAATTGTCAAACCGCATAGATATTATGGGTATTTCTCATATTGCCATTTCTGCATGAAATACTGTACTCGCACGCTGAAATCCGACACTTTAAGATCTCCCACATCATTCTCTCCGGGGAAGAGAAGATTCGCCCTCGAATCTTGCGCAACGAAGGCCAATAATAAGAAGCAGGAAGAAGAACACACTCAGCCACATGATCATAAAAATTTTCACGTAATTGTGGATGGTCAAGCGGTAAGGACTCAGGTAACACATCAGCAAATTCATGCGGCAAAAATTGAATTCCGACCGGTATTACCTTCTTGTCATGAAAGACAAATGAATAATTATTGTAACGATCACCATGATGCACATCAATATCATATTTCCATCGGCGGTCAAGAAATAAAGTAAAAGTATCCATAGGAACCACCAAAAGACTCGATTTCCCAACATCCAGATCTGAAATAACATTCTCACAGCTACCTGAATCAGCTGTGAAATTGATATCCAGTGTGATGTACTCCTCACTCACTTCATCGTCTTCATCGTAATCGTCATAAACAGGATTATCAAATATAAGAGGATTATCAAAGATAACAGAATCTAAATCATCATAAATAGGATTATCAAAAGGGTTCACATCCTCGTCATCCTCTTCAAATTCGAACTCATCTTCTTGAAAATTGAATTGACATTGTTGTTCTTCGATTTTCTGTTCCATGAACTAACGTAGCCATTCTCCGTTCTGTCGTATTATTTCGAGCGAATGCCACAGTTCCTTCTTCTCTGCAGCCGTAGGACGTCTTCGGGTTGGCATCGCGCATGATCGACTAGGCTCTGATACCAATCTGATGCAGCGTGATGGGGATAGGTGGGACAAAAACTCGTTGATACTGGGGAATACCGAGAATTTGATGGATAGAAGCGCAAAATTCGTTGATTCAGAAGAATACCGAAGAATTGACGCAGGTTTGAGGAAAACCTCTATTTTTTCATTAATCAATAAACTAAATGTAAATGACGGCTAACATAGCTTAAATACTGAAAAGAAAAACCCTAACTCTATGTCAAAAATCGAAACTTGCTAACAAACCCTAACAAAACTGATATATTACAAAAAAGACCCGAAGGAACATAAAACTGCAGTTTCGACTCTCTAAACGAAGGAATTTGGCCGAAAATTGTCAAACCGCATAGATATTATGGGTATTTCTCATATTGCCATTTCTGCATGAAATACTGTACTCGCACGCTGAAATCCGACACTTTAAGATCTCCCACATCATTCTCTCCGGGGAAGAGAAGATTCGCCCTCGAATCTTGCGCAACGAAGGCCAATAATAAGAAGCAGGAAGAAGAACACACTCAGCCACATGATCATAAAAATTTTCACGTAATTGTGGAGGGTCAAGCGGTAAGGACTCAGGTAACACATCAGCAAATTCATGCGGCAAAAATTGAATTCCGACCGGTATTACCTTCTTGTCATGAAAGACAAATGAATAATTATTGTAACGATCACCATGATGCACATCAATATCATATTTCCATCGGCGGTCAAGAAATAAAGTAAAAGTATCCATAGGAACCACCAAAAGACTCGATTTCCCAACATCCAGATCTGAAATAACATTCTCACAGCTACCTGAATCAGCTGTGAAATTGATATTCAGTGTGATGTACTCCTCACTCACTTCATCGTCTTCATCGTAATCGTCATAAACAGGATTATCAAAGATAAGAGGATTATCAAAGATAACAGAATCTAAATCATCATAAATAGGATTATCAAAAGGGTTCACATCCTCGTCATCCTCCTCAAATTCGAACTCATCTTCTTGAAAATTGAATTGACATTGTTGTTCTTCGATTTTCTGTTCCATGAACTAACGTAGCCATTCTCTGTTCTGTCGTATTATTTCGAGCGAACGCCACAGTTCCTTCTTCTCTGCAGCCGTAGGACGTCTTCGGGTTGGCATCGCGCATGATCGACTGGGCTCTGATACCAATCTGATGCAACGTGATGGGGATAGGTGGGACAAAAACTCGTTGATTCAGGGGAATACCGAGAATTTGATGGATAGAAGCGCAAAATTTGTTGATTCAAAAGAATACCGATGAATTGACGTAGGTTTGAGGAAAACCTCTATTTTTCATTAATCAATAAACTAAATGTAAATGACGGCTAACATAGCTTAAATACTGAAAAGAAAAACCCTAACTCTATGTCAAAAACTGAAACTTGCTAACAAACCCTAACAAAACTGATATATTACAAAAAAGACCCGAAGGAACATAAAACTGAAATTTCGACTCTCTAAACGAAGGAATTTGGCCAAAAAACGTCAAACTATGGGTATTTCTCAGATTGCCATTTCTGCATGAAATACTGTACTCGCACGCTGAAATCCGACACTTTAAGATCTCCCACATCATTCTCTCCGGGGAAGAGAAGATTCGCCCCCGAATCTTGAGCAAACGAAGGCCAATAATAAGAAGCAGGAAGAAGAACACACTCAGCCACATGATCATAAAAATTTTCACGTAATTGTGGAGGGTCAAGCGGTAAGGACTCAGGTAACACATCAGCAAATTCATGCGGCAAAAATTGAATTCCGACCGGTATTACCTTCTTGTCATGAAAGACAAATGAATAATTATTGTAACGATCACCATGATGCACATCAATATCATATTTCCATCGGCGGTCAAGAAATAAAGTAAAAGTATCCATAGGAACCACCAAAAGACTCGATTTCCCAACATCCAGATCTGAAATAACATTCTCACAGCTACCTGAATCAGCTGTGAAATTGATATCCAGTGTGATGTACTCCTCACTCACTTCATCGTCTTCATCGTAATCGTCATAAACAGGATTATCAAAGATAAGAGGATTATCAAAGATAACAGAATCTAAATCATCATAAATAGGATTATCAAAAGGGTTCACATCCTCGTCATCCTCCTCAAATTCGAACTCATCTTCTTGAAAATTGAATTGACATTGTTGTTCTTCGATTTTCTGTTCCATGAACTAACGTAGCCATTCTCCGTTCTGTCGTATTATTTCGAGCGAACGCCACAGTTCCTTCTTCTCTGCAGCCGTAGGACGTCTTCGGGTTGGCATCGCGCATGATCGACTAGGCTCTGATACCAATCTGATGCAGCGTGATGGGGATAGGTGGGACAAAAACTCGTTGATACTAGGGAATACCGAGAATTTGATGGATAGAAGCGCAAAATTCGTTGATTCAGAAGAATACCGAAGAATTGACGCAGGTTTGAGGAAAACCTCTATTTTTTCATTAATCAATAAACTAAATGTAAATGACGGCTAACATAGCTTAAATACTGAAAAGAAAAACCCTAACTCTATGTCAAAAATCGAAACTTGCTAACAAACCCTAACAAAACTGATATATTACAAAAAAGACCCGAAGGAACATAAAACTGCAGTTTCGACTCTCTAAACGAAGGAATTTGGCCGAAAATTGTCAAACCGCATAGATATTATGGGTATTTCTCATATTGCCATTTCTGCATGAAATACTGTACTCGCACGCTGAAATCCGACACTTTAAGATCTCCCACATCATTCTCTCCGGGGAAGAGAAGATTCGCCCTCGAATCTTGCGCAACGAAGGCCAATAATAAGAAGCAGGAAGAAGAACACACTCAGCCACATGATCATAAAAATTTTCACGTAATTGTGGAGGGTCAAGCGGTAAGGACTCAGGTAACACATCAGCAAATTCATGCGGCAAAAATTGAATTCCGACCGGTATTACCTTCTTGTCATGAAAGACAAATGAATAATTATTGTAACGATCACCATGATGCACATCAATATCATATTTCCATCGGCGGTCAAGAAATAAAGTAAAAGTATCCATAGGAACCACCAAAAGACTCGATTTCCCAACATCCAGATCTGAAATAACATTCTCACAGCTACCTGAATCAGCTGTGAAATTGATATCCAGTGTGATGTACTCCTCACTCACTTCATCGTCTTCATCGTAATCGTCATAAACAGGATTATCAAAGATAAGAGGATTATCAAAGATAACAGAATCTAAATCATCATAAATAGGATTATCAAAAGGGTTCACATCCTCGTCATCCTCCTCAAATTCGAACTCATCTTCTTGAAAATTGAGTTGACATTGTTGTTCTTCGATTTTCTGTTCCATGAACTAACGTAGCCATTCTCCGTTCTGTCGTATTATTTCGAGCGAACGCCACAGTTCCTTCTTCTCTGCAGCCGTAGGACGTCTTCGGGTTGGCATCGCGCATGATCGACTAGGCTCTGATACCAATCTGATGCAGCGTGATGGGGATAGGTGGGACAAAAACTCGTTGATACTGGGGAATACCGAGAATTTGATGGATAGAAGCGCAAAATTCGTTGATTCAGAAGAATACCGAAGAATTGACGCAGGTTTGAGGAAAACCTCTATTTTTTCATTAATCAATAAACTAAATGTAAATGACAGCTAACATAGCTTAAATACTGAAAAGAAAAACCCTAACTCTATGTCAAAAATCGAAACTTGCTAACAAACCCTAACAAAACTGATATATTACAAAAAAGACCCGAAGGAACATAAAACTGCAGTTTCGACTCTCTAAACGAAGGAATTTGGCCGAAAATTGTCAAACCGCATAGATATTATGGGTATTTCTCATATTGCCATTTCTGCATGAAATACTGTACTCGCACGCTGAAATCCGACACTTTAAGATCTCCCACATCATTCTCTCCGGGGAAGAGAAGATTCGCCCTCGAATCTTGCGCAACGAAGGCCAATAATAAGAAGCAGGAAGAAGAACACACTCAGCCACATGATCATAAAAATTTTCACGTAATTGTGGAGGGTCAAGCGGTAAGGACTCAGGTAACACATCAGCAAATTCATGCGGCAAAAATTGAATTCCGACCGGTATTACCTTCTTGTCATGAAAGACAAATGAATAATTATTGTAACGATCACCATGATGCACATCAATATCATATTTCCATCGGCGGTCAAGAAATAAAGTAAAAGTATCCATAGGAACCACCAAAAGACTCGATTTCCCAACATCCAGATCTGAAATAACATTCTCACAGCTACCTGAATCAGCTGTGAAATTGATATTCAGTGTGATGTACTCCTCACTCACTTCATCGTCTTCATCGTAATCGTCATAAACAGGATTATCAAAGATAAGAGGATTATCAAAGATAACAGAATCTAAATCATCATAAATAGGATTATCAAAAGGGTTCACATCCTCGTCATCCTCCTCAAATTCGAACTCATCTTCTTGAAAATTGAATTGACATTGTTGTTCTTCGATTTTCTGTTCCATGAACTAACGTAGCCATTCTCTGTTCTGTCGTATTATTTCGAGCGAACGCCACAGTTCCTTCTTCTCTGCAGCCGTAGGACGTCTTCGGGTTGGCATCGCGCATGATCGACTGGGCTCTGATACCAATCTGATGCAGCGTGATGGGGATAGGTGGGACAAAAACTCGTTGATTCAGGGGAATACCGAGAATTTGATGGATAGAAGCGCAAAATTTGTTGATTCAAAAGAATACCGATGAATTGACGTAGGTTTGAGGAAAACCTCTATTTTTCATTAATCAATAAACTAAATGTAAATGACGGCTAACATAGCTTAAAAACTGAAAAGAAAAACCCTAACTCTATGTCAAAAACTGAAACTTGCTAACAAACCCTAACAAAACTGATATATTACAAAAAAGACCCGAAGGAACATAAAACTGAAATTTCGACTCTCTAAACGAAGGAATTTGGCCAAAAAACGTCAAACTATGGGTATTTCTCAGATTGCCATTTCTGCATGAAATACTGTACTCGCACGCTGAAATCCGACACTTTAAGATCTCCCACATCATTCTCTCCGGGGAAGAGAAGATTCGCCCTCGAATCTTGCACAACGAAGGCCAATAATAAGAAGCAGGAAGAAGAACACACTCAGCCACATGATCATAAAAATTTTCACGTAATTGTGGAGGGTCAAGCGGTAAGGACTCAGGTAACACATCAGCAAATTCATGCGGCAAAAATTGAATTCCGACCGGTATTACCTTCTTGTCATGAAAGACAAATGAATAATTATTGTAACGATCACCATGATGCACATCAATATCATATTTCCATCGGCGGTCAAGAAATAAAGTAAAAGTATCCATAGGAACCACCAAAAGACTCGATTTCCCAACATCCAGATCTGAAATAACATTCTCACAGCTACCTGAATCAGCTGTGAAATTGATATCCAGTGTGATGTACTCCTCACTCACTTCATCGTCTTCATCGTAATCGTCATAAACAGGATTATCAAAGATAAGAGGATTATCAAAGATAACAGAATCTAAATCATCATAAATAGGATTATCAAAAGGGTTCACATCCTAGTCATCCTCCTCAAATTCGAACTCATCTTCTTGAAAATTGAATTGACATTGTTGTTCTTCGATTTTCTGTTCCATGAACTAACGTAGCCATTCTCCGTTCTGTCGTATTATTTCGAGCGAACGCCACAGTTCCTTCTTCTCTGCAGCCGTAGGACGTCTTCGGGTTGGCATCGCGCATGATCGACTAGGCTCTGATACCAATCTGATGCAGCGTGATGGGGATAGGTGGGACAAAAACACGTTGATACTGGGGAACACCGAGAATTTGATGGATAGAAGCGCAAAATTCGTTGATTCAGAAGAATACCGAAGAATTGACGCAGGTTTGAGGAAAACCTCTATTTTTTCATTAATCAATAAACTAAATGTAAATGACGGCTAACATAGCTTAAATACTGAAAAGAAAAACCCTAACTCTATGTCAAAAATCGAAACTTGCTAACAAACCCTAACAAAACTGATATATTACAAAAAAGACCCGAAGGAACATAAAACTGCAGTTTCGACTCTCTAAACGAAGGAATTTGGCCAAAAAACGTCAAACTATGGGTATTTCTCAGATTGCCATTTCTGCATGAAATACTGTACTCGCACGCTGAAATCCGACACTTTAAGATCTCCCACATCATTCTCTCCGGGGAAGAGAAGATTCGCCCTCGAATCTTGCACAACGAAGGCCAATAATAAGAAGCAGGAAGAAGAACACACTCAGCCACATGATCATAAAAATTTTCACGTAATTGTGGAGGGTCAAGCGGTAAGGACTCAGGTAACACATCAGCAAATTCATGCGGCAAAAATTGAATTCCGACCGGTATTACCTTCTTGTCATGAAAGACAAATGAATAATTATTGTAACGATCACCATGATGCACATCAATATCATATTTCCATCGGCGGTCAAGAAATAAAGTAAAAGTATCCATAGGAACCACCAAAAGACTCGATTTCCCAACATCCAGATCTGAAATAACATTCTCACAGCTACCTGAATCAGCTGTGAAATTGATATTCAGTGTGATGTACTCCTCACTCACTTCATCGTCTTCATCGTAATCGTCATAAACAGGATTATCAAAGATAAGAGGATTATCAAAGATAACAGAATCTAAATCATCATAAATAGGATTATCAAAAGGGTTCACATCCTCGTCATCCTCCTCAAATTCGAACTCATCTTCTTGAAAATTGAATTGACATTGTTGTTCTTCGATTTTCTGTTCCATGAACTAACGTAGCCATTCTCTGTTCTGTCGTATTATTTCGAGCGAACGCCACAGTTCCTTCTTCTCTGCAGCCGTAGGACGTCTTCGGGTTGGCATCGCGCATGATCGACTGGGCTCTGATACCAATCTGATGCAGCGTGATGGGGATAGGTGGGACAAAAACTCGTTGATTCAGGGGAATACCGAGAATTTGATGGATAGAAGCGCAAAATTTGTTGATTCAAAAGAATACCGATGAATTGACGTAGGTTTGAGGAAAACCTCTATTTTTCATTAATCAATAAACTAAATGTAAATGACGGCTAACATAGCTTAAATACTGAAAAGAAAAACCCTAACTCTATGTCAAAAACTGAAACTTGCTAACAAACCCTAACAAAACTGATATATTACAAAAAAGACCCGAAGGAACATAAAACTGAAATTTCGACTCTCTAAACGAAGGAATTTGGCCAAAAAACGTCAAACTATGGGTATTTCTCAGATTGCCATTTCTGCATGAAATACTGTACTCGCACGCTGAAATCCGACACTTTAAGATCTCCCACATCATTCTCTCCGGGGAAGAGAAGATTCGCCCTCGAATCTTGCACAACGAAGGCCAATAATAAGAAGCAGGAAGAAGAACACACTCAGCCACATGATCATAAAAATTTTCACGTAATTGTGGAGGGTCAAGCGGTAAGGACTCAGGTAACACATCAGCAAATTCATGCGGCAAAAATTGAATTCCGACCGGTATTACCTTCTTGTCATGAAAGACAAATGAATAATTATTGTAACGATCACCATGATGCACATCAATATCATATTTCCATCGGCGGTCAAGAAATAAAGTAAAAGTATCCATAGGAACCACCAAAAGACTCGATTTCCCAACATCCAGATCTGAAATAACATTCTCACAGCTACCTGAATCAGCTGTGAAATTGATATCCAGTGTGATGTACTCCTCACTCACTTCATCGTCTTCATCGTAATCGTCATAAACAGGATTATCAAAGATAAGAGGATTATCAAAGATAACAGAATCTAAATCATCATAAATAGGATTATCAAAAGGGTTCACATCCTAGTCATCCTCCTCAAATTCGAACTCATCTTCTTGAAAATTGAATTGACATTGTTGTTCTTCGATTTTCTGTTCCATGAACTAACGTAGCCATTCTCCGTTCTGTCGTATTATTTCGAGCGAACGCCACAGTTCCTTCTTCTCTGCAGCCGTAGGACGTCTTCGGGTTGGCATCGCGCATGATCGACTAGGCTCTGATACCAATCTGATGCAGCGTGATGGGGATAGGTGGGACAAAAACTCGTTGATACTGGGGAATACCGAGAATTTGATGGATAGAAGCGCAAAATTCGTTGATTCAGAAGAATACCGAAGAATTGACGCAGGTTTGAGGAAAACCTCTATTTTTTCATTAATCAATAAACTAAATGTAAATGACGGCTAACATAGCTTAAATACTGAAAAGAAAAACCCTAACTCTATGTCAAAAATCGAAACTTGCTAACAAACCCTAACAAAACTGATATATTACAAAAAAGACCCGAAGGAACATAAAACTGCAGTTTCGACTCTCTAAACGAAGGAATTTGGCCAAAAAACGTCAAACTATGGGTATTTCTCAGATTGCCATTTCTGCATGAAATACTGTACTCGCACGCTGAAATCCGACACTTTAAGATCTCCCACATCATTCTCTCCGGGGAAGAGAAGATTCGCCCTCGAATCTTGCGCAACAAAGGCCAATAATAAGAAGCAGGAAGAAGAACACACTCAGCCACATGATCATAAATATTTTCACGTAATTGGGGAGGGTCAGGCGGTAAGGACTCAGGTAACACATCAGCAAATTCATGCGTCAAAAATTGAATTCTGACCGGCACTACCTTCTTGTTATGAAAGACAAATAAATAATTATTGTAACGACCACCATGATGCATATCAATATCATATTTCCATCGGTGGTAAATAAATAAATTAAAAGTATCCATAGGAACCACCAAAAGACTCGATTTCCCAACAGCCAGATCTGAAATCACATTCTCACAGCTACCTGAATCAGCTGTGAAATTGATATCTAGTGTGATGTACTCCTCACTCACTTCATCGTCTTCATCGTAATCTTCATAAACAGGATTATCAAAGATAAGAGGATTATCAAAGATAACAGAATCTATATCATCATAAATTGGATTATCGAAAGGGTTCACATCCTCGTCATCCTCCTCAAATTCGAACTCATCTTCTTGAAAATTGAATTGACGTTGTTGTTCTTCGATTTTCTGTTTCATGAACTGACGTAGCCATTCTCTCTTCTGTCGTATTATTTCGAGTGAACGCCACAGTTCCTTCTTCTATGTAGCCGTAGGACGTCTTCGGGTTGGCATCGCGCAGGATCGGCTGGGCACTGATACCAATCTGATGCAGCGTGATGGGGATAGGTGGGACAAAAACTCGTTGATTCAGGGGAATACTGAGAATTTGATGGACAGAAGCGCAAAATTCGTTGATTCAGAAGAATACCGAAGAATTGACGCAGGTTTGAAGAAAACCTCTATTTTTTCATTAATCAATAAACTAAATGTAAATGACGGCTAACATAGCTTAAATACTGAAAAGAAAAACCCTAACTCTATGTCAAAAACCGAAACTTACTAACAAACCCTAAGAAAACTGATATATTACAAAAAAGACCCGAAGGAACATAAAACTGCAATTTCGACTCTCTAAACGAAGGAATTTGGCCAAAAAACGTCAAATTATGGATATTTCTCAGATTGCCATTTCTGCATGAAATACTGTACTCGCACGCTGAAATCCGACACTTTAAGATCTCCCACATCATTCTATCCGGGGAAGAGAAGATTCGCCCTCGAATCTTGCGCAACGAAGGCAGATAATAAGAAGTAGGAAGAAGAACACACTCAGCCACATGATCATAAAAATTTTCACGTAATTGCGGAGGGTCAAGCGGTAAGGACTCAGGTAACACATCAGCAAATTCATGCGGCAAAAATTGAATTCCGACCGGCATTACCTTCTTGTCATGAAAGACAAATGAATAATTATTGTAACAATCACCATGATGCATATCAATATCATATTTCCATCGGCGGTCAAGAAATAAATTAAAAGTATCCATAGGAACCACCAAAAGACTCGATTTCCCAACAGCCAGATCTAAAATAACATTTTCACAGCTACCTGAATCAGCTGTGAAATTGATATCCAGTGTGATGTACTCCTCACTCACTTCATCGTCTTCATCGTAATCGTCATTAACAGGATTATCAAAGATAAGAGGATTATCAAAGATAACAGAATCAAAATCATCATAAATAGGATTATCGAAAGGGTTCACATCCTCGTCATCCTCCTCAAATTCGAACTCATCTTCTTGAAAATTGAATTGGCGTTGTTGTTCTTCGATTTTCTGTTTCATGAACTGACGTAGCCATTCTCCCTTCTGTCGTATTATTTCGAGCGAATGCCACAGTTCCTTCTTCTCTGCAGCCGTAGGACGTCTTCGGGTTGGCATCGCGCAGGATCGACTGGGCTCTAATACCAATCTGATGCAGCGTGATGGGGATAGGTGGGACAAAAACTCGTTGATTCAGGGGAATACCGAGAATTTTATTGAAAGAAGCGCAAAATTCGTTGATTCAGAAGAATACCGAAGAATTGACGCAGGTTTGAAGAAAACCTCTATTTTTTCATTAATCAATAAACTAAATGTAAATGACGGCTAACATAGCTTAAATACTGAAAAGAAAAACCCTAACTCTATGTCAAAAACCAAAACTTGCTAACAAACCCTAAGAAAACTGATATATTACAAAAAAGACCCGAAGGAACATAAAACTGCAATTTCGACTCTCTAAACGAAGGAATTTGGCCAAAAAACGTCAAACTATGGGTATTTCTCAGATCGCCATTTCTGCATGAAATACTGTACTCGCACGCTGAAATCCGACACTTTAAGATCTCCCACATCATTCTCTCCGGGGAAGAGAAGATTCACCCTCTAATCTTGCGCAACGAAGGCCAATAATAAGAAGCAGGAAAAAGAACACACTCAGCCACATGATCATAAAAATTTTCACGTAATTGCGGAGGGTCAAGCGGTAAGGACTCAGGTAACACATCAACAAATTCATGCGGCAAAATTTGAATTCCGACCGGCATTACCTTCTTGTCATGAAAGACAAAAGAATAATTATTGTAACGATCACCATGATGCACATCAATATCATATTTCCATCGGCGGTACAGAAATAAATTAAAAGTATCCATAGGAACCACCAAAAGACTCCATTTCCCAACAGCCAGATCTGAAATAACATTTTCACAACTACCTGAATCAGTTGTGAAATTGATATCCAGTGTGATGTACTCCTCACTCACTTCATCGTCTTCATCGTAATCGTCATAAACAAGATTATCAAAGATAAGAGGATTATCAAAGATAACAAAATCTACATCATCATAAATAGGATTATCGAAAGGGTTCACATCCTCGTCATCCTCCTCAAATTCGAACTCATCTTCTTGAAAATTGAATTGACATTGTTGTTCTTCGATTTTCTGTTCCATGAACTGACGTAGCCATTCTCCGTTCTGTCGTATTATTTCGAGCGAACGCCACAGTTCCTTCTTCTCTGCAGCCGTAGGACGTCTTCGGGTTGGCATCGCGCATGATCGACTGGGCTCTGATACCAATCTGATGCAGCGTGATGGGGATAGGTGGGACAAAAACTCGTTGATTCAGGGGAATACCGAGAATTTGATGGATAGAAGCGCAAAATTCGTTGATTCAAAAGAATACCGAACAATTGACGCAGGTTTGAGGAAAACCTCTATTTTTCATTAATCAATAAACTAAATGTAAATGACGGCTAACATAGTTTAAATACTGAAAAGAAAAACCCTAACTCTATTTCAAAAATCGAAACTTGCTAACAAACCCTAACAAAACTGATATATTACAAAAAAGACCCGAAGGAACATAAAACTGCAATTTCGACTCTCTAAACGAAGGAATTTGGCCGAAAATCGTCAAACCCCATGATATTATGGGTATTTCTCAGATTGCCGTTTCTGCATGAAATACTGTACTCGCACGCTGAAATCCGACACTTTAAGATCTCCCACATCATTCTCTCCGGGGAAGAGAAGATTCACCCTCAAATCTTGCGCAACGAAGGCCAATAGAAAGAAGCAGGAAGAAGAACACACTCAGCCACATGATCATAAAAATTTTCACGTAATTGTGGAGGGTCAAGCGGTAAGGACTCAGGTAACACATCAGCAAATTCATGCGACAAAAATTGAATTCCGACCGGTATTACCTTCTTGTCATGAAATACAAATGAATAATTATTGTAATGATCTCCATGATGCACATCAATATCATATTTCCATCGGCGGTCAAGAAATAAAGTAAAAGTATCCATAGGAACCACCAAAAGACTCGATTTCCCAACATCCAGATCTGAAATAACATTCTCACAGCTACCTGAATCAGCTGTGAAATTGATATCCAGTGTGATGTACTCCTCACTCACTTCATCGTCTTCATCGTAATCGTCATAAACAGGATTATCAAAGATAAGAGGATTATCAAAGATAACAGAATCTAAATCATCATAAATAGGATTATCAAAAGGGTTCACATCCTCGTCATCCTCCTCAAATTCGAACTCATCTTCTTGAAAATTGAATTGACATTGTTGTTCTTCGATTTTCTGTTCCATGAACTAACATAGCCATTCTCCGTTCTGTCGTATTATTTCGAGCGAACGCCACAGTTCCTTCTTCTCTGCAGCCGTAGGACGTCTTCGGGTTGGCATCGCGCATGATCGACTGGGCTCTGACACCAATCTGATGCAGCGTGATGGGGATAGGTGGGACAAAAACTCGTTGATACTGGGGAATACCGAGAATTTGATGGATAGAAGCGCAAAATTCGTTGATTAAGAAGAATACCGAAGAATTGACGCAGGTTTGAGGAAAACCTCTATTTTTTCATTAATCAATAAACTAAATGTAAATGACGGCTAACATATCTTAAATACTGAAAAGAAAAACCCTAACTCTATGTCAAAAATCGAAACTTGCTAACAAACACTATCAAAACTGATATATTACAAAAAAGACCCGAAGGAACATAAAACTGCAATTTCGACTCTCTAAACGAAGGAATTTGGCCGAAAATCGTCAAACCGCATAGATATTATGGGTATTTCTCATATTGCCATTTCTGCATGAAATACTGTACTCGCACGCTGAAATCCGACACTTTAAGATCTCCCACATCATTCTCTCCGGGGAAGAGAAGATTCGCCCTCGAATCTTTCGCAACGAAGGCCAATAATAAGAAGCAGGAACAAGAACACACTCAGCCACATGATCATAAAAATTTTCACGTAATTGTGGAGGGTCAAGCGGTAAGGACTCAGGTAACACATCAGCAAATTCATGCGGCAAAAATTGAATTCCGACCGGTATTACCTTCTTGTCATGAAAGACAAATGAATAATTATTGTAACGATCACCATGATGCACATCAATATCATATTTCCATCGGCGGTCAAGAAATAAAGTAAAAGTATCCATAGGAACCACCAAAAGACTCGATTTCCCAACATCCAGATCTGAAATAACATTCTCACAGCTACCCTAATCAGCTGTGAAATATATATTCAGTGTGATGTACTCCTCACTCACTTCATCGTCTTCATCGTAATCGTCATAAACAGGATTATCAAAGATAAGAGGATTATCAAAGATAACAGAATCTAAATCATCATAAATAGGATTATCAAAAGAGTTCACATCCTCGTCATCCTCCTCAAATTCGAACTCATCTTCTTGAAAATTGAATTGACATTGTTGTTCTTCGATTTTCTGTTCCATGAACTAACGTAGCCATTCTTCGTTCTGTCGTATTATTTCGAGCGAACGCCACAGTTCCTTCTTCTCTGCAGCCGTAGGACGTCTTCGGGTTGGCATCGCGCATGATCGACTGGGCTCTGATACCAATCTGATGCAGCGTGATGGGGATAGGTGGGACAAAAACTCGTTGATTCAGGGGAATACCGAGAATTTGATGGATAGAAGCGCAAAATTCGTTGATTCAGAAGAATACCGATGAATTGACGTAGGTTTGAGGAAAACCACTATTTTTCATTAATCAATAAACTAAATGTAAATGACGGCTAACATAGCTTAAATACTGAAAAGAAAAACCCTAACTCTATGTCAAAAACTGAAACTTGCTAACAAACCCTAACAAAACTGATATATTACAAAAAAGACCCGAAGGAACATAAAACTGAAATTTCGACTCTCTAAACGAAGGAATTTGGCCAAAAAACGTCAAACTATGGGTATTTCTCAGATTGCCATTTCTGCATGAAATACTGTACTCGCACGTTGAAATCCGACACTTTAAGATCTCCCACATCATTCTCTCCGGGGAAGAGAAGATTCACCCTTGAATCTTGCGCAACGAAGGTCAATAATAAGAAGCAGGAAGAAGAATACACTCAGCCACATGATCATAAAAAATTTCACGTAATTGCGGAGGGTCAAGCGGTAAGGACTCATGTAACAGATCAGCAAATTCATGCGGCAAAATTTGAATTCCAACCGGCATTACCTTCTTGTCATGAAAGACAAATGAATAATTATTGTAACGATCACCATGATGCACATCAATATCATATTTCCATCGGCGTTCAAGAAATAAATTAAAAGTATCCATAGGAACCACAAAAAGACTCCATTTCCCAACAGCCAGATCTGAAATAACATTTTCATAGCTACCTGAATCAGCTGTGAAATTGATATCCAGTGTGATGTACTCCTCACTCACTTCATCGTCTTCATCGTAATCGTCATAAACAGGATTAACAAAGATAAGAGGATTATCAAAGATAACAGAATCTACATCATCATAAATAGGATTATCGAAAGGGTTCACATCCTCCTCATCCTCCTCAAATTCGAACTCATCTTCTTGAAAATTGAATTGACATTGTTGTTCTTCGATTTTCTGTTCCATGAACTGACGTAGCCATTCTCCGTTCTATCATATTATTTCGAGCGAACGCCACAGTTCCTTCTTCTCTGCAGCCGTAGGACGTCTTCGGGTTGGCATCGCGCATGATCGACTGGGCTCTGATACCAATCTGATGCAGCGTGATGGGGATAGGTGGGACAAAAACTCCCTTATTCAGGGGAATACCGAGAATTTGATGGATAGAAGCGCAAAATTCGTTGATTCAGAAGAATACCGAAGAATTGACGCATGTTTGAGGAAAACCTCTATTTTTTCATTAATCAATAAACTAAATGTAAATGACGGCTAACATAGCTTAAATACTGAAAAGAAAAACCCTAACTCTATGTCAAAAATCGAAACTTGCTAACAAACCCTAACAAAACTGATATATTACAAAAAAGACCCGAAGGAACATAAAACTGCAATTTCGACTCTCTAAACGAAGGAATTTGGCCGAAAATCGTCAAACCCCATAGATATTATGGGTATTTCTCAAATTGCCATTTCTGCATGAAATACTGTACTCGCAAGCTGAAATCCGACACTTTAAGATCTCCCACATCATTCTCTCCGGGGAAGAGAAGATTCACCCTCGAATCTAGCGCAACGAAGGCCAATAATAAGAAGCAGGAAGAAGAACACACTCAGCCACATGATCTTAAAAATTTTAACGTAATTGGGGAGGGTCAAGCGGTAAGGACTCAGGTAACACATCAGCAAATTCATGCGGCAAAAATTGAATTCCGACCGGTATTACCTTCTTGTCATGAAAGACAAATGAATAATTATTGTAACGATCACCATGATGCACATAAATATCATATTTCCATCGGCGGTCAAGAAATAAAGTAAAAGTATCCATAGGAACCACCAAAAGACTCGATTTCCCAACATCCAGATCTGAAATAACATTCTCACAGCTACCTGAATCAGCTGTGAAATTGATATCCAGTGTGATGTACTCCTCACTCACTTCATCGTCTTCATCGTAATCGTCATAAACAGGATTATCAAAGATAAAAGGATTATCAAAGATAACAGAATCTAAATCATCATAAATAGGATTATCAAAAGGGTTCACATCCTCGTCATCCTCCTCAAATTCGAACTCATCTTCTTGAAAATTGAATTGACATTGTTGTTCTTCGATTTTCTGTTCCATGAACTGACGTAGCCATTCTCCGTTCTGTCGTATTATTTCGAGCGAACGCCACAGTTCCTTCTTCTCTGCAGCCGTAGGACGTCTTCGGGTTGGCATCGCGCATGATCGACTGGGCTCTGATACCAATCTGATGCAGCGTGATGGGGATAGGTGGGACAAAAACTCGTTGATTCAGGGGAATACCGAGAATTTGATATATAGAAGCGCAAAATTCGTTGATTCAAAAGAATACCGAAGAATTGACGCAGGTTTGAGGAAAACCTCTATTTTTTCATTAATCAATAAACTAAATGTAAATGACGGCTAACATAGTTTAAATACTGAAAAGAAAAACCCTAACTCTATGTCAAAAATCGAAACTTGCTAACAAACCCTAACAAAACTGATATATTACAAAAAAGACCCGAAGGAACATAAAACTGCAATTTCGACTCTCTAAACGAAGGAATTTGGCCGAAAATCGTCAAACCCCATAGATATTATGGGTATTTCTCAGATTGCCATTTCTGCATGAAATACTGTACTCGCACGCTGAAATCCGACACTTTAAGATCTCCCACATCATTCTCTCCGGGGAAGAGAAGATTCGCCCTCGAATCTTGCGCAACGAAGGCCAATAATAAGAAGCAGGAAGAAGAACACACTCAGCCACATGATCATAAAAATTTTCACGTAATTGTGGAGGGTCAAGCGGTAAGGACTCAGGTAACACATCAGCAAATTCATGCGGCAAAAATTGAATTCCAACCGGTATTACCTTCTTGTCATGAAATACAAATGAATAATTATTGTAATGATCACCATGATGCACATCAATATCATATTTCCATCGGCGGTCAAGAAATAAAGTAAAAGTATCCATAGGAACCACCAAAAGACTCGATTTCCCAACATCCAGATCTGAAATAACATTCTCACAGCTACCTGAATCAGCTGTGAAATTGATATCCAGTGTGATGTACTCCTCACTCACTTCATCGTCTTCATCGTAATCGTCATAAACAGGATTATCAAAGATAAGAGGATTATCAAAGATAACAGAATCTAAATCATCATAAATAGGATTATCAAAAGGGTTCACATCCTCGTCATCCTCCTCAAATTCGAACTCATCTTCTTGAAAATTGAATTGACATTGTTGTTCTTCGATTTTCTTTTCCATGAACTAACGTAGCCATTCTCCGTTCTGTCGTATTATTTCGAGCGAACGCCACAGTTCCTTCTTCTCTGCAGCCGTAGGACGTCTTCGGGTTGGCATCGCGCATGATCGACTGGGCTCTGATACCAATCTGATGCAGCGTGATGGGGATAGGTGGGACAAAAACTCGTTGATTCAGGGGAATACCGAGAATTTGATGGATAGAAGCGCAAAATTCGTTGATTCAGAAGAATACCGAAGAATTGACGCAGGTTTGAGGAAAACCTCTATTTTTCATTAATCAATAAACTAAATGTAAATGACGGCTAACATAGCTTAAATACTGAAAAGAAAAACCCTAACTCTATGTCAAAAACGAAACTTGCTAACAAACCCTAACAAAACTGATATATTACAAAAAAGACCCGAAGGAACATAAAACTGCAATTTCGACTCTCTAAACGAAGGAATTTGGCCAAAAAAACGTCAAACTATGGGTATTTCTCAGATTGCCATTTCTGCATGAAATACTGTACTCGCACGCTGAAATCCGACACTTTAAGATCTCCCACATCATTCTCTCCGGGGAAGAGAAGATTCACCCTCGAATCTTGCGCAACGAAGGCCAATAATAAGAAGCAGGAAGAAGAACACACTCAGCCACATGATCATAAAAATTTTCACGTAATTGTGGAGGGTCAAGCGGTAAGGACTCAGGTAACACATCAGCAAATTCATGCGGCAAAAATTGAATTCCAACCGGTATTACCTTCTTGTCATGAAAGACAAATGAATAATTATTGTAACGATCACCATGATGCACATCAATATCATATTTCCATCGGCGGTCAAGAAATAAAGTAAAAGTATCCATAGGAACCACCAAAAGACTCGATTTCCCAACATCCAGATCTGAAATAACATTCTCACAGCTACCTGAATCAGCTGTGAAATTGATATCCAGTGTGATGTACTCCTCACTCACTTCATCGTCTTCATCGTAATCGTCATAAACAGGATTATCAAAGATAAGAGGATTATCAAAGATAACAGAATCTACATCATCATAAATAGGATTATCAAAAGGGTTCACATCCTCGTCATCCTCCTCAAATTCGAACTCATCTTCTTGAAAATTGAATTGACATTGTTGTTCTTCGATTTTCTGTTCCATGAACTAACGTAGCCATTCTCCGTTCTGTCATATTATTTCGAGCGAACGCCACAGTTCCTTCTTCTCTGCAGCCGTAGGACGTCTTCGGGTTGGCATCGCGCATGATCGACTGGGCTCTGATACCAATCTGATGCAGCGTGATGGGGATAGGTGGGACAAAAACTCGTTGATTCAGGGGAATACCGAGAATTTGATGGATAGAAGCGCAAAATTCATTGATTCAGAAGAATACCGAAGAATTGACGCATGTTTGAGGAAAACCTCTATTTTCATTAATCAATAAACTAAATGTAAATGACGGCTAACATAGCTTAAATACTGAAAAGAAAAACCCTAACTCTATGTCAAAAATCGAAACTTGCTAACAAACCCTAACAAAACTGATATATTACATAAAAGACCCGAAGGAACATAAAACTGCAATTTCGACTCTCTAAACGAAGGAATTTGGCCAAAAATCGTCAAACCCCATAGATATTATGGGTATTTCTCAGATTGCCATTTCTGCATGAAATACTGTACTCGCACGCTGAAATCCGACACTTTAAGATCTCCCACATCATTCTCTCCGGGGAAGAGAAGATTCACCCTCGAATCTTGCGCAACGAAGGCCAATAATAAGAAGCAGGAAGAAGAACACACTCAGCCACATGATCATAAAAATTTTCACGTAATTGGGGAGGGTCAAGCGGTAAGGACTCATGTAACACATCAGCAAATTCATGCGGCAAAAATTGAATTCCGACCGGCATTACCTTCTTGTCATGAAAGACAAATGAATAATTATTGTAACGATCACCATGATGCACATCAATATCATATTTCCATCGGCGGTCAAGAATAAAGTAAAAGTATCCATAGGAACCACCAAAAGACTCGATTTCCCAACATCCAGATCTGAAATAACATTCTCACAGCTACCTGAATCAGCTGTGAAATTGATATCCAGTGTGATGTACTCCTCACTCACTTCATCGTCTTCATCGTAATCGTCATAAACAGGATTATCAAAGATAAGAGGATTATCAAAGATAACAGAATCTACATCATCATAAATAGGATTATCGAAAGGGTTCACATCCTCGTCATCCTCCTCAAATTCGAACTCATCTTCTTGAAAATTGAATTGACATTGTTGTTCTTCGTTTTCTGTTCCATGAACTGACGTAGCCATTCTCCGTTCTGTCGTATTATTTCGAGCGAACGCCATAGTTCCTTTTTCTCTGCAGCCGTAGGACGTCTTCGGGTTGGCATCGCGCAGGATCGACTGGGCTCTGATACCAATCTGATGCAGCGTGATGGGATAGGTGGGACAAAAACTCGTTGATTCAGGGGAATACCGAGAATTTGATGGATAGAAGCGCAAAATTCGTTGATTCAGAAGAATACCGAAGAATTGACGTAGGTTTGAGGAAAATCTCTATTTTTTCATTAATCAATAAACTAAATGTAAATGACGGCTAACATAGCTTAAATACTGAAAAGAAAAACCCTAACTCTATATCAAAACCTGAAACTTGCTAACAAACCCTAACAAAACTGATATATTACAAAAAGACCCTGTTGGATCGGGTGGAACTCCGCACGGCGCTTTGACGGTGGCCGAACTCCTTAGCCACGCAATCCTGCAAAGAGGGATAGACCGGGCGGTGGCTCGGAATCCCTCTCCGATGCTTAAATGAGTATATGGCAAGAGTAGGCAAAATATGCGTATGTGAAAAACGTGTATCAACCTGGGGAGTTTCCACCCTTCTTATAAGGGAAGTTCAACCCCAGTTACCTGATTTATCGCCTGGGCCGCTGGCCCATATCCCGCGTATCTCGCTCATTTATCTGTTACTCCGGATATATCGGCCCACGATCCCGCTATCTTAGCGGATGTGTATCTTGGCCTTATCCTCTGATCACAAGCCTCGACCATGTCGGAGACTCCAGAGTTGTATCATCACCGCCCGGGGCCTCTCGCCATCATGACTTGGCCTATTCCTCTCCAAGGTTCTCTATCGGGGCTTGCTCACAGGTGTCGTGGCCTATTCATAGGCGTATCCGTCGGGGGCTAGCTATTCAGCTAACTGTTCACTTCGAAGGTCCGACTCTGTCGGGACCTTTCCTCGTCGCGGCGTGTATTGTCGGGACCTTTTCTCTTGGCCCTTTGGGCCTGCTCCAGGGCCCAGTGGGCTGGGTCGCCGTTTTCTTGTCGTCAAAGGCCTAACGGCTATATCGGAATCCACCATTTGCCCCCAAGACATGAGGGACTTTAAAGTTCGTCGTGTCTTCAACTCCTGGGCTCCCGATTATCGAGGACTCCTGCCTCCGCGGCTATTTCCTCCACGTGGAGCTTTCCTGGTGATCTCTCCGACGCTTCGAGGGTAATCATTAACTTTACTAGGAAGGCTCCTCGGTTTCTAGGCCCATTAAATGTCAGGGGAGACGAGCCGTCTTCTTTGGGCTTTCACGCCTGTTTTCTCTGAAAAGCGCTTTTGCAGGCGGTCACGTCACCAACGTCCCCTCCGTACTGGCGTCTCCTCGTTTCCACGATCCAGATTAACCCGCTTCATTTCTACGGTCCAGATCGAAATGCCCCCTTGTCTTCTCCTACTCCTATAAAAGCTCCTCCACGAGTCATTGTTCCAGTTTCCTTACCGCCTCTTCAAGAATTCAAGATTTTCAAGCTCTAATCTTCTTCAAGGTCTTCCGTTCTCCGATCAATTCTCCGGTCCCTTTTCATCATGTCTGGTAAGACTCCTTTCTGTTGCAAGTTCTTTTTATTCTGGTTAACCTTCTTTGGCTCACGTCTTGGGGAGACCCACCATGCTTTGCTGCCCTGGGTGGCTTTCAGACAGCGGATCGAACTCCGAGGAGAGGGATGCCTTCCATTTTGAGTATCCGCCCAATGGGATCACTGCGAACGCCTTTGACTTGGCTGTCAAGGAGGGGGGCCTCACTCGAGACTGGGAGCCTCGCTATCCTTATGATCGTAACCGCCCTTCACGGGTGCATGTGGTTACGCCTCCTGAGGAGGGGGAGGTGTATGTTTCCACTGGGCAGATTCATGCGGGGCTTCGATTTCCCTTCGTCGGGAGCTTGGTGGAGATGTGCACCTTCTATCAGACGCATCCCACCACTCTCACTCCGCACGCTATTCGCTCCTGGCATGCCTTCCAATACCTTTGCCTCCGGGAGAAGTGGTCTTACAGCCTCAACCTCTTCCGGACCTTCTGGCAGCTGAAATGTAATCCGGTGGGAATTTGCGCCTTCTACCCTCGGATGCCCCAGTTCTCGTCGGCGCAACTGGCCAGGTACGGGTGGACCGAAGACACCTGGAAGCCTGCTAAGGGTCGCCATTTCCTTCGTGATTCTGGGTCCGACAACAGCGGGTGGAAGAGGAACTACTTCTTCTTCAAAAACAGTTCCATCCCATGGCCCCAGTGGGTAGTTGAAGCGGATCCTGCCCCCGCTACCCACGCCTATACGTCTTTGGAGATTGAGACCCTCCAAGTCATCGCTCTCTACCGCTGGAGCGACTCCTTCGCCCTCTTCGATGCTAACTCCCTCACCGAGCAAGACCTGATAACGATCGGGGTCCGGCTCCTCGACGCCTCTTCTAGGGGTCGACTTACTGACGGCCGCTGGTGCCGTGCCTTGGGTAACGCTTCTAACCTTCTCTTTTACTTGTTTGCAGCGAAAAGGTCTCAGCTGATTCATCTGGCCCTTGAGCAGGGGGAGACTGATGCCATCCGCCAGGTGGCAAAGAAGAGAAAGGCTGCAAGGAAGCCTGCTGCTGCCTCGGGATCCTCCGCGGGGCGAAAGCGTGCTCGTGCCGATCAGGCGGATGCCGCCTTGGGCGTTAATACTCCTGAGGAAGGTGAGAGATTTCGTAATGACGTGTGAAACTTTACAGGTCAATAGTCCCAGAGGATCTCTTCCCCGACGAGGAGGCGGAGTGGGTTCGCGAAATTAACCTGGTCCTCCACGGGGCAACACCTTACGTTCTTGAGGAGGGCTACTACGATATTTTTGGCAAAATTGAATTCATGTCTCGCCAAGTTCTCTGGTACACCAGGGGCAAATCGGTGGCTGACTTCACTCAACTTTTGACTGCAGGTCCCGTGGGGGTTGATGCTCCGACAGGAGGGGGGTAGCGGAGGATGCTCCCACGTCCGACCGGTTCCGACCCGTGACGAGGTTGGACGCCTCCCCTGCTGATGAGGAGGAGGATGATGGTGAAGGTCTGATTCGCCGCCCCAGGAGACGCCTCTCCAAACCTGCTGCGGAGGAAACAGTCCCGACTTCTCCCATGGGGGGCTTGCACTCTCCTGTGCCAAGCCGAACTCCTGAAACCCCCGACGAAAGTTCCCCGTCGGAGTCTGCTGCCATCGTGGAGGCCCACGCCTCCGACGATTCCTGCCAGATACCTGTTCTCCCGCTGGACGGGAGCTTCTACCCTGCCTATGCCCCCGAGGAAGAGACGGTTCCCTGGAACCCGATCGAGTCTCTGCAGGGGTCCCGCTCCGGCGAGGATGCCTTCAAGGGGATCTGTTCTTGCATCTGATGGCGGGTTCTGTTCCACCATCCCTCCGACCTCCACTCATTTTGGATGATGAAGAGGTTGACAAGGACCTCCGCGAGATGGCCACCGTACTTGTAAACGTAAGTTCCTGCCTTTATATTCAATTATTGACGTCGAATATTGTTGACTTGGGTTTCTTTTCCTCAGAACACTGCGAACCAGCAGCGTTGCTATGGGTACATCGTGGCCTTTCGGGAGGCTCTGAAGGCGGAGCGCGCCCAGTCTGATCCTGCCAAAGTGGCTAAGCTCGAGGAGAAGCTTGCTGCTTCCGAGGCGGCGAGGGAGGAGATGAGGCGGGAGAGCATCGAGTTTGCCCGAAAGGTGGGGACTTGAAGCAGCGGATTCGGGATCACGAGGAGCTGCTGCGCTCTGAGAAGAAGAGGTTCGGTGATGAGCAACTGCAGCATGCCGCGGAGCGGGAGGGGCTCGTCCTCGAGAAAGGCCGTCTCGAGGAAGCCATTGCAAGGCTGGAGGCTGAGAAGGCAGGATTTCCTGACCAACTAGCAGTAGCCAAGGTTCAAGGTCGCGAGGAGTATCGGGACTCCGAAGACTTCAAGGCTGATGCTACGCGATTCTTCAAATCTGAGGTCCATAACACCATGTTTGACATCATCGAGGAGCTTTATACGGCCTTCGGTGATACTATTGACCTCAAGAGGTCGGAGACTCTTGCCCCCTTCGCGGAGGAGTTTTTCAATTCTTCCGAGGGGGGTGATGGAACTCCTGCCCCCGACTCTCCTCCAGCTGACCTTCAAGCCGCGGATTCTGTCGTCTCTGATGCCGCCAAGGATCAATCTCATCCCCCCGCGCAGGACTAGATGCTTTAATTTTCCATATCTGTAATTCCTGCTTGTTCCCTGTCTTTAATGAACAAAAGATCGTTTCTATCTATTTTCGTTATCCATTCTCGCCTCGACTTGAATCGCCTTAACTTGTAAAAAATGATCAAAAAATGATCCAGTGCGCCGCTCCCGACGACTTCACATGTTGAAACTTTGACGTTGAAGCTTGACCGTAGGTCGGGGCCTTACCACTGAAGGATCCTTGCCCCCGCCAGTTAAGGTTTTAGTCGTGCGCTTTAGAACAACTTTATGCTTCTAGCTCGATGTCTTTGTCGGGGCCTTTTTACTTGAAGGATTTTTGTCTCTATCACTTCGAGTAAATCTTCGTTCCGAACTTGTCTTACTTCGGGACTATCCATTTAAGGGTCCTTGCCCCCATCTCTTCAAGTAAATCGGACTTGACGTTCGTCGGGGGCTATCCACTTAAGGGTTCTTGCCCCCATCTCTTTTGAGGACTTCTCTGCCTGAGGAACCTCAATCGCGCCCCTCCGGACGATTCATCGGAGCCTACCCACTTAAGGACCCTCAGCCCACGCCCTCTGGGCGATTTTTGTCGGAGCTACCCACTTAAGGATCCTCAGCTCACGCCTCTGGGCGATTTTATCGGAGCCTACCCACTTAAGGGTCCTCAGCCCACGCCCTCTGGGCGATTTTCGTCGGAGCCTACCCACTTAAGGGTCCTCAGCCCACGCCCTCTGGGCGATTTTTATCGGAGCCTACCCACTTAAGGATCCTCAGCTCACGCCCTCTGGGCGATTTTTATCGGAGCCTACCCACTTAAGGGTCCTCAGCCCACGCCTCTGGGCGATTTTCGTCGGAGCCTACCCACTTAAGGGTCCTCAGCCCACGCCCTCTGGGCGATTTTCGTCGGAGCCTACCCACTTAAGGGTCCTCAGCCCACGCCCTCTGGGCGATTTTATCGGAGCCTACCCACTTAAGGATCCTCAGCTCACGCCCTCTGGGCGATTTTTATCGGAGCCTACCCACTTAAGGGTCCTCAGCCCACGCCCTCTGGGCGATTTTCGTCGGAGCCTACCCACTTAAGGGTCCTCAGCCCACGCCCTCTGGGCGATTTTCGTCGGAGCCTACCCACTTAAGGGTTCTCAGCTCACGCCCTCGGGCGATTTTCGTCGGAGCCTACCCACTTAAGGGTCCTCAGCTCTTTCTGCCTGTCCTATCTCAATACAGGTAGGGTGTGATCGATAACAATTCATCAGCGGCCATTTCCACACGGGCGCAAATTTGTACGCATTCAAGCAACAATTTATCGACGCAAAACAGAAGCGATTTTACTAGGCAGTCATTCAAAACACATCAGAAAAAATGGGAGGCCTTGCCTCCCTTAAACATTCAAACGAAAAACGGTAATCAAAGCAGAAATTCTTTAAATGAAGATAAAATTGCTCGCCTGGCCGAGGCGAGCGACTCCCAAACGCTACCATGCTCCTTCCACAAGCAGCCCTGCAGGATCAGCTGATGACCCTTCTCTTCCTGTCGAGCCCCTGATGACGTGCCTGCCGCGGGCTCTGCCTCGGGTTTCTTCTCTTCGCGGGATCGATCGCGAGAACGGGATCGCGATCGGGACCGGATCGGTCACGACCTCGCTTCTCAGCGACAAACTCCGTGAGCTTCCCTCTTTGGATCAGCTTCTCTATCTCCTTCTGCAGCTCCCGACAGTAGTCGGTGTCGTGGCCACTTGCACGATGGAACCGACAATAGCGATCAGTCGCGAGCCATAGTACTCTCCTTCCTTCCGCGGGGGAAAACCTGGCGATACCCTGTCGCTCCATCACTGCCAGCACCTCCGCTAGGGAGCAGTTGAGAGGGGTGAGATGGGAAAGGTCTCTCTCCGCTTTTCCTTCCGCGAGGGCTGCTTGTCTTCTCGCTGGTCGGAGCGGCCTCGGTTCCGACTGCTCTCGGACTCATCCCTCGTCCTGCGGTTGTCCGCGGGCTTGGAGGACTGCTTCCCCTGCCTTGTCCTCGGATTCTCCAACTCTCCAGCAGCTATCTTCGACTCCTGCACGTCGATTGCTGCTTGACCCTTGCTTGCAACGTCTCCATGTTCCATATTGTCCTCGCTGC